>JAOPTO010001196.1:45279-452593 GCA_033822845.1 Tetrapedia diversipes
TGTTAGAAATTCAATATAAAACTGTTACGAAGCAAAAATTAATCGAAAACCAGTTTTTTCTCTTAATGTACTTTCTGAAGGGCTTCTTTCAATAACCCAAGCCACTTCTGGCATTTTAGAAAGTTCGAAAACGTTAAGAAACAGAACAAAGGGGTTGAAGGACCCGGATAGGGTTGTAGGAATTTCGATCACTGCATTTCGCTAGTCTCATGACAAAGTTTGCAAGGTTCGGTCAGAGTTGCATCTTCCTCGTGTTACATAATATAATAAATCAAAGTATTTCAATAAGAGTGTATTTCTTTTAGTAATATAAACCCCCATTTCCAATGAAAGTGTTAGAAATTCAATTTAAAACTGTTACGAAGCAAAAATTAATCGAAAACCAGTTTTTTCTTTTAACGTATTTCTTGAAGGGTTTCTTCCAAGAATCCAAGCCATATTTGGCAATTTAGAAAGTAGGAAAACGTTAAGAAACAGAACAAAGGGGTTAATGGATCCGGTTGGGGTTGTAGGAATTTCCACCACTGCATTTGCTAGCTTCATGACAAAGCTCACGATGTACGGTTAAAATTACACCTTCCTCGTGTTATACAATATATTATAGTATTTCAAACAAGAGTGTATTTTATTTAGTAACATAAAACCCTATTTCCAATACAAATTATTACAACACGACGAAGAACGCCGTTGATGTTCGGTTACAGCGCGGAACAGCCGACATAATTTCCGGGCGACACAACCTATTAAAACTTTGTCTCCCGATTAATCATCGGATTGTGGTACACGGAACAACAACATCGGTAATTGAAAAGCGAAAACGAAGCAAAGCGTGCGGCGCGACGGGTTCTTTGTTAACATTCCGGCGGGAAACGTCAGCGTGTCGGTTGTTCATTTGTTCGCGATAAACGTGCGATATAATTCGCGAATCCCTTTTAGCCTCTCTCGAAACCGCGGAAGATGGACGAGTGTAAAAGCTGCAGTTGGAAATTTTACCGATTAATCCGCACGCCATTTTAGCGCGTGTTAGCGGAGAATCGTTCAAGGCATCTGCGAGTCGAGCCGACTGATAGAATACCATGCATTAATCTCTTGAGCGCTGTGGACGCATATATACGTCTAACGGAAGTTGGTCGTACGGACCATGGACGAAAATATGAATTTGTCAATTTTTGTTTCCTTCGCCCTATGACCTTTTCCGTGGCCACACATTTCGACGTTAACCTTTTAGTGTTAACACTTAGCCTACCGAATGGGGAGATCTCCCATTTTTTCCTCGACAAAGCAGTGCCACTGATTCTATTTACTTTTGTTATTAGTTGGTCCTAAGCTGATGTTGAATTTATTAAAAATTGTATTTTGGACAATTTATGAACAGTACTAGTTCAAGACTAACTAGTAGCAAAAGCAAATAGAATCAATGGCACTGCTTTGTCAAGGAACAAATGGGAGATCTCCCCATTCGGTCGGCTAAGTGTTAACGAAAGTTACTCGTAGGGACCATGGACGAAAATATGAGTTTGCCAATTTTGTCGATTTTTCGCTTACTGCAATGCGATTGTTAGTGTACGAATAACAATAGTCCACTTTCAGCGATAGCGTGCTATCTCTTCGAAGCACTTAGGCCAATACTATTCAACGCTCAAGGGGTTAAGTATTTTCTATATTGCTGTGAAAGAAGGAAAATTTGAATAAAGGCGGCAAAGTTTAGCCAGAAATGATAACGAGGAGACGATTGATGTTATAAAAGAAAAGGAAAGAAATAAATGTAACGTTGAAGAAGTTGGACGTGACGTTTCATTCGTCTATTTTATATTTAATTTTAATACGAGCGTTCAAATTGTATTCTTCAGACGTCGTATCGTCATTACGGTCAACACTAAATAATTTACACGGAATGTTTTTAACTGCAAAATCCGTAATCCAGAAGGTTCCGTTTTTGATAACCCTGCGTTCGTTTTTGTCCCGCGAATCTCGAACTCGGTTCAAACAATACGTGTACAACGCGAACGGTTCTGAGTTTTCAGAACAACGGATGTTTCTCGTCCGTTGTAAATAACGAATTACAATGGTACGCTTTCGTATTTCTTGCCAAGTAAAAATTGTCTTTGATGCGCCGTGGATCGCGACGCAAGAATTCACGATAAAGGTGCGAACAGAGCCATAATGTACACCAAGCTTTCCGGTCTCGAAGCGTTCCGACTTCGGCTGAGGAATATTTCAGTGAATGCAGACTGTTCCAACAACTGTGGAAGGGAATCGATCAACGGGGACAGCGATAAAAATCAAACATGTGCAGTTCTCGCTTGGGAAACTTCGATTTCGCACTTCTCGCATTAACATACACGCTTCTTCGCCAACCCTTATATTTCAAAACTGTTACAAGAATTGGAAGAGCACAACTCGATCGAGTCAGCCTTTGAAGGTGAATTCTTCGACAAATCAAAAATGTATCAATTGGAAATATAGAATCAGCAGGACGTTAAAAACACACACGTTCAAAGATCGCCCAACTGAAGCACTCTTCAGATTTTCCTAAACTCACATCCATTCGATCGCATTCCTACAGATACATTCTAAACTATAAGTTTCATAAAAATATTTGTTCGAACAAAATCGCACAGTATGAAGGGAGCCATCCGATGGCGACAATAATTTTTTTTTTGTAGGTGAAGGTACTTCGGATATTTGAAGAATTTGTATCATGATAGAGGAACTTAAAACGAATTCAACAACCTATTACATGTAACGACATGAAGGTCATAGAAAACAGAGAAAGGCGATTAATACTTACGGTTTTGGGAAAAACTATGACTTTTAATACGTACGAAGCGTATCCTAATTCGCGGGATACAATTAACTTCTCCGCGTTTATATCGACAGAAGAATTATCCATGGATCCCTTGTTCAAAGATCACATTTGTGACGCCCGTGCGACGCGAAAAATGAATACGTAGCGGGAGACGCGACGTTTAAATCGAAAAGCACAAACCAGGAAATGCGGGGTGAAAACTACAAAGGTTGAAGGGAGGAGCATGAAGTGGAAAATAGAAAATACGAGACGCGTTGTTTAAAGCAGGAAGCAGGAAGCGACGACGGGGAGAGGTCTTCTTTCGAGGATCGATCGTGTACAAAGAGAAAGGGAGACGGATAGAGTGAAAGAGAGAGAGAAAGAAAGAGGAAAAAGAGAGAGAGATAAGAGAGAACGAGAGAAAGAGGAAAAAGAGAGCGAGGGAGAGAAAAAAAGAGAGAACGAGAGACAGAAAGCGAAAGAAAGAGAAATAAGAGAGAGCAAGGAGGAGAAAGAGAGAGAGAGAGAGTATTTACGGGTCGGAAAACGATTCGCGCGACGAATTTCGCCAGGGTTGCTTTTTCCCCTAGGTCGATAAGCTGCGACGCGACCAGCCAACCGGCAGGAACAATACAACATATCGAGCGGCACACATACCTGGTTATTGGGTACGTCAGATAAGAGGCGAGCGAGTAAAAGGATCGCGAAGGAAAGGAGGTAAGAAGTCGTGGGTCGGGGGGTTGCGAGAAAACGGGCTGGAACCAGCCTTTAGGCTCGTTCGAAACCGCCGTGACCGTGTCACCGGGAATTAACCGGCACGGCGGCACGATTGTTCCTTTTTGATCGTGAATGAAACACGTCGGGCACGCGAACGTCGTGAAAATTACGGAAGTTTGCGAACCTCGTTCTCCCTTAGCCCTCAGCGCTCCGTCGGCTACGCTGCGGAGACATTCTCTGTTTAATATGATTATATTCCAGATGCTTTGTCATTAAGTTACTTTTCGACCTATTTTCACTGTATTCAGTTTTTCGACGAGCACATCACCGTATGCAATGTGTTAACAGACTCGTGCTTTATTCACAGGGATAAGTAGAAATGATTCGGAACTTGTGCAAATGAGAATCGTAGCGTAGAATTCGAACACTTGCGAGAAAGTTAGCTGTCCTTCTGGTGACGTGGACAGGTGGGTGTCGCCACAGAACAAACGCATATTTCAAGATAGCATAGTTTTTCCGTGCTCTTTTTATGCTAAACAAATAATCCTCCTAGTATCAGTTAGCACTTAGTTTTATATCATATTAAGCGGTAAGCACAATTATTATTGTATCTAATTTAAGATCGCGAGCGCTCTAAGCTAGAGCCATCGATCTCATTGTTATGTCTGTTTCCCTTCTGTTATCATTTTGTACGTTATGGATTATTGTACCCGTTGTTTTATATCATTTAATTGTTCTGGGTACAATAAACGTATGTTACAAAAAAAGAAAACGCATATTTCAAGCAATGGACATTTGCTTTTAGTAGCAGCTTGATCGAGCAGTTCGATAGTTAAACGTTCTCGTTCCACCGTAACGAGTAGCCCAATCGAAGGTTTCAAAAAGTTCCTATCGGTCCATGAATCATTTTTATTGAACGCCAAGCGTACTTCAATCAATTTCAAATAATCAATCGAAAGTTCTGAAAACGCAAATCGCGACACCGTTACGAGGACCAAAGCGCCCTAGACAAAGCGGCCGTCCGCGCAGCTGTTTCCCTCTCGGTGAGGAAACCCCGGGTATCCGCAGGTTCCCCCGCACAGGAACTAATATTATACTTGAAGAAAATTCCGAGCCATCGATTCCCCTGGGAATACCAGGTCAAATTCCTCTTTTATCCGGCAATAATTTCGAGGACCTGACCCAGGTGTCTACCCGTACGCGTCAGAAAGTATTCTCGTTCAAGTAAACAGGACTCAAACGAGACTAGAATCTATCAATTGTATAGGAATTTATTTCGTTTAGAGAGACATGGTAGGGGTTCAGGTGTAGATGAAACAAAGTAGAGTTCTTAAATATATATTTAAAATAATGTAACCCTTTGCACTCGAGAGGTGACTGCTAGTCGTCTGATGATATTAACTTCAAAAATCTTCAAATTCAAAACATTTACTAAGATTCGCCTATATTATACATCGTCCAGTTTAGATAAGTGATATACTAAAATTTACATATGTGACTGTTTAACCTCTGAGTTTAATTAATAAACAAACTAATTAAAGTCTGAAAATTTGAGAAACTATCATTTGGTAACTAGCAGTCACCTCTCGAGCACAAAGGAATAATAGTAGCGAATAAACAACTTTTCAACTTAAACAATTTCAACGTTCTTGCTTCTCTCACAATCATACTCCTGCCTCACTGCTTGCATTCTTCCTATCATATATTCTTCCAAACACTCATTTCTTTTTTTTCCAATTATCAACCTTTTTCACTAGATACATTCGGTTAAGTTCACCCAAAATTCCTTAATCACAACATTTTCTCAAGTGCTCATCTTTCGAGCCTTAGAAACACTCTAGTCCAAACACTCTACGTTCGCCCGATTATCGCTCAGCTCAACTCATGCTTCACACTTTCTTAGAATCGTACCCACTCAATCGCATTTCTACGATTGTTTCTCGATAATCGTAAACAAGAATACGTCGTTTGTGCGTACGAACGAGAGCTACAAGATGTAATTGTCCCTTTTCACCGCTGGCTGCCCCACCGCCCGCACGGAATATTTTATCCATCTCCGAACTGTGGGCCGGAAAATCGGTCAATCGAACGATCAAATATTCCGCGAGCAAATGACACAGTTGCTGGACGGTAAATTTCGCATTATTTGCAAATCGGTGCGCGACTGTCCGCCCGCGCGACTCCGCGACTATTATCGCTCGCATTATTCCCTATTCTTGATCGCTGCCGGTCACCGATTTCTGCACGCGCCATTAAGAGACGGATGGCGGCTTGACAGCCCGAAAAATGGGCGCCATTTAACAATTTTTTTCGCGGTTATACCAATAAAGGCATGTTGAATATTCTTTTCTGTTTTTGGTAGAATGGAACATTCCTTAGTTATAAATGATGTAGAAGAAAAGGTTCTTAAGAGTATTTATTATTATTAATATGATTAATGGCAAAAATATACAGTATACAGTAACTTCTAATTCAACTCTGCCAGGCGACTCTATGTTTAATTTTCTTATTTATTATTATTAATATGAATAATGGCAAAAATATACAGTATACAGTAAATTCTAATTCAACTCTGTCAGGCGACTCTATGTTTAATTTTCTTATTTATTATTATTAATATGAATAATGGCAAACATATACAGTATACAGTAAATTCTAATTCAACTCTGTCAGGCGACTCTATGTTTAATTTTCTTATTTATTATTATTAATATGAATAATGGCAAACATATACAGTATACAGTAAATTCTAATTCAACTCTGTCAGGCGACTCTATGTTTAATTTTCTTATTTATTATTATTAATATGAATAATGGCACAGATATACAGTATACAGTAAATTCTAATTCGACTTTGCCACGCGACTCTATGTCTAATTTTCTTATTTATTATTATTAATATGAATAATGGCACAGGTGATATTTTTTAATGAGCCTATTACAGATCACCAATTGAAAATTAGTATTTTTATTATTTCGTTAATTATATGTAATAAACATTAGAATGGAGCTTATGATTAAACAATCGTCGCATTTCGTTGTCAAATTGAAATAGTCGTGGTGATGTGAATGCCAAAACATTTTAAGCATCATTGTCGCTTGATGATGTCACGTTGGGATTGCCGTGATTTATATTAAAAAAGGCGGGAACTGGAAAGTGTTTTATCGTTTTAACAAAAAGTTACCTTTCCTATCAAAGGATTCGGTTTTATATTGTTTATAGAAATCCTATAAATAAAGATAAAATATTGGTTATCGGCTTGATCTCTACAGAAATGTATATCGAGTTGAATGGACTTTAGTCGAAGTTGATAGGAAGGTTATATTTTGAGTTATTCCGCCAGCCAACGTGAGAGATACGGTTTCGAGGAAAACGCGTTTAAAATTCCCACCGACCTAAACCATCTCCGTAAACATGCAAATAAATAATTTTATAAACTTCACATCACAAAAGTATACCTTTAACCAACACCTAAATGCTTCGATTCATTCAAGAAAAAAAAAAAAGAAAAACAAATATTTAATATCCTAACACTAAATTTTTACTTAATGCTCTAAAGACATATTTCTCAGATATTTCACTCCCAATTTATAAAACAAAATTATCCCTTTCCATTTCGGTATTAAATTTTTCTTTAATATCGTAACATCGCATTGTTGAGATACGACGCTCACGATGTACGCAAAGAAAACACCGGTTTTTCAACGTTTTCAGTCTGAATTACCAATTTAAGCCCTGGTACGTGTTGACGCGGGCATCGTCCACCATTTTTACGCCGGCCACGCGGCTCGCTTTCGCAAGGCTACGATTTATTGTAATTGCGCGTAGGATCTCGGCCGTGATTATTTCGCCGTTTTAACGGCGATCGTTAAAACGGAACCGGAAGGACACACCGCTTGTATCATCCGCAACGTTAACCCGTTATCGGGTACGCTGGCAAACATTTGTCCGGCGATGTTCTTATTGAAAATCGCCGCTTGTTTATCGCGCGCGTAAAGGGCCAGGTGCAAGGGGTGGAGAATGAATTGTGGGTCCGTGATTGCGGAACGTGATAACGTTTAATTCTTCTTCCGGTGGACGAGGTAAATTGGTTTCGGCCGAGGACGACGCTGGGAAACGATGGAAACTCCGAATGTATAATTACATGAAAATGTAAGTCCGGTTAAAGTGGGAGATCCTGATGATTAACGCTAAAACTATTAACGACTGAAATATATTTTATCATGTTTTCTGTTGTGCAATAAAAAAGTCCTTCCTTACAAATGAGTTATTGCTATTTTATTATTAATTTTATTCTGTTTATTATTGTTATTATTATTATTGATATTATTATTAATCTTATTCTGATTATTATTATTATTATTATTATTATTATTATTATTATTATTATTATTATTATCACTATATTGTTTGCAGATAATAAATACTTAGCACAAAGAAACAAATTTTTCGTACTCCTTAAAAGAAATCATAGAAAATTAATAAAATATTTGTGAGAAATTATGACCTAATTGTTTTGATCATCAGTCCGACGATATTAGTGATTTTAACTCGTTAAGACTAGAAATTTGGAAATGTTCATAGTTTTTTCAACTTAAAAATTATTGATAATTAATTAGAAACAGACTAGTAGATACTAGAATAATGTCAGAATTATTGTAACGTCAGATATGAAAGTTGAACAAATTTGTTAGATTCTTTTAAAAGAGGATATAAACGGAGAGAGCACGGGGCGTACGAAATTTCTGCAGAAGACAAGTAAACCGTGTTTACTCTACAGCTTTGTCAGAATTTTAATTGGAACAAACATCGTGACAGAATCGAGTTGCCGCTATAACGCGCGAAATTCAAATCGCTTAACTTTTCAAGTCATTACCAGCGCGCTGCAAATGATCCCGTGAAAGTTGCGGAAGTTTTAAGACGCTTCTCCACGGATTTCAAGGATCTATGGACTTTTAAAGTTTCATACTGTAATCCATCTCTCCAAAGCTAAGTACTACACCACCGATTGCTGGGAAGAGAGGTGGCATGCATTTCCGAGACGATGATTCCATTGTTCAAGTTCCTTTATCGAACGCTATTAATTTAAGAACTATTATTCACCTGTGCATGTTTTTAAATCGATTCTCATGATCCCTCATCGAAACTATAATACCTCCCGTATCTTCGTTTCGAAATAATCAAAAATTCCGTGAACACATATTTTTAACAATTTAAGCTGATAGTAAAGTTCCCCAAATATTTTTAACAATTTCAATTCAAAACAAATCCAAACTTACACAAATAAATATCATAGCATTTTTAGTAATTTCACGTTCAAATAATTCGAGCCGACGCAAATAAATATGACAAGGGAATGCCTCATATTTTCAGTAACATTGAAATAATCCAAATTTACAGGACACAGCAAAATATTGCAATATTTTTAAGAATTTTATAATCCATAAACTAAATGGAATTCTTCGCAAGAACTAAAACATTATAATTTCATCGTACACCGAATAATCCAATCTTTTTTCTTTATACAAGGTTTAGAGTCACATCGATTTTGAGGTTTTTAGCGATCTTGCTAGCGGACTTTCCTTTTTATATTGTGTCAAATAGTTAGGTTTCTTTTAGGTAGCTGATAACGTTTCTTTGATTTTTCTGAGAAGTCAAAGGGTTTAATCCGTATTTTCTCCTTTGGTTTTGGTATCGTTTGTAATCATACAGCAGGTGTAGAATGGTGATTTGTTGATTGCAGTAGTTACAGTAAGGTGGGTCTGTTTTGGTTAGGAGATATTCGTGGGTGATTCTGGAATTGCCAATTCGAAATCTAGACATTATTATCCTTTCTTTCCTGTTGATATTGCAATTTGGCACTTTTTGATAGAAATTATTGTGGTGGAGTCATTAAGTGTGGGATACGAGAAAGGATGCGTGTGGAGAGTGTGTATGATAAACGTATGAATAAACATTAAGGTTCGTGTTGTGAAATCAGTGTAGCGAAGCATGATCTGCATGATTTATATATGCATGATATTGATAGAGTGAACAGCGATAAAATAAAATGGACAGTCTGTGTGTGGAGATAACAGCAATCCTGGTAACGTGTAATTTTTAATATAGAGAAAGAAAGAATAGAGAGAATGTGTTCTAGAACGTATTTAATATTTTCGTTATATTTCATTGTGTTGTTTATCGTTAATAATTATCTAAGCAAGTTGTTCCTACACATTTACTCACGCTTATTTACTATATAACCTGTTTCTTTCGCAAAACTACACGAAGAAACATCGAAGATTGGGAATTTTTGCGAGAACATTTCCACGAAGTGGCCTCTCCACGCCGAACACACGATTACATCGTTGCGAATCGTCAAGATAATCGCTTACCCATTAATCACCTTCGCGTTGAAGTGGCTTTCGATCATTCCACCATCATTAACAATTGCTCGATATTAATAATCGGGGCTACCGTGCGTTTATCATCGCGACATAGTCATCAGGTGACCAGGTAACGCGAAATGGATTAGCATCGTTACGATTAGCCCCTGGCAATGCAGCCGATAACACTTCGCGGGAATTGAACGGTGATTAGTGATCGCTAACTATCGCCTATGCGATTCGCTATGGGTCATAGCGATCACAATTGGAGAACGTAATATTATCGACTGTTATCGTGGTACGAGGAAAAATCCTTTAGAGTTGTTTATTAAGATCTTCGTCGTTAAGAAGCTTATCGTTCTCCTCATTAAGCAGAAGTAGAAACAAAGGAAAGTCGAACGCAAGAAACGTCTAAATGGAAGGGAACAGTAGTATGCACTGTTTATAAGAGGTTCAAAGGAATTATTAGATTAAACTCGTTAATTGTAAACATAATTAACGTTAGTTATTAGTGTCAAACAAGCAGTTATGACGATAATATTAATATAACGATTATAATGTTATTTTATTGCACAGTTTTGGAACTAATTGTTCGAATTGTAATCGAAGAAAATATGATAATTACTTCTTCTTGTATTCTATCATCGGTATACCCTGCTCTGTTGAAGAAGAAAATTTCTCAAAGTAATTTTTAAAAATATTTGATTAGCTTCTGTAGAACTTTTCCACTTATTATTTTTTAATCCATTCAAGACCGATTGCACACGGTGTGTGCAATACTTTTCCGAGGCTATGAGACACTATTGCACGCCGATGAGCAATTTTCAGTTATTCTGAATAAAATATTCGTCCAAATAAGAGTCTTTTTTAATTAACTTTTTTTAATTTAAAAGGGAACAAATTTGAATCCTGGAAACCGTGTTCGAAAAAAAAATCGCAATCTCGGATGGGTCAAACATTAAAGTCCATATCTTCGTAATATTCTCTTGGTTGAAAAAAAATTTGGAAAATGTTGATCGTTAACAGTTTCCCTGACCTGGACAAGAAAACAATTGATAGTTTGGTACTTCGTTAATAACTTCATTAATTATCGTTAATAAATAATATATAGTCGTACAGGCGAAACACAGGGAAGAAGTAACTGCTCTTAATTAACCCCAGTCGACCGATTTCGTTTCATTGTTCGGAGAAACAGTTCGGTTTTCATGATTGGAAACGCTCGACAACGTAAAACTTTCTGCTCTACATTATGTACATCGTGGCCGCTCAGTGAACTGTCGAGTACGAATGCATCACGATAACATCATAATCTGTGGCTCGTTTTAATTGGAACAGATGGCTACCTCGTTAATCGATAAAGATTGAACTTGGATGTGGATTGCTTCAAAGAAATTCACGGTTACGAAGGTGTGGACGCGCAGGGACGTTTATCGGTGGAATTAACCGGTACTGTCTGTGTTTCGTTTAAAAACAACAATATTGACGTTCCGAGAAATCTAAAATCTTGGACACTTCGAAATTGATCGAACGGATCGTTAATCGTATCGAAAAATGTAATCGATGGAATAGCATGAGCAATGTAGAAACGAAAGGGTGGGGATAGAAGAGAAAGTAGGAAATGGATGAGGAGGATGGGTTGAGGGTGGCAATAATCTAGGAAAGAAGCAACCTAAGACAGTTGCCTAAGAACTGTAAATAAAATTAAGAAGAGTAGCAGGACTAAGCAGAGTTAGAAAGTATTTATTTGAGTATTTGCAAACAGATTTATGTATTCTATATCCAGGTTAGCTTATTGTTTTTGTTTTACTATTATAAAATAATAATTAGAATAGGGTAAAATGAGGAGAGAAAAATAGGGTAAATGAGTTCGATATTGTTAAATAATAAGAAAAAGTGTAGCCGGAAGCCATCCAAAACCGAAAGGTATGGATTATGTATAAATAAATAAATAAATGAAATAAGTATAATCGATGGAATGATTCGAGGGATCACAGGAGAGAAGTCATCTCATTAACGTGTTCGCTATTCTCGTTTAATCAACGTGAAAGCTGATTTATTTCTGTCACTTCAAAATTTTACTCGATTATTATCGTCCGGGGTAAGCGGAATTAGTGAAAGTTGGTAAAAGGTATTTAACATTATTTATGAAGGTTTAACGTCTGCCATTAATGGCATTTAAACCTGAAACGATAAATCCTGACCGAGCGGCCTGAACAGAGAGTTACACGTTTAATCTTCAACGTGTTATCCGATTTTAATATTTCGAATAATTTTATGCAACAATATCGTGATAATGTTTCTAAAAGTGAAGCTACAAATTTCGAAGCACGTTAAAAGGATAACACATTATTCTAAGGAAGTCACCTTCATTGTACATAGTGAATGATAATGTTATTAAATGTTATTTACTTAATATTAAAAATAATATTATATAATGAATCGATAATTAAACGTGTAACTAATAAATATAAATGTATACAAATAATAATAACAAACTTTCAGCCAGTTGTATTTCGAAAATTAAGATCGACTTGATTTGAATCCAACATTAACACGAATGTTCATACACGAAACTCATCCTGTTTACATCAACCTGCCAAATGTTCTTTGGACAAGTCATAAGAAACTGTAGGGTTTGAAAAAAGAAAGGAAAGAAACAGACAGAAAAGTGTTTTTAGTCATAATAATCCAGTCGTTCAGGGTCACCAATGACCACTTGATGTGATATTTCATAGGAATTTTTAATCGTTCAATGGAACACTTTCTACTCTAAAGTATCTTCTAATTAACAGTAATGTTCAAAATGCACTAACTGTCATTTTTCATTCAACTCTTAAAATTATAAACAGTTGAAGTGCTCTGGTCACCAATGACCACTAGATGTGATATTTCATAGAAATTAATTTTTAATTTTCGATGTTTTAATAAGAAATTTTTAATCGTTCAATGGAACAGTTTTTACTCCAAAGTATCCTCTAATTAACAGTAATGTTCAAAATGCACTAACTGTCATTTTTCATTCAACTCTTACAATTGTAAGCAGTTGAAGTACTCTGGTGACCAATGACCACTAGATGTGATATTTCATAGAAATTAATTTTTAATTTTCGATGTTTTAATAAGAAATTTTTAATCGTTCAATGGAACACTTTCTCCCCCAAAGTATCTTCTAATTAGCAGTAATGTTCAAAATGCAGTAACTGTCATTGTTCATTCAACTCTTACAATTGTAAGCAGTTGAAGTACTCTGGTGACCAATGACCACTAGATGTGATATTTCATAGAAATTAATTTTTAATTTTCGATGTTTTAATAAGAAATTTTTAATCGTTCAATGGAACAGTTTTTACTCCAAAGTATCTTCTAATTAACAGCAATGTTCAAAATGCAGTACCTGTCATTTTTCATTCAACTCTTACAATTGTAAGTAGTTCCGGTTGCCAATCGCCACCATGACGTCACAGGGGAAACCGTGGCCGGTCACATATGACCAACGTGGCAGTCAAAGCGTTAACGAGAATCTTCACCGTGACACCATTGTCGAATGCCCGCGACTTCCGGCAACCTCGGTCCGCGACCTCGCTACTTACTAACGAGCATGGATCTCGTCTCTGTTGTCGGAATAATTCCGGATATCTCGCGAGGATACCAGTCACGCGAGGATATTTCCGAATAACGAGCATCCCGTCGAATACTCGATTGCCAATTGACCCTAGTTGGAGGCGCGCGGCGCTCCTCCGGCCGCCATTACGACCGACCCTTCGCCATACTTTCCTCGAGTTGCTCGTTAACTCTTTCGCTGCTCTTCCCTTTATCCCTGTTCCGTTACTCGCACACTGTAACCGTCCAGGTGAGTCTCGAATTCCTTACAGCGTTGTCTTGCAATAAATAGACCTCGGCAGATTCGTCCGAACTCGTATTTTCACGGAAAACAGTTGAAAAACAGGGCTTCACACGAATAATTGAGAGGAACAAACTTATTTCATTTCCTACATTTTGCGGACTGTTTCTATAGACTCATATCATTCTTACGAACAATAGATAGTATATATTTTGTGGTTATGTATTGGCATAAGTACGTGTGTTTCGTTGCATGAAATTTTGTGCTACGATACTTATAAACAGGTTTAAGTTGGTACATTTGAAAAATTTGGGTTAGTCATTTTTATAATGCAGAATTCTTTAGAACTCTCTTTAGACAGTGACTAAGGAAACTACTCGTGCATCATGAACTTCTAATTTTTATTGACAACACTGTCCACTGGGCTATGTCAAATTAACAGTATTGCAACCCAAACAAATTTCAATTTGACACTAAAAGTATCTTAAACCCTATGAAGTTTAATTTGTACCGAGAAAAGCTTCTCTCAGTCGAAGCAAGTGCAAATTCCGCTAAAAAACAAGATTGTATGTTAATTATACGTTAATTAGATAATTGTGAGTTACAATTGATAGTAGAAGGGGAAGTGAAGCGATAATAAAAATTGAGTAAGTACTTTAACGAGACGTTGACTTTCTCAAACAATTTTCTTTCTTTCGAAACGAAGAAGAATCCGCAACGACACAGATACTTTTTTGCGTTGCCTAATAATTTGGAAAGATAGCCACGGTGAGATAGCTACACGGGACAATGAGAATGACTGAGGCCTCCAGCGAATTCTTAATTACTAATTGACTTTAATAGCAGCGCGCGCATAGAGACAAACGCGCGGGTAGTCGGACGCACGAAATAATTGGTGTATCTAATTAAACGATGGTATCGGTAGAAACGTGACTCCTTAATTATTTCGCGCGGCCACGATAGCGTATTAATCACGGGCTAACGTAAACTGTGCGCATTGTTCGCGCCCGGCGAATAAATTCGGGCGCCGAATAAATGTCTAGCCGAGTTGGATGCAAATGACAAGTGTTCGGGGTAGTATGAAAGAGATTGAGTGGCTACTTGGGATGCGAGAATCTGTTCCCGTAGGAACGTGTTTCTGAATGAATCCCAGGAATGCGGAAGGAATTTTAACCGAGAGGGAGAACCGGGTGATACGGATACCGGTGTTTCGAGAGGCGTGCTGGAATCTAAACAGACGAGTTCAGCTGTTGATTTAGAGTCAAAGAATTAACGAAATTCGTTGAAATTCTCGTTGAAACTGTTCTCGGATTCGATCGAACTTTGAAAGCTAACGAAACAATAGTAGATCTAAATTAATTCTTCATCGGTATTGCGACACAGGAATTATGTAGTAATTGGTACGATGAGATCATTTGTGGTTCAAAAGTGGTTCAAAAAAATTGTAACTAACGTCGTTCCGTCGATGACCCGTAGGTTTCCATGAAATTATGAAAAATTTTAACGCATAAAAAGATAATAAACACGTGTAATAGGCAAAAATACGCGAAACGTTAGAAAAAAGGATTACAACGTTTAAAGAGTAAAACAAATTTATTTAGACTAATTCTTTTTCGTTACCGTTACAAAAGTATGGATTTGTATAAAAATCCTTACTCTAGACGTTAATATTATTGTTCATTATTTTAACCCTTTGCACTCGAGAGGTGATTGTTAGTTGTCTAATGATACTAACTTCAAACATTTTCAAATTCGAAATATTTACAAAGATTTGCCTATATTAAACGTCATTTAGTTTAGTTAAGTGATCTAATAAAATTTACATATATGACTGTTTATTCTCTGTGTCTGACTAATAAACAAACAAAGTCTGAAAATTTACAAAACTATCATTTGGTGACTAATAGTCTTTTCTCGAGTGCAAAGGGTTAAAAAACCGTGAAACAAGCGAGATGTATAATGAACTATGCGAAAATAAGCAATTGAAACTGACAGAGAGCATCAGTAACCCAAAAAATAACAACTGGAGGTTAAGATGCAACGTGTAAGGAATATGTTTATGAACTGAATCTAGTCAAAATTCGAAAACAAGGAAAGAAATTGTAGTCGGTCAATGTTGAATACGCGATGCAACTTCCGTTTAACAAAAATTAGAGTCAGAGAGGCAAAGAGGATACGAAAAGGACAGAAAGAGATCGTAGAGCCAAAGGGCACGAAGCACAGTCACGTTCAAAGGGTTAAGTGGTGCAGTTAAGGGTAGAAGCAAGGGAAGCTTGAGATTAACATTGTAATAGATTCAGTTTAATACGTAACATTCTTATTCGTGCCTGTCGCTCATTCATCGACCTTGCATGCCTTCCATCTCTTCCTGCATCATGAATAATACACTGGAAAATTATGCTTTCACACTTCGTACGTTGCTCGCGATGAACCCTGTACGAGTGAAGCGTGCCTCGTGCACGGTCTTAACCCTTTAATATGACTTGACAACGGTTTCCTTCACAGGTACTCCTATATGAAGTTATAATCCACAGTTTTAATATGTACTTTAATTAGCTTAAATAATACGTGCTGTAAAATTTAAAACAGGAATCAAGCATAATCATCTATCTTACGCATTTGATTCCTTCTATTTGTTAAAATTGCCATATTATCATCGATAGAAAATTATTTAGAAAATTATTTCGAAATATTAAACAATTCAACAAGCTTTCACTGTTAATTTCAACATAGCGATGGAACTTCCGTTTTCTATGTGTAAATAAAAATACAATTAAGTAAACAAGCAAACAAAGTTGCTTAAATTGGCTTCTGTCGATTAACCACCTTTTGAAATACGTCTCAAGTGAAACAGAAAAAAATAATAAGGAGTTATTGCAATGAAAATGTTTAAAATGCTGAAAGTACAAAGGATTAACCTCTGGTATGCGTATGCGTGTGACCTTCGCAAACGATTTATGTCGTGTATCCGACAGAACAAACGGAGGAGGCTGACTTTGATGAAAAATAAATATATCACTGACTATTTCCCCTCGTCATAAGCCACTTATCGCAGGCAGAGCATCGAGAAATTTAATTAGAAGTTTGATTGGAGCTCGTTAAAGTCTCATTAAAGTCCGTAAAGAAAAATACAAGAGAACTCGAAACGGTTGTTACGAAATCGAATGAAGAAGAAAAAGGAACTGCCAGTGATTAATCTCCTCCGTTCGGGGCAGAAAGGAGGAACGTAATAAATGAAACATTATCGAGAAAGAAACTCAAGGATAACAGGTGCAAAAAGTGTGAAACGTTTTCTTGTCGTGTTTCCTGTTTACCAACATCTTGTAATTAGATTAAAACACTTTTAAGCGACCCGAAACTTCTTAAATATCATAACAAGTAGAACAACTCTTTAAGCGGTTTTAATATGCGTATAGCAGAGACGAGTCAAGCCTGCCATTTTTAGATTTACATACAAGGTGAATTTCGTACCTTGATCTCCTCGAATCTTTTTTTGGTTTCAGAAAAAAAAAAGATTTACATAAAAATTGCGAGATATGTTAAAATGTGACAGTGTATCTCTTCTCTTGATATCACGCAACTTTTATTCGTAACCTTTTCTCTTCTGTAACGGAGATAATTCGTAAGCTATTTCAGGCGATCATATTATGAAACTCGCCCTGTGTATTGTTCGTTTACTCTAGATTGAGCGGTTCACTAAAATTATACACACGCAGCATAGATCACTCCGATGGCGTACACTGTGAAAGGGACCGCCGCGTTGATTCATACCAACGATAAATCTATCCGTAGTTATTGCAAAAATACCTCTCAATAACCGACAATCCGAAATATATCACGTCCGGAAATAATATCAGCGATCTTCAATAGATCATAACGAGCTTTATGAATTTCCTATCCGAAAGGTATCTAATAATAATCCCGATGTTTGCCTCTGCTAAATCTTTAACATCGTAAACGCGCGTACACACACACACGAATCGCATAAACATATGTGCCTTCTTCGTTTCTCCCTTGAATTCGTCGGCGAAAATTTCTATCAAAATCCGCGCCTCTCTCTTTCTCCCTCTCCCTTTTTCTCACTCTCTAACACTCTCCCTCTTCCTTTTTCTTTCTCTCTCACCCTCCCTCTTTCACTCACTCTCTAACACTCCCTCTCTCCTTTTCTCACTCTCTAACACTCTCCCTCTCTCACTCACTCTCTCACACTCTCCCTCTCCCTTTTTCTCACTCTCTAACTCCCTTTCTCACTCACTCTCTCACACTCTCCCTCTCCCTTTTTCTCACTCTCCCTCTCCCTTTTTCTCACTCTCTAACTCCCTCTCTCACTCACTCTCTCACACTCTCTCCCCCTTTCTCTCTCTCTCTTTCTCTCCGTCGCGCGCGCGTGCTCTGTAGTCCCGCAAGGGAGCGGAAGAACGCAAACTTCATTTAATTAAACTGCTAATTAACGAGCAAAAAGAAAGAAAGAAAGAAAGAAAGACAGGCAGAAAGAAAGAGTGAGCAAGAGAGAGAGAGAGAGAGAGAGAGAGAGAAGGGAAGGGATAGCCGGGGGGAGCAACGCCGTTAAAAAGAAACGTATGACTCTGTTTACCATCCCTCCAACCCCGACGAGTAAACAGGCCGCGCGTAATTGAAAGGTGGAGCGGAGTGGATGTCGATGTCGAGCGATTTTCTCGAACGATGCCGGCAGACCCCCTTGTAACAATGGCTGGGCGTGACTAAACAAGAAGCAGGGATTTACGCAACGTTTAATACTCTGAAAAACGTCCATCGTCTACGTTTACCGTCCTACGTTGGTCGTCGTTCCGATCGGTTCAACGGATTTTTCCAATGCGCGCCGACGAAACTTGCTCGGCGGCCCTCGCGTTCGCCTCGATCGATAGCCGATGTTGATCAAGAATTCGTTTCCTTTTGCTTCGGCTGCGTTTCGAACGGTACCGCCAGACAGGGGGGCGTTTGCACGCGTAAAAATAAACCGGGAACGCGGGACGAAGCTTTTTCTGTGAGACGCCTAACGCGGACCTCGAGAGGACGGAAATAGTGTTGCGAGCATACAAGATTTCTGGTTCGAGCTGAGTCGAGCAGGTTCTTCGAGTTCGAGTCCCATAATTCCAGGTACTTGCACAGTTTTGGTAGAGTATCTCGTTATAAGCAGTCGTTCCTATTTCGTTATGAGTAGTCGTCAGTCAGTCTATTACCTCCTTTTAGTCAATAGTCCTGTTTCATTATTAGTAGTCAGTCTATTATCTTCTTTTTGTCAGTAGTCTTATTTCATAACGAGTAGTCAAGCTATTACCTCATTTTAGTCAGTAATTTTATTTCATTATGAGTAGCCACTCTATTACTTGCTTTTGTGTTGTGACATTCAAGTGGGTGAGACAATACATATGTTCCATCTTCTTTTCCAATTCACGGAAATTTCAAGCAAAAATTTGACCTACTATGATGCACTCTCTCGCAATTTATCGCACTCCCCGTAAAATAGAGTATGTGTTTCGTTATAAGAATGGGCCACTTATAACAAAACGATACCGTATGTGTCACAACACTAGTTTCTGCATAATCAGTAGATACAAACTCAGATCCCAAATATGATCAATTGTTTCATCAGGTTCCTGTAAGTGTGCAAAATTACAGATACCCAAATCTTAGATCGGGTGAGAACCAAAAACTTTCAGATACCCGAACAATTCGAGTAACCACGAGTAAGTTGATTATCGAATGTCTGAGACCCTGAACTCGGATCGAAGAGAATCCATAAATCGCGATAACGCTGCAGAGACAGGTTTAAAACGGTATTTTATGATATCTTTCTCTATATGTTTGCTTAAGAAAAATATTTGAGACAGATAATGCCGGATCAGAAAAAGCTAGTAGAACGTCTAAACATCGCTTCCCGATTCGATTTCACAATCTCGGCTACATGAATTTTTCATGTATCACGAAGTTCCGAGTTTTGACCCTACCCGAGGCTCGAGTACCCGCAATTTCTGATACCTGTGCAACCTTAGAAATTTGAAGATTCTCAGAATGCGCGAGCAATTGATTACCTTTGGGATTCGCACCTGTATTAATACGTGAGACTAGTATTGCGAGAGATACTAGGAGTGGGTGGGTACTTGAAATTACGGGGTGGGTCGGGTCGTGACCCGAAAGTTTCTAATGCTTGGGTATTCGACTTCAAAATCGAGTTGTGCAGTGGTTACAAATCTAGAGATAGTGATATTAATTTACAGATATTGATTAAGAGATACCGATAGTAGACACGTTAATGAATTCGTCTATATTTAATTAATATCATTATCCCGATGTTTCGATGCTGTGTTAATTTTTATTGCCAATTAAAAATTCATCGATTAAACTTAAGAAATCCCGAGGACTCCGATTTAATACCTAATGATGGGACACCATTGTTGATCAGAAAGCATTACCTAGATTTACCCTACTTTAAAAGCATCGCAACAGAATATTCAATTAAGCTTTAGGTAAAATTGCTGTGGGGCATTCACGATAGAGGATCAGATCGAGGGATGAATAACTTCCCCTCCAAACCGGCAAATATTTGTCCCGCCCGGAAAAACCCTATTGATCTAGCATGGCTAATGGTTTTTGCCCTCCATTAGTAGACAATTATCCTTCGTTTTCGAAACGGTCGAGACCGTTAAAAGAGGAAACTTGGAAGCGTACTTTCACCTCGCGAGGACTTCAAATTTCAATGAGAAAATGGCACTGGAAAGAGAAAAGCGGCTGCGAACCATCGTCCACTGGCTATGTAGATCACTATAACGTAATGCCGGTTTCAACTTGTAACTAACAAAGAGGTATACCTTCATCGAAATTAATTTACCTATACAAAACAAATCAAAATTCAAAGTTTTGTAAAACTTACTTTCTTCGTTCATTACTGTACTCGCTGTAACCAACTGTAATTTTTCTTCTAACAGACAGACAAGATATCGGTAATATACGATAAACGAATACCCTATCTTATCATTCTAATTACAACGATTTCAATTTTGATGTTCAACAAAGATAACATCTCAAATGATAAGACTTACTCGGATTAATAAAGAAATTGCATTAGCTTGATCGGTTTCTGATTCCCTCGTGAATAAATTTCGTTTCGTGAATTAACTACAAGTATAAATCTACAATGGACTCGTGGAATATCCATAGATACCCCATCTTATAAATAAATAAACAGAGCATACGTAAGAAATCAATAAAGACACTAAGAAGAGTACCAATCTTTTTCTTGTTCAAAATCGACAGAACTTCTGTACCCATTTAACGTTTTCAATTACTGCGATTACAATTGTGCAGGATGTTCCAAACGCTCGACGAAATAATCGCTCCAAAGAAGTCAATGAACGATAAACGAACAAACTCACACTACTGATAACAATGGAAGTGTGCCAGTACAGAGCTAAATTGCACCACAACAACACACCTTTCGACACACGTGAACTTGACACCTAAAGTATTTGCCCAATCACTTTGCAACATTCTATATCAATAAAATCACCTTCAACATCAAAACACCAAAAAACATAAGCATCTGTTACCATTCTTAACAACCTAACCCCTTTCACTATGATTTGAATGACGACACTGCGTGCAACAATTCGTAAAAGTTGAAACACGACTGAGACACTCGTGTTCCTTGTGGTCGACGCACAAACGGTATCACAAGTCTCCCATATCTCTCATATCCGAACCGCAAAAATGTATCACGAATCAAACTCGTATATTCGAACCGAAAAAGCGTATCACAAGTCTCACGTGTGTATCACGCAAGTATCACGCAAGTATCACCCGGGTATCACGCGGGTATCACGATGTTACAGTGCAACCAGTGATACTCGACTGTGTTGCACATCGAACTCTTAAATACCTGACAGAAAGAAATCATCCAGGACTCACGAGATTCAGCACCGTGTGACAGTGAGAACTGAGGGTTCCACGGAATCCTCACGTGAAACTGTGCACGATCACAAGGAAACGCAGATCGAGGCACGAATGGAGAGGTGTGCTGGCAGACGCTCCCGCAGGTAAACTGCATACTAGTTTACGAGTTGAACGAACGCACCTGCTCGCTCTCTCCAGGTTGAACCCGTCTCCCCACCCCTGGTCCCTTTCAATACAGGGATCAAGGGTCTAGGATAGGCTCTGGGTCCCGCGAAACGGCACCACGAAGATGACTCACGGTGACCTGCTGATGCAGCCGTTCTCGTGGGTTCGCCAAGGGTTGCATTCTTGCCTGTTCCAAATCGATCGTGAAAGGACTCTTCCCTTCCGGGGACGGATTAGAGGGGACAGGACACCGAAGGTATCCGTTTAATAATTCGATAGTTGGGAAGATTAATGTACAGTCCTGTTCAAAAGTATCGATACGCTTACAGAGATCGGATAGTCCGAAGAATTGAAAGTGTTGTTTGAACTTGGAATATAAGAAATTCGTATAGCTAATACTGCTATAAAAATGTTTGCTTTGATTTTTGATGTTGGAGACGTCGGAAAAATGTTTCCATAAAACAAATGTTGTTTGGTACAAAGGAGAATATTATTATGTGATATCTGTAGGCTCACAATCATTAGTGGTGACGAAAATTTGAAACTCAAATTGATTTGCTTGTTTTTAATAAATTTCTAAACTTTCTATTCGTAGTATTATATAAACGTCGTCCCTTTGAAAATTCAATAAACAGGTAAACTGATTATATAAATAAAAGATCATGCGGCGTACACATTTTTGCTAACAAGATGCTATAAAAATAGTTTAAAATCAATAGGTGTCTCAGTAATTGTGAATAAAAATGTAGGTTATTTCATTTAGTATCGTTTGAAGGAAACTGCCCTATTATTTCGGTTAAAAGTAATACGTATACGACGTGGCAAGAAGGGTGATCGATTTCGGTCGCATCTCTTGCATTCGATCGGGACCTGAATCGCGAGAAATTGACAGACGACGAGTACGCCACCGGAGTTGTCAGGTTTCCGGATGAACGAGTCGATGAATTAATTCGCTGAAATAAATTGCTGATAAAGAAATAGAATCCAACGTCAAGCTAAATATTGTCGAGGTTTCTTGACAAAAATCGTGTAATCGCGAAAATCGGTATTCGTGAAGGCAGCAAAAATGGCGTACAAAAGAGGGACTACAAAAATATAGAAATATCGTGGAATCGAAGCTCGAAGTTTACGCTGTTGCTTTCGATCCGCTTCCAAGCAGCTTATTCATTCGAATGTCCCATCATACAAATTCACCAAATCGCTAACCTTCGTCCCTTCGACAAGTTCTCGATGAAAACCTTCTCCTCGCGGACGCTCATGCCGGAAGTTCGGTTCTCGGATCGGTTCTTACCGTTAAAAATGGCGGTGACATTACGAGTATCACACTTACGGGCAAGAAACGCGTCACATTAAACATCCTCGTCGCGTATGATTCACAGAGACACGGGTACGTCACTGGTTGGATCGGTTTTTGCGACCTCGCGGCTCCACCATCGCGGAAGAAACGATCGTTCCGTTGTTGGGGCCGGCTTTACATTAGCTTCCGACCGAAGCCACGACTGGCGTCGATATCACGAACGGTTGCAGCTTATCTCGGGCAGATAAAAACACTTCGTTGGAAACCCGCGCCCCGTAGACGGGGAATTTAAAACGACGAGAAGCTATCGGGTGAAAAGGCTCGGGCGTTGAATCGCTAATCGAATAAAACGACACTAATTATTTCGAGTAGTTCGTCACGGCCCTGGCGCGGGAGAGGAACGACGCGATGGGAATCACTTAATTTGACGCAGCCGACGTGCACTCGTTCGAAAATATATTTAATTAGCGGACCGCGGATTTTCGCGCAAATCAGAATCTTTCCAAATGCGATTAGAAAAAAAATGGAACTTGAGCAGAGATCTGTCTGACTGGTTGAATAACGTAAGAAATCGCACTCGAGATATTTCGCATAGATTCGCATATAATGCTGTAATTCTACACTTTGTTGCGTACTCGAGTTTCCCACAAATGCATACAATTTTGCACTCTCTACTTAAGCAAAGTTCTATTTATGCCTCTAAATAGTATAAGAAACTGCAGTCGAGATATATCGCATAGATTCGCGATATAATGCGCATTCCATACTTTTTTGCACACTTGAGTCTTCCGCAGATGTGTACAAATTTGCATTCTCTATTTAAATAGAGCTCTATTTATATCTCTAAATAGTATAAGAAATTGCACTCGAGATATATGGCATAGATTCGCATATAATGCGCATTCCATACTTTTTTGCACACTTGAGTCTTCCGCAGATGTGTACAAATTTGCATTCTCTATTTAAATAGAGCTCTATTTATATCTCTAAATAGTATAAGAAATTGCACTCGAGATATATGGCATAGATTCGCATATAATGCGCATTCCATACTTTTTTGCACACTTGAGTCTTCCGCAGATGTGTACAAATTTGCATTCTCTATTTAAATAGAGTTCTATTTATATCTCTGAATAGTATAAGAAATTGCACTCGAGATATATCGCATAGATTTGCGATATAATGCGCATTCCATACTTTTCTGCATACTTGAGTCTTCCACAGGTGCATACAAATTTGTACTCTCTATTTAAGTAGAGTTCTATTTATACCTCTGAATAGTATAAGAAATTGCACTTGTGATATTCTGCATAAATTCGCATATAATGCACATTTTATACTTCGTCGAGTACTCGAGTTTCCCACAAATGCACGCAAATCGTAATTTCGATCAGATCAGAGAACGTTATTCAGTCCGGTTACGCGCTGGGTTTCTTTCCATAATTTTCGAAACGAGAACAAACGATGTGTTAATCTTTCAGAGAGATAGGAGAGAAATGATTATTTCTCGACACCGTTCCGCTTTTTCCCGCGCGGCGACTCTCGCATTGCGTTCTCGTGGAGATTAATAATCTCCGCCTACGTTCCACGCGTAGGTGCAAAGCTATTGAGGCTTTGTATCGTGCTACGGCCTCGCTTCTTGCCGGAAAATTAGCGCTAACCGCGAAATAATGTACCAATCTCTACACTTTGTCTTATTACTGATTCACGTGCCTGCTAAAGCGCAAACTTCTGCGCTTGAATCTTGTGGAACGCTTCAACGCGTAATTTCCTGCCCGATTAACGGGTTTCCGGCCTAATACTTTGTGTGTATTGGAAACGGGGTTTTATATCGCTTGAATAAAATACACTGTTGTTTGAAATATTACAATACTTTATTATATTGCGCGAGGAAGGGCAATTGTGACCGAACCTTGCGAACTTTGTCATGAAACTAGCAAAACGCAGCGGTCGAAATTCCTACAATCCCTTTGTTTTGTTTCTTAACATTTTCGAACTTTCTAAAATGACAGATGTGGCTTTACTTTTTAGAAGAGGAAGCTCTTGAAAAAGTACGTTAAGAGAAAACTGGTTTATGGTTTATTTTTGTTTCGTAGTATTTCTGTATTCTATTTCTAACAGTATATGTATTGAAAATTCAACATTCGCGACAGGCGACATGAAATCGTGAAATATTCGGAACTTTATTATTCACGATTTTATATTCGTTGTTAGATGTCTGTCAAATGTTTGCATAATTTCACTATTCGACGTTTAACATTGTACTGCGCGATATTTAATTCAGATTCTAGGGTACTTATCTGTTGATACCTAATATATCCCGGTTTGGTGGATAGTAATTTTTGCATCATCTTATTTATTCAATCCCGGTTAACTGCACGTCAAATTGTGCGCCTGCAGAAACTATCCACCAGCGTTGAAACTTCGGCGAGATAACCGTTTGTAAGGGTGCAGCTGCGAAAACGTTTACGCGATCGATAATCACGCGATGAAAAATTGCCTGGCTATGAAAACAGGCGTTCGATTAATTGTACAATTGATTCTTTGTAAAAGTTGACCGTATTATCACAGGGAAAATTAATATGATGTATAAACAGAAGAAACAACACCGAGTCGGAGGGGAAAAAGTGCGAAGAGAAACGGCTATCTACTGTAACGAACTGATATCTGCGATTTCGCAAAAGCAATTTATGCATATTAATACATGTATATCTGCTTGTTATTTTAATGAGGATATCATAAACAGAAGTTATCAGCATCGATAACTCGGGTTCAATTAAAAATACTCGCCTCTGGAAACAATACGTATAAAACGAATAAATTTTCTTTGAAACGATCCAGCACAACAGGCTGAAACGGCATTTGAAGTAAAAACCGAGATAAAATATCGATAAACACTCTACACGTGTCAAAGCAAACAATTATAAAAGTTTATTTTATACATTTAACGCATTTATCACGATCGACTAGTCGTGTACACGGTATAACCGAAAATACTGCAAGCGAAGTACTTAC
Source organism: Tetrapedia diversipes (assembly GCA_033822845.1). NCBI lineage: Eukaryota > Metazoa > Arthropoda > Insecta > Hymenoptera > Apidae > Tetrapedia > Tetrapedia diversipes. The sequence goes on from JAOPTO010001196.1 coordinate 71,380, forward strand.
AGAAAGACCTTGATACAAAAACCAGTCATCTCTATTTTCTGCCACTTTTAGGATTATCCTGCTAATAACGAGATCTCTCTCATTTCTTATAGTATACATATATAATAATACCATCATATAAATACTAATACTAAAACATAAATACTATACGTTGTACATATAATCATAAAATTAAAACAAAACACAGAAGGTATACATTTATAAGATAGGTGCCTATGTAAATAAACAGGGAAAAAATTGAATTTCCAATTTTTAAAAGTTTCTCTTTCATCCCCTATAAAATCATCGTCTCTAAAAGTGACCATTTCCAGCAACGAAGAGGTCCAACTTTCGATAAACCGAACCCAGAAACGTTTCTATTTCTAGTTCACGGGGTCAGCGTTGCTTGACGCGAAATTCCACCGGAAATATACGGAAAGCAAAGAAAAAGAAGCGGGAGAGGAGGCGCAAGAAAAAAAAAGAAGAAGAAAGAAAAAATTGCAGCGCGCATAAACAGCGTCGATGAAAGGAAATGTGGGTCGCGGGTTGAACGCGTCGCCGCGAAGGTTTCGCAACAATATTAACACTTTACGTTACAATAGAGCCGCGGCGGCGACGCGTGCTGCTTATTCATGAGCCTGCACACGTATAAACTGAATTTCGTCGGCTGTTTGCCTTGAGAATCGTCGCAGCCTTCTCCGGAAACCTTCGGGGACGCAGCTCGATCCCTTCGAGCGCGATCTCAGCGCGGATCTGGACTAACTGCTTTCACATGACGCGTAAAGTCGTGATTCCACTGAGGCAACCATTTAGGCCAGACGCAAAACGAGTGACGTTTCGTCGCACGACTGTACCTCTGTCTTCGTTGTTTCTAATTTGGAAAAACAAGGAAAGAAGTGCGAGACGAAACGAAAAAAGTGCGTCGGAATGTCGCTCGTCTGCATCTAGCCTTGGACAACGTGCGACATGCGACAAAAATCAATTCTACCAAGGCAACGTTAACACTATTCCTACCGATACTTCACCTGTATTTATTCCTATTGCTACATTCCCACGTAAGAGAGACTACAAATTTTTTCAGAAAATAAACAATGAAAAAAGAAGTGAACATTGAAAAAGGTATTATACATATATTTGAGGAAAAGTCTAAAGTTTAAAGGCGATTCAATTATGTTGTGTATATGAAATTGTAATCACAATTTTAAAAACGGTCATTTGACCGGTCGTGGTAGGAATAGTGTTAACGCGTTGAATGCGATGGGGGGTCACCGGTGACCGGCACTCAACTTGGCAGTGGCGCCACGGGGGTCACCGGTGACCGGCGCGGTCAGATTGGTAGAAAAACATAATTTGAACAAATCTCAATAATTATCGATTTTTTATTATTACCATCGTTAACCCTTTCGGTACGAGCGCTCTTTCCGCCGCGACACTCCCGCTGTACGAGATGCCGTGCCGAAAACGCGTAGATAGGACATAGTCAGTGCGTTAGAAAACTTTTCTAACTTTATATAAGATCTATGCTTAATAAAACAATGCTTTTTTCAAAGTGTTGTTTGTAACTTTAATATTAAGAGATATTTATATAAAATTCTATCAATCACATGAATTATACTATTTGTGGTACGGATTGCCACATGGATGCCGGATATATAGATGCTCGTCCACACAGGTCATCAGATGGGCGCCGGATATATCCGGCTCCCGTACCGAAAGGGTTAATGTAATGGTGTGAAAAAATTAATGAAGTATAAAACATGATGTTGTTTTAACAGAACACTGGGGAGAGCATGCTCGCGACATTGGATGACAATTTTTCCATGCAACGCCAAGGTTGTGGCATGCTACAAGTTGCACAGTGAAAATAAGCGACACTGGACGACACGTGGTATGCTACAAGTCGCATAGTGTTGCCTCCGTGGAATCACGCCTTTAGGCGGCATGTAACATGAGGCAATAATGCATATTATAAAGCACAGTTTCAGCGAGGCAGCTTGTAGCTATTGTTTTCAAAGACATGATGTTAGTTCAGCGAAACACCGGAGAGAATGAACTTTCTGAGAATGAACTTGTCACTAAATATTTTTACCCACTTATTGACAACGTTTTACGTCACGTCTGTATTGAAATTATAATGAATATTTATAGAACACGACATAAACGATAATAAAAACAGAATACATATTCGATTGGAAAATATATGCATCAGCATGTTGCGTACAATCAATTATTCCGATATTAAATGTAATTAACAGTCCTTACTAACATAATTGGAGCGTCCAATTTTTGAAACCTTAATAATATTGGCTCTCCATTAAACACGTTATTATTTAGCGAAATAATTGGAGCACATTCGCGTGCGTCAGTGCAGAAAATACCATATTTGCAGTTGACACGGAGCCACAAAATTGTAGCCAATATGACAGTTGACATCCGTGTCAATTTATAAATTACACATTAAAACGTCGTAATTAATTCTAAAAAATTGCAAAATTAACACACTGTAATAACTTTTTGTCTGCATTAATTGTAAATCTTTAATTTCTGGGTTCTATAATATTTAATTACTATGCAAATGAAAATCAAACAGTATAGCTTCCGCTGTATCGCTATTCCCAACAGAGATAAGTAAAAACAGGAACAATCATGAATAAAAGCAGGAGATTCGAAAAGTTCTTTAAATTGAATCTTTACCGAAATAACAGACCAAGTTCATGTCTGATCGAAATTAAAAAACTGACATACCATACAATGTAAATTCCGCAAAAGTAGAAAAGGATGTAAATTTATGATAATTTCTTACTGAACATAACGCTGAGCATTACAAATGTCAGAACAATAAAAAATAATAACACCGTAACACCTACACAGCATTTACCACTGTACTCGACACAAAACTTACATCCTTAACCCCTTTCAAAAAAAAAAAATAAATAAATAATTTCTTTCCTTTTTTCTTAAATAATTTTTGATTGAAACGCAGGAGATATAAATTTTAGCATACATTTATTAAATTATACAGGTGCCATTCCTTTGTACAACCTTCGTCTATCTTTCAGACAACTTGAAAATTCCGTCCTTCCAGAATCTCAGGTTTTTCATCGAAAAACTTTTTTATCTCGTCGAAGGAGTTTTTTCAATTAAGGGAATTTGTAATGATCGAGAAAAGTACCATAAACAGTGCATATCTTGTTTGCCGTTTCTGTGGCATTTTACCCTTTCCGGTGAAAGAAAAGTGTTAAATGCCTAAAATGCCCTTTGTTTTCTTCCATCTTCAAAGGCGTATAAAACTGGCAAAAATTAACGTATCGTACCCAAATTTTGTTTGAAATATGCCTTGAAGTATTGTCTTTTACGTCATATACACATATTATTTGTTCTCAATCATTCTAATATATTTAGACCTGTCCTTGTGCCACCTATCAAAAATCGGCACGAACTTTCCGGACAACCCAATACTCTTCCATCGCTTCCAGGCTTATCGTCCAATGCTCCGCCCTTCAGTGGCATAAAACGCTCTCGCCGTTCATGGATACAAAGCCCGAAGGGAACAACTTGATCCGACATGATCGTGTGCTACGCGTTGCCCGACGAAACCGAAAAAAGCAACAACAGCCGATAGAACAATACCTATGAGCTCGTCGTTAAACGTCGTCCCGTCAAATTGAAGCGTCCGTCGCGCTCCGAGGTAATATCGTTTACGAGGCCGTTTGATTGCACGCAATCGATCGTAAACGGAGCCACGTATAGAGGTGGCTCTTGGTCCCTGTCACGGTGGAGGACCGGCAAGACAATTGAATCCGCGAAAAACCGGGGAATAACGCGCGCGTTACGACGCGGAACACACGAAGAGGGCAACGACGTCTGAGGAGGTGGAGGAGGAAACAGAGGGATCCGAGAGGTAGCTACCAGCAAGGAACTGTACCAAAGAAAGGGAGAGAAGCCGGTCTACCATGCGCTTGGCTCGTTCCTTTGTGCTGGTGCAAGTGGACGATTCGTTGACCCGCGACTGCAATTCCTCCGAGCTTTTATGTCAGCTCAATTGGCCGGCAAAAGTTGTCGACGCACCAGAAACAGCGCTGTCCTTGATGCACAGCCCGCTTTCTTCCTATTTCGTAGGTAATATCGAGAGAGCCGCGAGCTTTCACCGAGACAATGCAGTTTCTGCACGATCGTGGTGCGCCTTCCAGACAGAAACGAACTCGGATTTCGATCGTTCGACTCGTGTGTTCAAAAAATTAACGCTACGACGAACGTCTCGATGGGATCCATCATGTTTGACGTGATTCTTTACATGTTGGGGGAATGTACAAAATTTGAAAACGATTCGGTGAAATATTGTGATGTAGGTAGCTTGAGTTAAAGTTTAGTTAAAGGATACGCTAAAATTTACATACATGACTATTTGACCACTGTGTCTGATTAATGAACAAACTAATTAAAGACTGAAGATTTGCGAAACTATCATTCGGTGACTGACGGTCACCTCTCAAGCACAAAGGGTTAAATGGAGTGTTCGATAAGTAGCTATCAATTTATAACCGCAAAGAAAACGTTGTACCGAGGCTGTACAAGACCTCTGACAACGTAAACCTTGGATGATGAACCCGGGAATTAGCAATTCCTACGCAGAACCGAGTCAGCGTTCACGAATGGAACCACAATGAGGGCAGACACAATAAAACAACATCGGTGAGTCACGGGCGCAGTGTGTCAACGTTCTTACACGTAATCTTTGCCAGCTCTCGTTAGCGATTCAAAGAGTACCACTGTGCTCGGCACCCATAATCCTGCCAGAACGACTAATTCCTAGCTGCCTTCGTTCAAGGACAACGCCAGTACACCAACGAGGCACGTTCTATTGCGTATCAGAGAAGTAAGCCGCGTTTCCACGACGAAACGAAACGAGTCTCGAATCTACTAGGTATTCCCGATCGATCGGATAAATTCGATGGAGAATCGCACGTGCAAGCTTTTCTCACTGATGAACAACGTCAATCGAGACCACAAGCCTGTATCCGGTGGAAACAATGGAACGGGGAAATCGAGCATGTCTGTCGATATTTCTCGCAAAGTGGTTTATCGTCCGCGAAGATCGCGGAGTTCAATTTAAAGATAGCACCTGGATACCCCATTGGGACGGAAAAAAGGTCCAGGGGGGAGAGACAACGCGTGTGATCTGTCAGCAGACGCGTGTTGTACGGACTGTCAGATTGGAATAATGCGACGCACGCTTAAAAATAAATTTAACCCTTTGCACTCCGTGTCATCTCAGACGTATTGGATGAACGTAATCTCGATTCCTCAAAATCACTACGTTTTCTATATATATCTTGGTAACTGTACCATATTTTGGTTTGATAAAATTTACACATATGACTATTTAGCCTGTGAGTCTCACTAATAAATAAACTGACTAAAGTTTGAAAATTTGCGAAACTATCATTTGGTGACCAACAGTCACCTCTCGAGCGCAAAGGGTTAGTACCTAAAGCCTCGTTCGCAGTGTTTCACCCATCACCGACGAACCTGCGTCGGAAGTATTTAACAAAAGAAAAATTGTCTCGTTAAACGTTCGCAGCCGTTATAAAAACGAAATTTTATGTACGTTTGATCATCGTTAAAAATCGACAATCGTAGAGGGATAAAGACAGTGAAAGACGAAGAAGAATCGGGGATTCCACGCGATAGAGAGGATCTACGTCGAGCATTTATCTGTGAGAAGGCATTTAACGAAGAAAATACTGCATGCTCAACCTTTTTCTTCCTCGAATCACATATGTACATACATATGTTGCTACGTTAAGCGGGTCGGAGCATGGTATACTATACTACCTCATAAATAATGTAGGAAACGAAACTGAAAATTTAAATGTATTCAAGAGTTTACTTAAAAATTAGCGAGACTCTCTACGTTGAGACGAACTTTTAACTATTTTACATAAATGAACTCTACAATTGCTACACGCCGCTCTTAATTATTTGTCAATTTTGTTGCCAATAACTCCCTAGTATTTCATGTGCTTTATTTAAAATTCACTTCAAAGGATAATTCCTTGAGTGATACTTCTTTTTTTTATTAATTACATTAAACATAGTTGTCAAGCTTTGTTGTAACTTATATTTGTTTCATTTCATTGACTCTTTCGTCTTAAACTTTTGCCCGCTACTGTACTTAAAATGGCACTTTAAAAATTACGCTCGACGTAGAAGCTACTGCGATAAAAACTGACGTCGAGTCACACTCGACAAAGGAGTGCAAAAAGGTTAACGTATCATCAAGCTGTTCGAAAAACGTGTCTACCTGAGAACGAGCGGAACGAGTGTTTCGGGACGCACATAAAAGCTTGGAGGGCCGTAGAGTTGAGAATGGCCGTTGTGTACGAAGGTACAATGCGAGCAATTGATAGAAAGCGATATCAGTGACGCGAACGACGGCCACTTCGCCGACAACGAGGCAAAGGTGCAACGGCAGTCTATACGGGGCCCGGCTCGCGTTAGTTCGCGATTAACATTGTTGGCTCGAAACTCCGCCTGTGTAGTTCCGGAAGACTTGGCAATTCTCTTGGCCGATACAGAAACTCGCTCGTAACGAGTTTCGCTGGAAACTCCGCCGAGCGCAACGTACCTCTCTCCGAAACAGGTACAGGTAGTACACCCAGGTCCCTCTTAACGGGCCGTTCCACAGTGGGCCTCCGGTCTCACGCTTAGCGAACACTTTCAACCTCTCGTTCTGAACACACTGCCGCGCCTAGGCCTAGACTCTTGGCCGCCGCCGTCGAGCACGGAAATAGAAGCACTACTCGCCGGTGTCGGATCTCAATGTCTACGTGGTGACGAGCGTTTGAATCGCGTTCCATGAAGGCTTTCCCGCCCGAATGTGGTGTCGGCGACGAGCGACTCTCGTACGTGGTTACACGCCCGTGGCCGCTTGCGTGTCGACCGAGTCCGCCCGCGATACTAACTCGTGCCACGCCGCTTCTGCTCGCTGGAGAACGTACTCTTGTACCGGTTCGCGATACGTACACGGTGCGATGGCCATCCCTCCTTCTCGGCTCGACTGTCCGCTGTGTATTCGTTGTCGCGTTACGCTCGCGCGAGCCTCGTTTCGCCGTTCGCCGATGATTTCTTTCCTTCTTTCTCGACCAACTCGTGGTTCTTCTCTCTCTGTCCCTCTCTCTTGGGCGAGAGGACTCGCCGAGGCGAATCGGTGGAACGCTGCTCGATGCGTTGTAACACGATTCAGCTGTTGAACGCAGCTCTGTCAAGGTCCTGCCTTTAAGTTAGACACGCAGAACAGAGGGATTTGGGAATACTTTTGATCCTCTTTTTACAGGGTACCTTGTTTTCCTCTTTACATGATTTTACTGCTACAGAATCACCATTAACTCGATTTATTCACAGTTACACAATGTTTGTAATAAATGAAATGCTTTAGCAAATGTTCTATCAAAATCCTGCCTTTGAGTTAGACATGCAGAACAGAGGAATTTGGAATTACTTTTGACCCTCTTTTTACAGGATACCTTGTTTTCTTCTTGACATGATTTTACTGCTACAGAATCACCATTAACACGATTTATTCACAGTTACACCATGTTTGTAACAAATGAAATGCTTTAGCAAATGCATTTCTGTGTTTTCAATCGCTTCTTGTATAGTTTGCATTCCTTAAAACAGGTGTTACATTTTTTTCCTGATCAATATTTACACGATTCTTTTTATACGATTTTCTTTTGTCCAATCGCTTTAGCCGCGTAAAAGAAGAGTCAGGGGTACTTGGATCAGAATCAGAATACGATTCCATAGATCCGTTCGTAGTTCATCTCTTTTGCGCGAGAGGGACTTACCGATATGAATCGGTAGAACGCTCGGTGCTTGTAATAAGTTCCAGTTCTTGGACGTCGTCCCGTCAAGGTTCCTTTCGGGTTAGAGACCGAAGAGACCGATTCGAGATTACTCGGTTCGAAATTAAAGCATAATCGATGAGAGATAAGTATAATTAATTGGCGGATTGCGAAATCGTTTCGTAGAAGCGTCTGATAATTACGAATGGACAACTGTCGCGTTGATTGTTTAACTTCTTTCGATAAAGGTGTTTGTGCCAATGTTTATCGCCAGAACAGCTTCTTCGATTATCGTACGTGTAAACGAGTCGATGGACGTACAGATTAGCCGATACATTCTTGGAACTTTTCAAGTTGCACTCGTAAGGCCGATGCCAGTTCGTCGGCCGTGAAGCGTTTATTAAATGGCGATAATAAATACGAGGTGACGTGGAAGTAATTTGAACACGCGGAGGAAATAAACAGTGGAAATAACTGTCTTGAAATGAAATACTTTCATCCACGTTACTGTATCGTGTAACGAGGGTTGCATAGCTTGCAGGCACCGCGGCACGCCACGAACCACGTAGATTATATCTGCGAAAGGGAACGCATTCGTGAACGCAAATTGATATAAATTCGTCCCACTATTTCGGGACAGTAGAAAAACACTGCGTTACAACAGAGAAATAACCCGAACTTCACTTTTTTCAACGCTTCAACCACACCCTCGTTATACTTTCATTCATCACGGAGATCTCCTCCGTTCTAATCCATGATAATATTTTTTACGGCCCGTTAATTAATAAAAAGCAGCATATATTCCGTTATCGTTGAATCCGCTTTCGCGCGATTCATACGTTCGAACCGTGAAATAATGCATTAAAGGGAAGTTCGCCGCTCCGTCGAGAGAGCGGAGTGGCCGGAGTTATCTCGGAAAAATAACTCGTTAAAAATTCCGCTTTGTTCGGGACACGGTCTATTTTAATTACACAACCGGCGGCCGGGGAGAAACTTTTCAAAAATCGCCTGGACGACGCGCGAGTGCACTTAAGCCCCGGCACCGTCGTGAAATAGACACGATCTTCGCCGGGGACTTCGGGGAACTTAGGGACGCGGACAATAATCTGGCCTATGTAATCCGTGGAACTACTTCATTTTCGAGGGTCGATGGAACAAACTCAGCGTTTCGCCGAGTGAGAAAGGCAGCCCCCGACAACGAGATTCCGCGCATCTTCCATTTTGCATCGTCCGAATATATTAATGATGTCTTCCATGGCTCTCGAGATCTCTCCTTCGTTTTCATTCCCCTTTCATTGCACCCGCATTGAATTAAATTCTGGACGGGGTGGGGACCAGACGCCGTTGTCCTCGCCGCCATTGTGTTCGTCGTTGCAACTACAGCTAAGAAGAAATTTGTCGATCGGACGAATGCGGTGTTATTATGTGCCTGGTGACTTTTTAATGGACCTCCTCTTGTCGCTCTTCAAAGATGATTCTTTCGTTCGTTCAATTTTTTTTTTTTCTGGCACAATCAAGCGTGTTGTTGAATAGACCATGTTTCTCGCGCATACGCGTGCACGTGGCATTCTTTTAACGATCAAATGTTCGGTATTGTTCCCCGTGAAAATTCCCCGTACACGGGGAACACAAAATACATTTTCCTTGGGACACAAATGTTTGAATGAGCTATTTTCTAGAACGAGCAAGTCGCGTTTATGCGTTGCTCCCAATTTAGAGGTAAAAATATGTTATCGTATTTCATTTGGTACCCGGAGCCGTGCTGGCAATACAATTCATGAAAAAAGCAGAAGCCTGACGCGATTTATTTTGCCTCTTCATTATCTCTCTTCCGCCATAAAGAGTTCATCCCTGACTTATCTCTGCGTGTGTGTACAGGGAAACGAATGGTACGGAAACTTTTTAAACAATCAACGAAAACAATGTCGTTGATTAATGAAACGGTACACTGTGCTCGTGCAAGGGTATTACACTTTGTACAGAGTATAAGGTACAAATAAATCTGTTTCCTCTGCGCTCTTGAAAGCTTCGATGTCTCACGTTTCGTCAATACTTTCACAAAACAGACATTGTACGGTTTCCGAGGTCGTCGACCTCCCGCGAGCATCTTGTTTACACAGATCAATTAACAGAAGCTCCGTACGATCGTTACTCGTTGAATTTTTCATTCGTCAACGAGGCACGATTACCAACACGACATCAATGAACTGCACTTTGAAAAACGGAAACGTTGGACGGAACATAGGTAGTGGATTACCAAAATTGTATCATCGATGCTCACGCGTTACGAAGCGTGTTGCAATCAAATTATACGTAACCTTCGCAACGATAATAAGATACCCTTAAAACAAAGATATTTCTTCGAACGCAACCTTATTGCGCGCAGATAAGCTTATATATATATATATTGTTATCTAATATTGATTTTACACAGAAGAAGCCCTACTTGTTGTGTTACTTGTTGATACCCAGTTCAGTTTTCAGAATTTTTAACCAGTCACCTGTGTCCTCGACACACGTATACAAAGTGAAGAAGCACACGTTCGATCTGATTTTCAAGCTAAATATAAATTTTCGGTCAAACCGCGTCACCCACGCATGCACTCGATGTGTGGCTGCAAGCCAGACCCGTTCATTTCAGAGAATTATGTCGAGCAAACGGCGAAGTCACTTGCCGTGAAAAAAATGTAATTCCGTGGGGAAATTTAGTTCTCGATAGCGTACATATACAGGGCCCTAGCCCAGTAATACTCTTGCACAACCGATGACTTCTGTCTTCGTCAACACACCGTACTAACCTTATATTACGTACTGGGTCAAGATTAATTACAGCGTGAACGTCAACATCAATCCCGCGATCACATCGAAGGTCGAAGTTTCGTGAAAGTGTTTGAACAGCGTTGTATCGCCAGTTTCATGTTCGACGTGTCTTTTTTTCTTGTTTTTTTATTTTGAAAAAAAATAAAAGAACCTTAAATCGCAAACATTTATCATCCCATCGATGGAAGCACGCGTCATTTTCAATGCAACGATAAAAGAAAATATTTCGACAACGTAGAAATCGTCACAGTGAATCCAGCGACCTCCAGTGTACGAAGAGGGAACACACTGATAGCTTGTCGTTACAACATCGACTATTCGTGACGTTGAAACGACGGATACGGGACGTACCATAACACGACGGGAGTTCGTGCTCGACAGAAACGCATGCGAACGCGAGGAACAATAATGCACGCGGAAATTTTAAATACGGATTATATAAATATCCATGAGAACGAGCATTAATCGTTGAAATTAAAATTCCGATCGAGAGTCCATCAGCGCCGATTCATGAAGAGGACTCGTCGTGCCCCGTCGAATAATAACCCGCGAATTCTTCGGGATAAGGTCGACGTTTTAAAAAAACCGAACACGAACCCCTGCCAGACACATTTATTGATTCGCTTTTCTATCTGTTTCCTAGTATCTACATCCGCGATACGATGCTCGGTTTATGTTATACCCCGCTTCTTCGCACGACCACGCGAATCACCTGATCCCATGAAGATTATCAATGCATCGAGAAAAATTATTGGCTGCACGGAAACGGTGCATGTGCTCTGTCTGACGCGCAGCCACGAGGATAAACAGAACACGAATATGTTTCGCAGGGGCTGTGTGCGTTTGACAGGCAGAATCAATAATGAAAGCGGCGGCAAATATTTCATGATAACAAGCCCGGGGATTATTTTTGAGACGTTTATTATTCGATACACGGAAACATTTTTCCCTGATACGGGTACATTATGCATGAACGGTTTTTCAGCGAAGTAAGCAGTGAAAGGGGTGGGGAGGGTCTATGTGCAACGTTCGCAATAGAGCGGCACACGCCTCGGGACTATGCCAGACTGCTACTCAAGTTTATACATCGGTGGTGCCATCCATTGACATGTAGTCTCATTACGTATTTCTGCTTGGATAGTTTGCAAGAGTTAGCGTTACCAGCCGCGCAAGCAATGTCTTCAAAGTTTGCGTATAATAGAGTAACGAGATTCCTACATTTAAAGGTGCCATTATCTCAAGTATGACCCAATTTGGAAATGCGACATTGCAAATGTGATTACAAATTTCACGATACAAACTTGTGTATCAAAATTTGTGATACATTTTCCATTTCTTCTTCTGCTTGTTCTTCTTTTTTTTTTTTTTATTTTATTTGAAGGCGGCTAATTATTTATGCACATTTAAAGCGACATTTCAAAGCGTATATGATATTCTCTTAATTTTGTATGAAACGGTAAATTGATGCAGAGACAGAAATAAAGTCAAATTTCTTACCAAACTTACTTTTCACTGATACCATTTCTATGGTTGCTCAGGCAAAAGTCCAAAAATCTTGTAGGCAAATTCTCAAATCCGTACAAAACCAACAATGTACGGCATGTCACCGATTCGACTGGATCTCTGCCAAATTATTTCGTGGTCGTTTATGCGCATCTACTTCGAACGAGGTACTTTTTCTGTGCATCTAATCACACTCATGCATCAAGATCTACATTTCTTTACAAAATGCCTAATAGTTTTTCATACGCTTCCTTTCTATCTATATTAACCCTGGAATGCTATATATATTTTTACATTAATAACATTTTGAGTATAAATTTATATTAACTTAAAAAATAGAAGTATGTAGTAAAAGTATTTACTTTTCTTCTTGTCCATCTTAATTATTGTATTCAGATTGAACTTTGGGATAGAAAATCATCCAGAGTTCCATTCCAGGGTTTAAATGTACAATGCAGCTGCTTTCTAGTACAATAAATGATAATTAAACAATAATATCTAATTCATGGGTTAATGCAAACGCTTGAATAATTTTATCTAAATAACACAGCATCATTAATTAGAGTACAATTTAAATATTGTAACGCAAATGTACTAAGGCAAAATTAACCAGTGAATAAATGATGATGCCACATGGAAAATGCTGTCGTTGCGCAATAACAGTATCATGATAATTTAAAGACAAAAATTACTTCTGGCATTCCCAGTCTCTGAGTCCACCGCAGATCCATGTATGTACACAGAATTCTGCTCAAGCTAAATAATTATCGAAAACAATCCTCTACCCCCGGACACGGACAGCGCACGGCTGCAATATACAATTCTGCGTTATGGTAATATCAATAATAAATGCCACAATCATAATTACGGAAGGAAGCGGTTCGCATTACGGAGAAATTGACAACAAAGGTGAAACGTGTGTGACCTAGCACGCACCAGATAAAGATATACATGTAACCGTGGAAAGAGAGAAGGAGAAAGGTAAACAAAACAGAAGAAACAACCAGTGTGAACGATGCGCGTTTCATCAGTGGCTACACAACTGCTGCATATGAAACACAGCTCACCCGAAGTGTCCACGTGACGTGTACGAATAAAAAAGGATCATATCGGGTACAGACGGTTGCGACTGGTTTTTGCGATCGTTTTCATGAAAAAAATCGCTCCATCGTTGATCAGTCCGCGGGTAGCTGCGGCAGATTCTGTTTCTAATGCCGCTAATTAAACCGGGTGTCGTGTCTTCTGGATATAACGAAGAAAATTTAACCCACGGACTCGAAACGTTTGTCAATCGCTTTCTACGGAACGAACACGGTACTCGTTCTCGACGATTCACATTTGTTCGTCACGAAAGTTCACGAACACGTACGCAGAGGTTATGACGCACTTCGCGAATCAATCAGGAGCAGACGGGCTATCGCTCGCGTGATTGCATCATCTTTAACGAGATACGGAACAAAGAGATGCCAGTCAGAAATAGTGAATAGAATCTCGATAAATTTCACGTTGTTAATCATCGAGGGACAATAAAAATTTTCTCGATGTAATCCGCGTACCGCTCAAATGGAACCATGACTGTAGCCCAATTTCTGTCCTTCTCCGTGCTCCTCCGTGTTTCCCGTCTCTAGGCAACGGAGGCTCACGGTTCGTGTGTGTATACGTGTGTATGTGGTGTGTGCAAGTGTGTGCGTGTATCTCGCTCTCTACACATCAATGCATCCTGCTCGTTGGCGCGAGTGTACACGCGCTTGACGTATATACTGTCACGTACACAGAGAAGCAGCATCGATTGCCTTTTGGGCAACGAGCGCATGGACCTGTATTATCTGCTCGCCAATCCTGACCGACTCGTGCACACGCTTGATGATATGTTTCATTAACGCTTAATTTGATTGTAAAATCGGAACATCGAATGGAACAACTAAAAACATTTGATCAGCTGCGCAACATGGTAGGACGATTAGAAATGGTTGCTCCTGAAATATGGCGCCAAATGGAAGCAAACGAATCGACAGAAGGAAATAGGTAAATTGATTATACGTTTGATTTTATTTACTGATTTTGAAATTTTCGTATGAATTTTACGGGAAATAAGATAACGTGAAAGTTATTTAATATTGAAATGTCCAGAAGTAAATTGTAAGTAGTATACACAATGTTTGGGATATCAAAATTTATGAATATTCCCTTTCCTTTTCAAGTGGGATACTAAAGTCTTTTATTGTTTGAACTGTAATTATACAACTGATTGTTATTTAATGAATTGCGTTTGTGAAATTTATAACGGATTTTATTGTGAAGTTTGTAATTACTTTGCTTGTGCTGTATTTAATGAAACGCAAATATCTGGATATTTTAATAGTTTATACAGTGGTTTTGAACTGGATTTTTATTAAATTTTAACGTGTAAAACAGGTACTTAAATGTAACTTGGTCTTTTATCGTCATTTTCTTTCTTTCTTTTAACATTTTTTCCTTGAGAAAGCTTTCAAAGTATATTAATTTATGAAATATATTATTAAAAAGAAAGGGAAATATACAATATCTTTTAATAAAAGGAAAGGAAAGAAAATGCAGTATACACTGTTGTTTCATTAATCTCTGTAATTATCATCAGCGTTTATGATAATCATTAAAAATGATTTTGTTATTTACAAAATCCACATACATACCAACATAGAATACACGTTATATAACACTCATCAGAATCAATTTGATACTGATAAAAAGAACCAGATACAGTATCTGTTTCATTGAACAAAACACACAATATTTACCCCAATGGTGGATCAACTTACCATGAAACTACATCATATATCAAAATCGTTGTAAAAAAGAGACGGTTCTTAGGTACTTCGAACGAGTAATGAAAATGGTAAATTTGAAATTTTAGGCACATAAAATTATTAATAACATAATAAAATGTTTAAAAAACCAGTCTCAACTCACAATTCCAACCATTTCTTCTCACCTGGACGCTATACATTCATCTCACTCATTTTCCTTATAAATTACAATGATTCATTTTCATTTTTCACCAAAACAGTATAAAGTATGTGCGTTTGTGTTCCTCCATCCATCATCGGTGTGTGTATATCTCGATGTATGCCCGGGTTCTTTGTTTTTCCAAACAAAAATCGTCAATGCCAGTTGTAAACTAAACAGGTCGTTCTTTTTTTCCGTTCTCTCTTCTTTTTTTTCCGGACACGTCGGTCTCCGAAACGACGAGCGGTACAAAAAAATCGTCCAGCGTGCAAATGTTTAAGCCTCCGGTCCCTCTCGTGTAAGCAAAATGCCGGACGCGTTGGAGCGTGCCCTTTCGAGAGGGATATCGGATTTCGGATTTGAAAGAATAAACGGATTAGTCGGTTGTGAATAGTGCATCTTCAGGGGGATTAATAGGGGGCAAAGTTAGACCCGTGTGCACGCGCGCGCGCGCACCGCCATGATGGCCGTATCGCATGCGGAACGAGGTAATTGAATTATTTCATCAGCATTATTGCCGGTGATGCGGAAACAAATGGAGTAATAACGCTGGCAACACAATTCAATCGGCGTGCGTTTGATAAAATAACATTTATCATCGATAAATCGTTCGGACCATTTTAACGCTCGTTCTCCGCGGCGAAAGATACATACACGTCACGGGAGAGTTTTTAACAGGGAGGAACCGGATGTCATTCGATAGGTACCTATTCCTCCTCGAAATTGCCCCCGATATCCCGTCGTCGAATCGATCTGCAAAGCTGCGATTAATTGGAGCGCGGAATATTTGTTCCTTTTTACGCGAAATTTTACGTGAACAGTCGTCGGGAATAATGTTACATTGTTCCGAGTGAAACAGGGATTTAAACGGGATGATTAAGCAGTATCGGGAGATTGAATGGGCTATTTTTCATCCTGTAAATGATGAACGGGGCTCTGATTTGCGAGGTTTTATATGCACGGTATATATGGATCTCTTAGGAGAATCAAACTGTGGATAGTGTTTTCGAAGAGTTACGATACTTTGCGTTCGGTTATTGGTAGATTATTGAGTAACAGAACAACACGGAATCAAATATTTTCAAACGTATAGAATTGAAATATAATGCCGTTTCTTAATTATTTTACCTCGATAAATGTGCGCAAGGTGATCAAGAAAGTTGTGACGTTTTTCCACTTTTTAGAAGCGTAACTTTTATAAAATTGGAACTTATGGGCTTGTTTCTAATTCTGTATAAAGGTACTAATTATTCCAATGTATACTCACCGATAAAATTAAAACATCATTAAATTATTGGTCTTTCAACTGCTGCAACTTTCAGAAAAAAAAATCATACCACGGTCTACATGATCTTATTATATTTATAAGGGTAGAGCTTCTACTTTAAGATTTTTTTTTAATTTAAAAACCAAAATGGAAAACTTAAGCTGTTTTTTTTTCTAATATATTTTTCAAGTTCAAACGACTCTGCAAATTTTGATAAAATTTTTTTCGCGATCCGTTTTACAATAGATTTGTAAAGAAACGGTTTTCGTTTACAACGACCCTTTAAATCGACGATAACTTTCTTGATAACCTGATATGATTGATAAATGCGAGCGTTAAAGCGCAAATTGCTCGAAAAAGAAAATGAAACAACGTGGTTGGTGGTGGTATGAAATGAAACAATGTTGTGGTCATATCGTTATTATTATCATAAATATTCTTTCGTATCGTGACAAGCTGAGGAACATAATGAGCATCGATACCAAAAAATTGGCAAAAATTCGACTAGCATCATCTCTATTACACAAAGAATTGTGAAACTATGCTGCGGACACGCGAGATATCTCAGACACTTTTACGCTTCTTCTATTTTACTCTTCTCCCCTCCTTTCGATTAAACGCATTATACTTGAACCGTTCGAAAATACATATTAATTACATCACTTTCGTTCTATCTCTCTCTCTCTCTCTCTCTCCCCCTCTTTCTCACTCTCGTTTATTTCACCGTTTTTAATTTAATTTCTCTTTGGCTAATACTCGAATGAAACACATTCCCTATCGAACGCTCGTTCGCGTTGGCTACGTAGAAACGATGACGGTTTCAAAAATACTTATTACAATTAGAAAATCATGTAGAGTATTATTCAGTCGTTGCGATCCTTAATCGATAATTCGTAACTAATACTAGCGCACATCGCTCGTTAATACATAATATACATATACATATACATATATATATATATACCACTTTTTTCGTTTCTCTTTCCTTTACCCGTTCGATCGTTATGCCTCGTTTGTTATCTCCAAACGATAAGCAGATAAATAAATAAATAAATAAGTAAACGGTCTGACCTATAACTCGCAATGAATACGTAAATAAATAAAACTGTGCGAGCACCGATTCGAGGCGAAACGAATACACTTGATGTGAGCGACAGGAAGTAACGTTCCGACCGGAAAGCAGGCCGGGGGAGAACGGTAAGCTCCAATATTCATTGTAAACAGAACGCGACCGTGTGAATCGCTTTTATTATTTGTTACGTTTCGAAGCGCGTGAAACGCGGTTGAGAAACGTTATCGAGGAGAAACGCGTTAAATCGAACGGCAAATTGTATTAATTTGATAAACCGAACACTGTAATAAGCTTCGCAGTAGACGGAACACTGACGTGATCCGACCGTGCATACGCGAACAGAACGGAAGTAAACGGTACAGTATGACTTATCTTTATTGGCTATGAACACGTAAACTCCCCATCCTTTTCCTCGTGTTTCCTTCGACTTTTGTTTCTCCTCTTCATTCGCCCCTTTCCCGTATTCTCCGTCCTTGCCTGTTTCAAACCTCTCGAAACGATGAACATTCGCGCGGGAAAGAACACTCGCGCCCGGTGCGCCATTTTGTCGGCGCCGTTCTACCGTCTCCGTTTACAAGAATACATATTAAATTCAACAACAGTGGCAACGCAAAGTGACTCGTCGAATATCCGATTCATCAGGTACATCTCCTCGCACACTGTACTTTGTCGTTTGGTTTTCTCTTTTCTCCTCCGTTCCTCGTAACTCGTTCAGGCGAACCGCGTGATGTCGTCGAACCGTGTTCAAGAAGAATCGAGACACGTATGAAGAGAGACAGGGAGTAAGAGACAATTAGAGCGATACAGACAAATTATACACACATATATATATAGAATATACATGTATATACATGTATCCACGCTGGCCATGTTACTGTTAGTCCTTCCTCGAGTTTTATAAAAGTATGAAAAAAGAAAACTATCATTTTTCTCCTCCACGGGGAAACGATGCACCGTGGAACGTACTATGCCGTATTACACCTACACATTGCAAACACATGATCTCTCCGCCGAAAGGAAGCAAGTATATAGTCTAATATAATAAAATATTTCCTCGGGTATCTTCTCGCACCGTTTCGTCTCCTTTTCATCGATCCCGTATGCGAACACCTGTTTAACCCCGCTCCCTCGTTCGTTGATCATCGTCGCGGACAAATTGACGCGATGCGATGGCCGTTTCCGGTTCCTCGCCATCCACCCGCGAGTATCCCCTGTCCGTTGCCCTCTCTGGTTCCTGGCTGGCTCCTTCTCGTCCCCTTCAATCCAAACTGACGTCCAGGACCCGTGTCACGACCTTTCTCAAGCTCATCCCAACCCTTTCGATCGGTCTCAGCCTCGCCTTTCCTCTTCCTCCCATCTCGTGGTCCAGAATAGGGCGCCGTGCGCCTCAGCCGTCGTCGGAGGATGATCGTCACGTCACACAAAGCGGCCTGGACTTCTCTTACAAGCACGTCGATTTATTTTACATGAACAGCTCTCCAAAGCGCGCGTAGTCGTATGCGGTGCGACGAGTTAACGAATGGCGATCAGAAGGAACGCGAACAGCCCCAGGACCAGCCGCGCCGACGGCAGCCTCGCCCCCGAACTGGACGAGCCGAGAACTGGAAACAGAGAAACACACAGGCTGCTGCACTCATTGGTTCCATCGTGAAAAGGGTTGCTGGCTGCGATCGCTCGTCTGGAACGCAACGGACGAATAAATGAATTTACGTATACACCGGAAAGTGGCGGGAGCCGAACGCCTTGGACCAACGCCGCGCCGGTTTCGGGCGTACGAAATGGGTTAAGTGGCGTTGGACAGGTTTTCGGCCATGTTTCAACCGGCGGGGGAACGCTATGAATTTTTGCCCGCGAGCACCGCCCTGCGACAGCGGTAATGGGTTAAGTTGCACACTTTGTCCAAAATAACGCGCGGTACTTCGTCCTACAAATAGATCCCGCGGAATTACGTTTCGGGAAACGGAAGAGGAAACGTCTCCGTCATTCTGTTTCCAGGGCATACCTACAAAAACGAAACAATTAGGAGACGCGATCGAAGAGAAAATCGGTTGTCGGTGAAACAGCAAACTTTCGAGTTCCTCGAACCGGCAGATAGGTGGGCGGGGGGTATTCCGAGGTTGATAGATCGGATCAACACCGAGATTCACCGTAACGAAAGTACGTCGAAGTTGGACAAACAAGAAGAGTTGTTCGAATCTGTAGCAACGAATTGAATCGTCGATCGATGCGTTTCTTTTTTTTCCAGCCCCGACTCTCTTTTTAAAGAACAAAGGAACGCGGTGGCCGCGGAAAATCACGGGAGGGGCTCGCGTCGGCTCCCGTTACCAACGACGAGAGGATCTCCTCGCGCGAACGCGCGAAACTTTCCGAATTAATTCGCGCCATTCCCCCGTGCTAATATATCCCCGTGTAGTCAGCGATGTCGGTGCTGAGCGCGGGAATTGGAAGTAATAAAACCGCGCTTCCTGAGCATAATAACGCAAAAAATTCAAATTGGGGAAACGCTTATGCTTTAATAGCCGCCTCCGGATGTAGGTCATAGAATTTCGATCGCCGCCTTTCGAACGATGATGGATGACGGATTTCCTACGCCGCTGCGAGCGAGCGAAAATTTCTCGTCCCTCTTTTTTTTTTTTTTTCTATATCGCCCTACCCACCCCTCTATCCCGATTCTCGATGCCCGCCTCAATTCGACTCGACTCGACTCGACTCGACTCGACGCGACACGACAGTAGTGGAACGATAAATAACGCGATGGCAGAAATGACTTTCGGCCTT
The DNA here is from genome assembly GCA_033822845.1 of Tetrapedia diversipes. NCBI lineage: Eukaryota > Metazoa > Arthropoda > Insecta > Hymenoptera > Apidae > Tetrapedia > Tetrapedia diversipes. Next base: position 91,631 of record JAOPTO010001196.1, read on the forward strand.
TCGACGCTCGATCACCGAGGGTGACTCCGTCGACCCCGCTAATTAACCCCTCGTCGTTCCCCCACCCCCATCGTCCGTCCCAGCCGTGACTTGATTTACACCGGCCAGTCTCGATCCAGTCGATCAAATATTATTCAATGCTCTTCGAGCGAATTAACTAACCTGGCTACCGCCCCGGTCACGCTTCGTGGCCTCGAATAACATTCGAACGAACTGCGAGCGAACCGTGACCGTAACGCGACCGCGTCTCCCTTTCAACCCCTCGACCGCCTCCCCCTTTCGTCTATCCGTTTCTCTCGCGTAAACGACGCCTAATTATGACACACGGGTTAATCGTGCGTGTTACCGCGCGTTTTACAATGCTCGTTCGGCCCCCCCGGTTAATTCCGAGCGAGTTTAAAGCTGTGAAACGCGTTCGAAAGCACGCGAATCTCGCAAACACGGTTCACGCGGGTAAACAAAGTAACCGGGCAGGGGGGGCGGGGTTGGCATGCGTTTGCATTAATTATCGTTTATAATCCACGCTTTTACTATTGCATTATATTACAGTTACACCTCGTTACAACCACTCTCAACACGCTGTGTTACTCGTCCTCGCAATTTGCATGGAATGACGTGCACTCGGTTAATTCACCCTTGTAAATCTGAACGGAATGTACATATATATATATGTATGTAGCCTCCTATAACACGGTTAATTCGTTGTGCGTTACAGTGGAACCGCGTTTTCTGAGTACTGTGCAATCGTGTTGAGTGAAACTCAGAAACAATAGGAATTTAAGAAATTTATTTCAAGCATCTTTTGTAACGTTAAGAATACACGCATTGTACCAAATATAAAATAAACAAAAGCATTTAGCATTTTTGTAAAACTAAGAAATATTAACACTTAGCCAACCGAATGGGGAGATTTCCCATTGTTTCCTCAACAAAGCGCTGTCATTGATTCTATTTACTTTTGTTATTAATTATATCTTGAACCAATGTTGAATTTATTAAAAATTGTACGTTGGGAAAGCAGAAAATACATTTGATGAACCGTGAACAACGCTAATTCAAGACTAACTAATAACAAAAGTAAACAGAATCAATGGCATCGAGGAAAAAATGAGAGATTTCCCCATTCACTTAACTAAGTATTAAGAGACTGTTACAACAGTTTATTAATCTTTGTTATTCTTATTGTCTCTGTGATCGTCGCAGATACTAATAAAAACAATTGTGCGGTTTGACAAACGTAGAAGTTCATTAAGCCGTGTTACACGAAGACTGTCGCAACCACCGCGCTCTGTTATATCGAAATCGTGTTTTCAGGGTACCGTGTTGCGAAAGAGTTGCGCGTACTTTGATCCGAGAACCGATCGATCGACGATCTAACGAGCTAATGTTTTATTTACTAGATAAGTCGCTTCGCCGTCGCAACCGGCAAAGAAACGATGGACAGGGTGGCAGCGAAAGGGGATGAAAACCGACGGAGCCGTTCTATAACGAGGCTAATACAGGTAGGTAACTTAAACAATGAAACGAAGTTTTTGCAAGCCGACATCGATAAACTCAACCGTGTCCTTTTCACCCCGATGGTATAATTTCAACTGAAACGTGACCCGTGCAAGTATTATTGCATAGAATTATTCAAGATGATCGATCGGGGGGGAGGTTTCATTATTTTTTATCGCGCTACATATAACACTTACGGCACTGATATTTGTGCACGGGTAAATACGGTAACTGTGAAAGCTTCGTTTCGTGACTTCTGTCACACAGTGGTTAACGTGTCATCCGCGGATTTGGACAAACGGAAGTGAATGTAGTATGTATCAGAGCCGCCATTGAAACTATGGCCGCTGACATGTTGCAGGAAGGGTGGAACGAAACGGATTAACCGCTTCAGTTAATGATTTTGTTTTAAAACTTCTCGGGAACTAATAATTCTTTCGCCATTACGCTCTAATAATCTTTTTATGTAGAATGGTTAAAGTAATTGATATTATTTTCATTAAAAAAGAAAATTATACGTTTATTAATTGCGTGATCGGTTTTGTTTTAAAACTTCTCGAGAACTAATAATTCTTTCGCCAATACGCTCTAATAATCTTTTTATATAGAATGGTTGGACCAGTTGATATCATTTCCATAAAAAAAAAAATTAAAAAATTTGCATTAAAAAAAATTAAAACTCTACAGATGTAATATTGTTTGAGCAATTTATTTCTCTGTTTTAATATTTTTTCGTAAATTCATCGATAACGCGGTTATAACCCGAAACGATTACGTTGCCTCTCCCTGTATATGCATAATTCGTATGAAAAGGCACAATAAAAAGAATAAATTGCGTTCGCATGTAATCTGAAGAGTGTGTACGTGCGATGTGATTGTTTTATGCCTCGACGATCATTTTGAATAACCCTGCATATAACGCGGCACTCGCAGGAACGTGTATTGTACTTGAACCGATATATTATCGTATCTCGTTCCTCTCTGTCTCTCTTTCTCATGCCCTTCACCACCACCCTCGCTCCACTGTTCGTTTGTTCCCGTTCTATTTTTCGTAGTCCTTCGTTGACGATGTTAGCGCTTGTTGTTGACATCGTTGCTGTCCTCGAGCAGCACACGACACAACCGTTCCGCGGAAAGCGCGGCTCACTTGACGCCGAATAATCCAAAGCCGCAGCAAATAATCGTGGAACGCGCCCCCGGAATTATCTTTGCCGCAGCCTCGGATTAGCCGGCGTGAAACGAATTATTTGATGGCGTGCCGAGCTATTTGACGTTAACCAGGATAATTCGGCTGGTCGGATTACCTGAACCGCGGGACGGACAAACAAGCGGATGCTCGGCCGCCATGTTTACGGGTGAGCGAAGAGGGCGAGGAGAGGAAGAAGAGATTACAAACTTCGATTTTCGATCTTCAACCCTTTCGCGACGGCGCACCTGTATGATACTTCGCAATTTTTCGCGACCGCACCATTGAACCATATTTCGCTACCATTTTCTGCGTTGCTTAACCCTTTGCACTCGAAAGCCGATTGTTAGTCGTCTAATGATACCAACATCAAACATTTTCAAATTCGAAATATTTACAAAGATTTGCTCATATTTAACGTCATTTAGTTTAGCTAAGTGATGTACTAAAATTTACGTACATGACTATTTAACCTCTGAGTCTGACTAATAAACAAACTAACTAAAGTCTGAAAATTTGCGAAACTACCATTTGGTGACCAACAGTCATCTCTCGAGCTCAAAGGGTTAATAATGCTTGTTCTAGCTTTATTTTGGCTTCGTTGTTGAAATAAAGGAATAATACAATTATGATTTTTTAAAAATATTTGTTACATATTATTATTTTTTAATAATCTGCTTTGGTATAAAAACTTTTAAAACAGGGAAAATGCTTTATTTCCCTAACAATAAAGTCTGTACCGTATATGGCTAGCATCAGCCTCTGCGAACCAATAAATTGCTGCCGTACATATATGGCACCCGTCGTGAAAGGGTTAAACTGTGACGCGGCTTCGTTTCTCAGTTATTTTCAGATATTCAAGCTACGTTCCAGAAATCTTTTTAATTTAGTGTCGTTTACTTTAGTTATTTTTGAAACAACAACTGAAAATCGAATTAAGTGTAGGATAGATGTGACAGCAGAGGACTTCTTAACAGTTTAATTGTCATATTGGTCATACATGACCTGTCATGGCTCCTTTTGTGACGCCACGTTCATTGGTCATTGATGACCGGAACGCTTCGACTACTTACAATTGTAAGAGTTGAATAAGAATTGACAGTTAATACATTTTGAACATTGTCGCTAATTACAGGATATTTTGAAGTAAAAAGTGCCCCATTGAACGATTAAAAATTTGTATTAGAACATTAATTTCTATGAAATATCAGTGTACTCTCGTGGCATCCTAAGCGAAACATGTGATTTCAGCGTGGCAATCAATCGGTTTTGAAGCTTTTTCATCGACTGGCTATGATAACGTTGATCCGTTAACACACGGAGGTCTTTCATTAAGTAAACGGTGATAAATAAAGCGCGAGCAATTGAAATATTAATGGTATTCCAGCGAAAAACGTTAAACTCTCGAGAATCGCGCTTCGTTTCTTGTTTACGGACGATCAATGACAGGGCGTTTAATGAAAATCTTCCCCTCTTTTGTCTGCTTCGACTACATTTGGAGTGAGAGAGAGAGAGAGAGCCGCTATTTTTAAACGTGCTTTTATTCTTCGTTGAAACTGCACCATTTGAATCCGTTGCGCTCTGTCGTAACCTTTGAACTTACGCCACGGAATGCCGGTCATATATAATTGCTCGCACTAATTGGGAACCAGGAAGCGCGCACAACGATCCATGTAAAAGGGGATATGTCGATACTCCTGATGGAAATGTTAATATATCTCTCCCGGTGATAATGTATGTATTGTCTCGCAGGTAAGTTACCAATAGGAATAGCGGTGTAATGTACCTATGTATATCGAAACGTTCGCGATTGAATTTCCTGTCGAAGTTGCCCTCTGTTCGAATTAACGATTCGATTGTTAACTATTCGGACACTCGAGATTCTTGTTCGGAAACCGACGGCAATCTCGGTATTCCATTTCTGTCTTAACACTAGAACTACCAAAGAACTACCAAATGACCCAATTTGTAATTTTTCACAGGAAAACAGTGATAAACTTACTATGATGTCCACACATTTGAAAATTTACGGTGATTTTTATAATACTATGATTGCTAAAATTTGTTTCCCTTACATTAGGTATTTTCTTCATACAGTTTTCAATTTTATTTCCTTCACCTCTAACAAGTATACCCTAATCATCGGTAGTTCTAGTGTTAAATATCGTACACGTCCTTATCGCCGATAAGTCTCCATCGAAACAAAAATTACAAGTACCCCTGAAAAGATACAGCGAATCAACCACTGAATCTCCTCGACAAACCCCAACAGTATCGTTACCAAAAGTCTAATTAGCGACTCGAGCGCTCCCCACTGAGGCCACCCTTCTTCTAGTTACCCCGAGTTGGGGACATCAAAAACCGTGAACCCCAAAACTCGCTTTTTATCAGGCTTAACCACCCCTTTTCGTACCGACGGGAATTCCTCGAACGGTTCATACGAAAACTAACGAACGAACGTACGAAGGAAAAGAAGCTGTTACCTTTCACTCCGACATGGCCGTCCGGTTTCTTCTGACCGGTCTGGAAGTTCGGCGGCGGCTGCAGGTAATTGATGCCCACGATAGTGGCCGCCGGCTCGTACTGGATCACCCGTGGCCTGTCCTCCTCGGTGCTGACCTCGGTGCTCTGCCAGTAAATGTCGTATATCGAGGCGCTGCACCGGATCTTCAGCTTGCCCCCGGCGAAGTGATCGTGCGTAACGAGAAACTGAAGGCCGATCTGGGAGACCTGCCACTCGGACTCGTTCGTGTCCAAGGGACTGTACGCGCGGACGTGCGACTTCAACGGCTGTGTGACAATCACAGGAGAACGGGTTAAATGTAAGGGGATGCGACCGGTTAAAATTCTCTGGCTCCCGTGGGACTTCGTTCCCGTTGATTAAGCGGGATGCCGGGGCGATTCTGTCTCTTCGGTACGACGAGGTTCGTAATGGAACGTTATTTAACCCTTTGAGCGCTGAATACCCTTGGACTAAGCGCTTCGAAGGGACGGCACGCTATCGTTGGAGATTGAGTATTGTTACTTGTACACTGACAATCGCGTCGCAGTCAACGAAAGATCGACAAAATTGGCAAACGCATTTCTTCGTCCGTGGTTCCTACGAGTAATTTTCGTCAACGCTAAGAGGTTAACGTCGAAATGTGTGGCCACGGAAAAAGTCATAAGGTGAAGAGTACAAAAATTAACAACCGCATGTATGCACCCGTAACACTCAAAATGTTAATAATGGAGAATTATGCAATACGAAACTTGGTGCATATGTATATTGTAATTGCGAACATTGGATTGCTGTTTTGGATTTGCCGTTGATTTGTACGGAATAAACCTTTTGATATAAAGTGCGCGATAAAAATTGTGTAGAGAAGAAACGATCGGAGAAAAATGTGATTTTTCAGTTGGTGAAAAAAATGATTTAGTCTAAACAATTTTTTTTTTTTTAATTGAAAATTGAATTCATTACCTATTTTTGGGATTATTTAAAATTAATTATATTGAAAAGAATTGACCATTCCTATGATCAATACCAGTATTTCAGTTGAACTTCGTGAGCATTGTGCGTAATTCATATAACAGAGTGTTGACTATAATCCGTAGCCATACCGAAGAGGTTAAGGATGAATTTTGGTCGATTAATCCAGGTGACACAGGAATTTGCTAATCGCCTCGAGGGTAATAAGGTTTCCACGACGTTCGTTGGTACTTGACTCCTTTGCGGCCTTGGATGTTGGCCTCTTAATGAGTTGGAAGTGTCGAAGGTGTAAAATGAGACGTCCAAGTAAGCGCTTGGCGGAAGTATCGACACCGATCGATGTCGACGGAAAAAGTCGAAAGGGATTCGAAGAGGATTTCAAACATATCCCAGGTATCTAGCTCGCATCCGATTGCGCGATTGTTACACCATGAAGAACAACAATTTGGGAAGCGATCGATTGGCTGCGGATTTGTATGCAAATCCATACCGCCGTCTACGTAATTGAAGAACCGAAAGCCGAGCAAAGCTACGCTACACCCTCCGAATCGTGCAAACGTGCACCGTGTTCACGGTAGTCCGCATGCTCCTGCTTGTCGTTGTTAATAGATTTAAAATGTCCGTGAATGCATAAAAATCTGCGGTCTACGGGGGATGAAGATCCGCAACGTTACACATATAAGCGATCTTCAGAACGTCGGAAAGCCGCAGTTACGCGAGTACACATGCCGCTTGGTGTATCAGGAAGCGTTCCAGTTGCGAGGGATAACAACATTTATAGCCAATGTTTGTTCCAACTTGGATGATGCCTGGTAGGCAAGCTTCAGCTCACCGTTAACTACAGTCTTTCCATGGAAAATTATCGAGAAAAACAGATACACGGAGAGAACGCATCGTGTAACGTGTATTGCTTTCCGTTTCGTAACCCCTCGGGGGAAGTTAAATATTTCCTTTTAATAATAATCCGATTGCGAGACGGTTCGCGGAACTTCGAGGAAGTGGAAGACAAACGGAAACAGCTTCGTTCCGCACGGAAGCGTTGATGAAGAGTATTGGAGCGCGCGTGCGAGAAGTGTTGGCGCTCCGGGCAACAATGTGATTTTATCGGCGGAAGCAGGCAGTGTAGCGAATTGATTGACAACCGATTCGATAGGACCGCGTTTCGATAACACCGTTATTACACGTTGAAGGTACCTCGATTATTTTTACTCACTCCCCGGCCTCCTGTTTTTGTTGTAACCCGTGTACCGCCTGTCTGAAGCACATCGTGTTACGGGGAGAAATGGACTGTGGTGACGTGGAACCTCTGCGTGTGTTCTAAGGGGCTGCATCAAACAGTTTATAACAGGGCCTGGCCCAAAGTCCTTCGGTCTAAACGGCCAATCGGCCCTCATTACCACGGGTGTTTGATTGCAGCCTCATTAGAATCCGGAAAACACTCGCAGAGACCTTTGCATGTCTCCACATTTTCTCCCTCCCGACGCGTCCAGGGCGTATAAAAATCAAACTTCCCTGGGCGCTACAGACAGTTAGTCAATCAGTCAATCAGTTAATCAGTCAGTCAGTTAATCAGCCAGTCAGTCAGTTAACACTAGATTTACGGGCAATTCTTGTACATCTATTTCTAATATACATGTACCCAGAAGTAGGTATACGTTATATAGAATTTTAAACTGCAGAGTTAAGAGGGAAATAAATTAGGGTACATTCCTATCACTGCATCAATAAAAGTCAATAAAAACTGCGAAGAATTGCCGCTTGTTTATGCAAATTTTGCTCATGAAATCCGAAACCCGTAAACCTAGTGTTAATTAGTCCTCATACACCTTGGTACAATATCAAACCAAATCGTGTATTGTAACACAAATAAAGACTCTACAGGACAACCGGGAAGCTCGTTTATGAGGCTTCGTTATACGCAACGTTTCGTCGTGAAATGAAATTGCTACATCTCATTCCGATCGGAAGGATACGTACGTGTTCATTTGGGGTGCAGGTGTCTGAAAGCGGGCGAAATATTTTATGACACACTTCGTTCCGATGAAAAATGATCCGTTCCCCGTCGCTAGTTCGATTTCGATACAGCCTTTCACCTACCATCCTTTATGAATCTTTTTGGGTCGTTTGGCATACTTAATTAAGGGATGAATACTTCGACAGCCGCTGTTACTGTCAGTTCGAAAATTGTTAAAAGGAACTAAAAGAATCACTGTATTTTATGTCCACCGTGTTACTCTTTCGAAAATATTTGCTGCGATAATTATCTTCGATCAGTCTATGCTAATTAGTATATCTAGAAATCAAGAAGGTAGTCTTTGTAAGACATCGTCGATCTATTTAGCCTATTAATCGGATATAAAATCCATGTAACGGAAGAAGGGGTTATACCAGGTGCCGCGAAGGCTAACATTTGAAAGGTTTGATCACCTTTGACCTGTTGATCGAGATATTCGAGCTAACTACACGCTCTTTCTTCAAAGTTCAACGTTCAACAACCGTCCATTGTCTGACCAGCTGAGCAAACGCGACCGTTTACGGTCACAAAATGTCCGAAGGTTCGAGTTAATACGCGAACAAGCACACGGACAGCTGTATAAATCACGCGAGGAAAAGAAACGAACTGATTTGACGAGTCAAAACTCACAATGGATGCCTGCCCCTCTTGTTAATTCTATAATTCGTACCGATATCTGTACCGATTCATCGACGACTCGACCGCGTTTTCCGTTACCCCGACGTCTAATTCGATTCTCCCCGTTCAATTTCGCTCGGCATCGAGATAAAACGAGTCGTACGATGAAAACCGGGACCCGTATTCAACATAATCAACATCTTCGAGTATCGGATATCGCGGAATAACCGGGAACAAGCGTGGCCGCCGCAGCCAGAACGTCCTCCCCTTGCTCCCTCGTCGGGGCCGCGTTTATATTTCAATTCCTTAATTCAATTCCATCCCCCCTCCCCCCCGTCCCCATTCAACGGGAGGATAAAAGCAGAGAGAGAATCCCAGCCAGGGAGTTCGGTCAAATCGATAGGGTTCGGGTATCGCGACGTAACTCGGCGAGCGGGCGGGCGCCCGTGGGAAAACGTGTTAAGCCGTCGAACTCCGCAACTGCGGCGTTCCCTCCGACCTCCGTAACAATTAACTCAATCTCCAAAATCTCAGACACGATTCCCTAATTGTTCTCTCCGACTGTGTGTATCCGGGCCCGGTAATGTACAGTCTTCGCGCCATTCAGGCGGTTGGTTCCCGACGCTGCGGTAAGAAGGGGATTGCTCCGGTTGGTCGCGTCTTACAAGGGAGCCAGAGAGAAACAGCAGGAACGAGGGGGATCGCAAAGAGAGGGAGGGACAGAATGAGAGAGAGGGGAGAACACAGGTAGGTTAGACGGGGGTGTACGTAGTAGCGGGAATTCGCAGTAGTCGCTATTCAGGGCCTCGTATACCAAACCGTACTTGTCGGTCGTTGATGTACCAGGTGAGATTGGCCGCGGGTTTACTCCGTCCGGATGTGCAGTTCAAACGTAGCATATCGTCGATCCGGTATTTCCTCCTTAACCCGTGTATCGACGGCCCTTGAGAGGGTAATTCTGCGGAACAAGAGACGTCAGGTACACACGGGGATTTCGGAAGTATGCGAAGCATGTTCGAAACGCCACGCTTTGACGTTCGACCGTTCCCTTCGTGTGCAATACACGTATGCATTACATTGCACTGTATGCGTGTGCACAAAACTTGCAGTGTGCATTCGCGGGATGATATGGGGGCGCACCTGGTCGGGGAGAGGGGGTGAGAGGAAACTTTTCAAGACTCCTCCGGATGCGCCAACCAAACCAATGTGCCCGCGTGTGTGTACACAGGAGAGAGAAAGAGTGAGAGAGAGAGAGAGAGGAAGTCGGGCCGATAGACCGAGCCGTGTGCAACGGCACTGCTGATGAAAAATTCCTCTTTTATGCCTGGCAATTCGCGCTCGCGTTTCGATATCGGAATAATGCATTCGCAGGAGAGACGGCATTGTACCGATCCACTGTTCAGACCTGGAGCGTGCCAAATATTTCCAGGGAAGTGTTTTCGAACGGTGCGTTTGATACTTTTCGTCTACCCCTATGCGTATATACCCCTATCCGCAGACACTGTTTCAGCGGGGTGATTCGCGCGCCAGTATCAAGGGTTTCGTTTTTTCGTTTTCCTTCTTTCGGTCGGGATGCTATCCGCGATCGTTTAAACAGCGACGGATTCGCGTGTTCCCTCCCCGTTCTCCCCCTTGCCCACCCCCTTTCTTTGTCTCGCGTATCGTTCCCGCGATTCGCGAGGCCCTCTCGGGTTCCTGCTCTTCTTTTTTTTTTTCTCTTTCCGCACACGTATTCCCCTTTTCTCCGCCCCTCTAACGGGAGAAATTCAAATAACTGGCTCTCGCGTTCGTCGAAGTAGGGAACCCGGAGAGGAGCGCCGGGAAAGTTTGCACGGATACGAGGGGCGAGCTCGATGCTGATAAAAAGAATTTCCCTTTACACGCGACGCTTTATTATCGCAGCTGCGGAAATTTTGGAGCTCGCCAGACGTTGAAAAAATCGGGGAGCAGCACGTTTCTCGTTCAAGCTTCTCCTTCGCGCCATGCGTCCCGAGACGCTGTGTACCCGTGACGGCGAACATTCTGTCGGGGTGTGTAAAGAAAATTTCGCAGCAGGGCGCGTTGCGAAATTTCGTTGCCGCATAATTTAACGGGTAACGAAAAATGATGGAGTTTCGGTTACCGTGAAACGAGCACACCTTATTATCGTTCCAACGGGAAGCTGTTTCGATATTTCTCGGATAAAAATACTTCGGATATAAATATTGGGTCGTGCGGGAGTTTTATGCGAAAAATTCCTTTCTCGCGAACTTGCAGCGATATTGCCCCGCTCGGAAATTCTTCCGTCCGTTCCGGGATCGCCGGAAATAAAGGATCGCGGAAAGTTTCGCTACCTTGAAATACACACCGCGTTCTGATTCGTCGAGTGTATCGCGAAACGTGACGGGAACATATGAGAATCCGAGACAGTCGCTTATTCTTTGAACACTTTAAACATATTCGTTGTTTCATCGAGAGAAAGGCGATTAATTCGATCCGAGGGGGTCATAGTTTTAGTATCCTTGACTTCTTTAACCCTTTGGGCGCCGAATACTCTTGCAAAGGGTTAACATGATTTAGTCGATTACGCGCCGTCGCGAATGTCTTGTTCCTCAAGCTGGATGTACCCGCGATAAGTAGCAGGTCAAGCTCGACTAGCCCCGCAAACAATGTGTTAATCGTATCCCCCGATACACGCGATTTCCTGCACCAATTCCTTGCGATTCGGAAACGTTCGCGACGCTTTTCCAGGAACCGGAGAAATTTAACGACGCCGTAAAGCGCTCGTTAAACTGCGGTTCCGTGCGAACAAACGGCAATTACGTACAAATGAGTGCATCAAAATGGTAATTCCGGTTGTCCAACGTGGTCGTTGGTACGCGGGAAATAAAGGAAATTTTATAAATCAGCCGATAACCTGTTAACCTGTTGAGAAAAATGAATCTTGATATGGACCATTTCCTATAACTCTGGTAAATTTCAATTTTTGTCGTCCGGTACCTTTCTCTGTCTCTCTTTCTCTCTCTCTTTAATCCCTTAGTTACATCTTGTTTTAATTACTTGTTTTCCCGAACGGAACGGAACGAAATGATAACTGCAATCGTTCCCTGGGCTAGCTGGCTTCGATACGAAACGCGTCGTCAAACGGTAACGTCCTTAAATTTGCCATTACACAGCGAGCTCGCACAAAGCTTCCCAACTAAAACTTTGTTACCCAGCGCTCTTCAATTTGTCGCTCGACGACCTGCATGCTGTTGACAAACGTTCTCCACTCCCTTACCGAACTCTAACCTACCCTACCCTACCCTTCTCTCCCCCGTTTCGTGGCAGCAGATCCAAAGAAAGAAAAAAGAAAAAGAGAATAGCAAGAAAAGGGGAATCGAAGCGATTCACATAAATTCTCCACCGATTCGCCCAGTTTCGGCGGATAAGCTAGAGGGTAAGGAGGAACCAGGTAGAGCGAAACGTAAACCCGTGGGTAGCTTCATTTTCTGGGCGCCTAAGCCATCTAATTCCAGTTCATTCCGCCGGCGTGTACCCGCAATATTATCTTTGGCTCGGTCAAGAGCTGCGACGATTCGTAACCAAATAAAATTTCGACACGCGTAACGCGTACTGCTAATCGGTTGTTCCGTCCCCCGCTCCGTTAATGAATTGAAAACGAATTGCTTTATGAAAATTCAATAATTCGTGTCCCGAGCAGCCCGTAAAGTTCCGTAAAGAAAAAAGAGAAGAAGGATGGCAAGAAAAGGGGGATCGAAACGATTGACATAAATTCTCCACCGATGTACCCAGTTTCGGTTCTAGGGGTCGAAGAGGCAAGAGGGTAAGGAGGAACCAGGTAGAGCGAAACGTAAACCCGTGGGTAGCTTCATTTTCTGGGCGCCTAAGCCATCTAATTCCAGTTCATTCCGCCGGCGTGTACCCGCAATATTATCTTTGGCTCGGTCAAGAGCTGCGACGATTCGTAACCAAATAAAATTTCGACACGCGTAACGCGTACTGCTAATCGGTTGTTCCGTCCCCCGCTCCGTTAATGAATTGAAAACGAATTGCTTTATGAAAATTCAATAATTCGTGTCCCGAGCAGCCCGTAAAGTTCCGTAAAGAAAAAAGAGAAGAAGGATGGCAAGAAAAGGGGGATCGAAACGATTGACATAAATTCTCCACCGATGCACCCAGTTTCGGTTCTAGGGGTCGAAGAGGCAAGAGGGTATGGAGGAACCAGGTAGGGCGAAACGTAAACCCGCGGGTAGCTTCATTCCCTGGGCGCCTAAGACACCTAATTCCCGTTCATTCCGCCGGCGTGTACCCGCAGTATTATCTTCGGCTCGGTCCACAGCGATTCGCGTAAGCCCTTAAGTCCACCGAGCCAGGGTGGCTGGCATTAATTCGCAGTTCGAAAGTGCGCCAGCCACCTAACACAACCGATCGTCTATGTACACGCACGCGTGCACACCGATCTCTTGTTCTGTGTGTGTACCGTCGTGCTGCCATGTAGCAGTCCGAATAAAGCTTGCCCTGTCTTGGAGCGGATGGAGGGTTAACCCTTGCGTTAGCAACCGAAGTATTCGCTATTTTGTTTAAAGCTAGGAGTGCTCGGGGCATCAAAGTATATTTTGACTTTGAAGAGTTAGATTGTGTTTAAAAAATTGTAATGTTTAAAATAGTTTAATTTTAAACTTTGCCAAGAAATTAATACGTTATATTAATTCTAGCTTAGGTCGGCCGGAATGAGGGAAAGGTATCTTTTAAATAAACAAAACAGTAATTTTGGGGAAAATAAAATCATTTATTTCTTAAATCCCGTGGAGGGGGTACAGCCCCGGAGTCGACAGGGATTTAGCCCCTCCTCCTTCTCTTGTTCGCCGGGGCCGGAGATTGTCTCGGCCTCCTGCAATTCACAAATGAAACAGTGAATTAGTGGCTGTAAGTGTGTTTACGCACTTACGCCGAATTTCCCCACTCAGCCGATCGGTGTGCCGATTCGGTGGGATGGGCGGCTCCTCTGCGTTCGCAGGGAGCGGTGTGGACTGTATTTACTCGACAGAAAACGTCAACTAACGTGTCTGCCGAGGATGGACGAAAGCAGTCGAAATTAGTCGAACGTGCTTGTCGTCCTGTGTTTTTGCCGATAGTATGGCACTAGAGAGAGCGGTCGTAATGCGCCTACTCTCTATGCGCTTTTTACAGCGGCGTGGACCCTTGCGTCCTCTTATTCCTCTATGACTCTACCGCTTGAGTTACTATGCCACTCAGACGTGAATCGACCAAGAGGTTCCTATGCGACTCGCACGGAACGTTGGTGTCTTCTTAAACGCCCTCGTTGGGGAGCACCAGCGAGTAGAGACCGGCAGCTTTTTCACTGCTTAATAGAGGCTGACCGGTGTGTATACACCGCGATCACTTAAGAACGCTGAGCTCCGTTGCGTTGCGCAAGGAGTAGTCAGTGTCTTTTAATAACGGTGTCGCGGGAGAGCACGAGCCGTCAGGAGCGGATTCTCCGCGAGTTCTGGAGAACACTGTACAAATTCCTTGTCGATAGCAAGGAATGACGAATGCCTCTTTGAGCGTTCTCGCGGGCAAGGGGCTTCGAGGAATTAATCGTGGACTTTTATCCTTAAATTAGGAGTCCTCCGATTCCTCTAAGCGATTCACTTACGAGACAGATTAGACTCAATCTTCTCGTAAGATTTGGAACTCGACTCGAGATACCAATTATTTAACAGGTTTCTTTGGGCTCTTTGGTGGTGCTGCGGGTAGCCCGTCGACACACCACACGAGTGCAAAGAAAGCTTGATGCAAATTATAACCCTGATATACTAGGGTGAGGAGAGACTTCGACCTCGTTGTCACTCGCTCGGTTGCCAGAAACAGACTGAACGCGATCGGCCGCTTGACTGGCACGGTCGCGTTCGTGTCGACAATTGCCGTAAGGCGGCGTTGTCAACGTGATAGCGTCTTCTATTTCTCTTCTCTGTGGTCTCTCTTTCTCTCTTACGCGACCTCGTCGATAGATGCGCGTGGCAATTTGGATTTGAAATCATAACCGGCGTATCCCGAGGTCGCTGATATATTATTATTTTTTCCCCTTTTTTGCCTTGCTCACCGTTCCTCGGTGGCAAGGTAATCGGAGCAATGACCGACGAACTACGCGGTTAATATTCTAACGGCTTGAATTTAAACATCCCGCCCCCCTTGCACTCTCTGTGCAATTACCCGGAAGAGCGGAAGTATTAACCCGTTTACCAGAGAGAAAGAACAGAGAAGAAGAGACGTATACTTTAAAAATGGTGGTAGAACTCACTCTTTTCCTCCACATAGTCTGACCGCTGTTTCCACGGCGACGTCCAGGAGAGCTTGGGTGTGTGGGTCGCGGGATGACTGGTTTGAAGGTCCTCTCCGACCTCTACCTCCACCTTTCAAAATTTTCGGTGGCACTCGCTTTTTTCGCGAGGGCGCTTTTCAGTTGGTGCGAGAGAGAAGGATTTTCGGATATCCCTACTCTTCTCCTCGGACCTCTGGGAGCGGGTGTCAAGGTTTTCGTTACCGTTGGTATTAAACCTCAACGTGTAACCTTTCTTGTTTATTTACCCATTGCTCCTACCGAAAATTTTTCAATGTTTCTAATCAACAACAGCATTGTTATTCGATGCCGTTGGAGACGTTTCCACAGGTAATATACACAACCTTGTAATCGGTCGTGTATATGTGGATTTAGCGGTACGTACTTTTACCACACGTACGTTCCCGTCTTTACCAGGGTATACTTCCTCGACCCTTCCCATCTCCCACTGGTTTGGTGGTAGGAGAGGATTTTGAAGGAGTACGAGTTCTCCTGGTTTTACCTGTGGCTGAGCGGAAGGCCATTTGTAGCGTTTCTGGAGGTGGGCGAGATAATCTCGTACCCAATGCCTCCAGAGCTGCTCGTGGAACTTTTGTATCGCCCTCCACCGCGTCAGCCGCGCGATAGGCACAGTTTCCACGGATGGCACCGGTAGCGCATTCAAAGGGCCACCGGTCAGGAAGTGACCCGGTGTGAGTGGTGCACAGTCACCCGGATCATCTGTAAGGGGCCCGATCGGGCGAGAATTTAAACTCGCCTCGATCTTGCATAGTAATGTATGCATTTCTTCCCCTGTCGGAGTGAATTCTCCGAGTATACGTTTCAGGTGATGCTTCACCGATTTCACGCCTGCTTCCTGCATTCCGCCGAAATGCGGGGCGCTTGGTGGGTTAAACTTCCACTCTATGCCCAATGAGCCACATCTTTCTCGCATTTCTTCCGAGGTATATACTTTTTTAAAGTTCTCTCGGAGCTCTCGATCTGCACCGACAAAATTCGTGCCATTGTCGCTGAACATGCACGATGGGACTCCCCGACGTGCGATGAATCGATCTAAAGCTGCCAGAAATGCGCTCGTCGTGTAATCATGGACGAGTTCGATGTGGATCGCCCTTGTAGCGTAGCAGACAAACACCGCAATATACGCTTTATGGGCAGTTTTTCCTCTCCCTGCGGAATCGCGGACACGATAAGGTCCTGCGTAATCTACGCCGCAGTTTGAGAAAACTCTGGCCGGACGTGCTCGCTCCGGAATCAGATCATGCATAATTTGCTTGGAAGTTTTCCCCTTCCATCTGATGCAGCGTATGCAATTTTTGATTATCGTTCGAGCTGCATTACGACAGCCGACGATCCAGTAATTCTGTCTTACGGTATGAATGGTCAATTGCATTCCTCCGTGCAACGTATCAACGTGGCACTGCCGAATAATTAGTGACGACACGTAATGTTTCGGCAGGATGATTGGATGTTTTGCATTCCATTCTAATACCGCGTTTTCAAGCCTTCCTCCTACTCTCAATACCCCTTTTTCATCGAGAAAAGGGTTCAAGGTTTTTAACGGAGAGGCTGAGGGAATTTCCCGTTTGTTTTCTAAACACCGGTACTCTTCCTTGTAGTGCGAGAGTTGCAAGTGTCGAGCGACTCGCTCTGTTGCCTCTTGCAATTCGAACGCACTTAGTGCGTCATTGGCTTTAGACCGTTGTTCACCTTTCGTACGCCTCCGCATTCTGAGGCAATACGCGGTTACTCTTTGTAATCGCCTCCAGGAGTGGAATCGAAATAGTACGTCCCATTCTTTCACTGGAGTGATTGTGAGGGCGTGTGTTACACGTTTTCCCTCGTCGGTCTGAATCGAAGCAGGGACTGGTGGCCAGTTTGCTTCTGAGAATCTTAACCAATGTGGTCCAGACTTCCAGAGGTCCGATTGTAGGAACTCTGTTGCATCCAATCCTCGAGAATTCAAGTCTGCAGGATTGGAGCGGGTCGGCACGTATCGCCACTCCGCATGCGGCAAAATCGTCTGGATTTTCGACACACGATTTGCTATCGCAATTTTCCAATTTGATGGATGTTTTCTCATCCATGCTAGGGCTATGGTGGAATCTGTCCAGCAAAAAACCCGTTTTACGCTGATGGGAAGCGATTGTTGCACGTGCTTCAGCAACTCCACAAGAAGCACCGCTCCATTCAATTCGAGCACGGGAATTGAAAGGGTTTTTATCGGTGCAACTCGTGATTTGGCCATCAACAAGGTCGGATACACCTCCTTGTCGTTTGACGTTACTCTTATGTAAACGGCGGCCGAGTATGCTGCAAGCGAGGCGTCACAAAATCCGTGTAATTCTACGGATTCCGTATCTGCGCCGTGCTTTACCCATCTTGGAATTCTCAGTTCTCTGAGTTTACTCCAGTCCTCACAAAACGCGTTCCACGTTTTGTGGGTGTCTGCTGATACTTGCTCGTCCCATTGAATTTTTTCAAGCCATTGGGACTGCATCAGCATTTTTGCTCGAATCACAATCGGCGATAGCCAACCGAGAGGATCAAAGAGCTTCGCGATCTCCGAAAACAGTACTCGTTTCGTGATCCGATTCGTGGACGGTTGGAACCGCTGGAGATTAAAGTAAAAATAATCCCCAGACGGTATCCATCGCAGGCCCAATACTTTTAGTTCTGATTCGTCGAACAAAGTAAGGTCAACTGCGTGGGAGTGGGCTTCCTCCGGAATGTTTCGGAGTAACTCCGGTGAATTTCCTGCCCACTTCCTCAGGTTAAATCCTCCTTGTTGCAGGAGTCCGCAAATTTGTTTGCGAGTTGCTTCGAGCAAAGGTTTATCCTGTGCTCCCATGAATACGTCGTCCACGTATATATCTTTCTCGAGTATAGGAGCGGCGAGAGGGTAATTCCCTCCGTCCTGTCTCTTTAGCTCGAGAAGGGTACGCATCGCTATGTATGGTGCACACGCCGTACCGTATGTGACGGTATTTAATTCGAAAGTATTAACCCTTTCGTTTTCTGACGTGCGCCATAGGATGCATTGATATTGACGGTCCTCGGGCGCGACGAGAATTTGTCGGAACATTTTCTCGATATCTGCCACTAGTACGAACCGATGTAAACGCCACCTCGTTAATACAGAGGTGATATCGTTTTGGAGTTTCGGTCCTACATGCAGGACGTCATTCAATGAGCTTCCGCTCGTTGTTCCGCTCGAGGCATTAAACACAACTCGTAATTTGGTTGTGGTACTATCCGTACGTATCACTGCCCGATGCGGAATATACAGTCGGTGTGTGTCCACCGTTCGAAGACGAGTCATGTGGTCCATGGCCTCGTACTCTTCGAGAAATTCACTGTACTCTTTATGGAGGTTTTCGTCGAGGCAGAGCTTTCCTTTTAACCTTGTCAACGCTGCGAGAGCAATGTTGAAGGAGTTTCCTAATGCCTCCTTCGGTTTTGACCGGTTAAACGGCAGTCTTACCACAAAACGTCCCGTCGCGTTTCTCGTGACGGTTTTGACGAAGTGGGCCTCGCATTCTTCCTCAGCCGCGGTGTATACCGGAGCTGAGGGCACCTCTTCTATTTGCCAAAATCGTTGAATTGTTTTATCCAACGACTGTAAGACGCTACAATGCAGTGTCTCTGCAGAGCGTCTGGCATTGGTACATTGACCGTTGACCGGCCCGGATAATACCCATCCGAGAGCGGTCTCTTGTGCAATCGGTCCCTCGGCACTTATTTTTAGGAATCCGCCTCTTAGTATTTGGGCGTATAATTCCGCACCGATCAGCACCTCTATTTTTTGCAGAGATGCTGGATCTGGGTCCGCGAGAGTGAGTTCTCTTAGGGCCTCACACTCTATTGCACTTGTTAGCGTGGGAGTGTATGACGTTATTCGGGGAACGATATATGCGTTCGTCGTGAACTCAGACGAATCATTTTTTATCGCCCCGATCGTCATTTTCACGCTGTGTGTTATTTGTTGGGCTTTGCCGCCCCCCAAGCCGTGTACTACGGCTTGGGCGTTTCTCCGCGTAAGCCGCAGATCATTCGCGAGACTCGCGGAGATGAAGGACGACTCAGAACCCTGGTCTAGTATGGCACGGGCGTCTCGCGACGTGCCATATTTCCCTTGCACTCGCACATACGCTGTTGCCAATAGCACCGTCCTCGTTTTTGATGTTTTTGTCGTGCCACAGTGATTCGTCACTGGGGTCAACGACTTTGAGGTAGGTTTGGGCTGGGCAACGCGTTTGTTGTGCTGGGCAGGGCGTTTAACACCAGTATTCGTTCTCGATACTGGCCTTGGCGTTCGCACGCTCTGCTCCTTGTGTTTGTTTTCGAAATGTATGGAAGTGTGATGCCTTCCGTTACATTTCGCACACAGCCTTGAACTCTGACAATTCTGCGTCGTATGTTTTGCTGACAAACAGAGTTTACAGAGCTGTTTACTTTTCACAACACCAAATCGTGCTTCGATCGATAATTGCGAGAACGAATTACATCGATCTAGTATATGCGGTTGACCGCATAAAGGACAAGCTATTGCCGACTCGGCTGCTTTCTCCACAACGGTATTATACGTCCGTATGTGTGCCTTTGTTTTTGTTTTCGCTTCGTGCGAAGTTTTGGTATGGGAGTCGCGCACTGCGTGGAGTGCACCAGCGTGTTTTTGCAAGAATTTTAATATATCGATAAATGAAGGGTACTCCTCCTTATCGTCTCGCGATAGCTCCCATTCCCATTCAAGAGTCGAGTCTAGCTGCCTTTTTACAAGGGCTTTTAGCAAAGTACTCCACTGATCTACTGGTTCTCCCAGTTTTTTCAGGGCTGCAAGTGATTGCTTGAATCCAATGGTCACTTGCTCTATACTTGCTATGTCTCCTTTTTTAATTGGTTTCAGCGATACGATTGTTTCAATCAGCTGAGCAATTATTAGGCGACGTTTCCCGAATTCTGAATTCAGGGTTTGCCACGCCACTTCGAAATTTTGACCAACAATATCGAGTGACGAAATTGCAGTTAATGCTGCCCCTTCCAGGCACATACTGAGGTATTGGAGACGTTGCACGTCTGAGAACCTTGTATTGTTTATCACTGCCGAAGTAAAGAGATCTTGAAAATGATTCCATTCTTTCGGATCTCCTTTAAATTTCGGCAGGTGCTGCTTAGGCAGTTCGAATGCAGGGGTTTCAGCCCGGGAAGGGTTGTCCGAACATTTTTGTTCGGTCCCTTCTCGTCGGTTGGCTGTTTTTTCCTCCTGGATTCTTTCCAATTCCGCGGTCAGATAATCCTGAGTATCGTGGAATTGGTCTTCCCAGTAATCAAGCTGGTTTTCTCGGAGAAAGTCATAATATTTACGCTTCGATTGTGGGATTTGTTTGAGCACTGCGTAGTATCTCTCGAGTGCGTCGGCCCATAATGTTTTAGCGAAATCTAACTTCTCCTTAAAGAGGGCTTCGTTAAAGCTAGCCTTTCCTTTCTTTTTCAGGTTGGTAACCAGATTGCCAATTCTTTTCAGACGGTCACTGAGTTCTTCGAACTTCGTCGTGATTTCTACGTCTGGAATCTGTTCTTTTGGCAACGACATTCTGGTATTTATTTGAAAGAGAGTACTCTATATCAAATAACAACCTTTTTGTGATTCTCACAACTTTTTAATTTCAGTATCGCTGATTACAGCTTACAGTATCGTGATTCTCACAACTTTTTATTTACTGTATGTTTATTACTTCCTTTAACCTCAAATCCGGCTCGAAGGACTGTGTTTAAAAATGTGTTTAAAAAGTTTAATTTTAAACTTTGCCAAGAAATTAATACGTTATATTAATTCTAGCTTAGGTCGGCCGGAATGAGGGAAAGGTATCTTTTAAATAAACCAAACAGTAATTTCGGGGAAAATAAAATCATTTATTTGTTAAATCCCGTGGAGGGGGTACAGCCCCGGAGTCGTCAGGGATTTAGCCCCTCCTCCTTCTCTTGTTCGCCGGGGCCGGAGATTGTCTCGGCCTCCTGCAATTCACAAATGAAACAGTGAATTAGTGGCTGTAAGTGTGTTTACGCACTTACGCCGAATTTCCCCACTCAGCCGATCGGTGTGCCGATTCGGTGGGATGGGCGGCTCCTCTGCGTTCGCAGGGAGCGGTGTGGACTGTATTTACTCGACAGAAAACGTCAACTAACGTGTCTGCCGAGGATGGACGAAAGCAGTCGAAATTAGTCGAACGTGCTTGTCGTCCTGTGTTTTTGCCGATAGTATGGCACTAGAGAGAGCGGTCGTAATGCGCCTACTCTCTATGCGCTTTTTACAGCGGCGTGGACCCTTGCGTCCTCTTATTCCTCTATGACTCTACCGCTTGAGTTACTATGCCACTCAGACGTGAATCGACCAAGAGGTTCCTATGCGACTCGCACGGAACGTTGGTGTCTTCTTAAACGCCCTCGTTGGGGAGCACCAGCGAGTAGAGACCGGCAGCTTTTTCACTGCTTAATAGAGGCTGACCGGTGTGTATACACCGCGATCACTTAAGAACGCTGAGCTCCGTTGCGTTGCGCAAGGAGTAGTCAGTGTCTTTTAATAACGGTGTCGCGGGAGAGCACGAGCCGTCAGGAGCGGATTCTCCGCGAGTTCTGGAGAACACTGTACAAATTCCTTGTCGATAGCAAGGAATGACGAATGCCTCTTTGAGCGTTCTCGCGGGCAAGGGGCTTCGAGGAATTAATCGTGGACTTTTATCCTTAAATTAGGAGTCCTCCGATTCCTCTAAGCGATTCACTTACGAGACAGATTAGACTCAATCTTCTCGTAAGATTTGGAACTCGACTCGAGATACCAGTTATTTAGCAGGTTTCTTTGGGCTCTTTGGTGGTGCTGCGGGTAGCCCGTCGACACACCACACGAGTGCAAAGAAAGCTTGATGCAAATTATAACCCTGATATACTAGGGTGAGGAGAGACTTCGACCTCGTTGTCACTCGCTCGGTTGCCAGAAACAGACTGAACGCGATCGGCCGCTTGACTGGCACGGTCGCGTTCGTGTCGACAATTGCCGTAAGGCGGCGTTGTCAACGTGATAGCGTCTTCTATTTCTCTTCTCTGTGGTCTCTCTTTCTCTCTTACGCGACCTCGTCGATAGATGCGCGTGGCAATTTGGATTTGAAATCATAACCGGCGTATCCCGAGGTCGCTGATATATTATTATTTTTTCCCTTTTTTTTGCCTTGCTCACCGTTCCTCGGTGGCAAGGTAATCGGAGCAATGACCGACGAACTACGCGGTTAATATTCTAACGGCTTGAATTTAAACAGATTGAAAGCGTTCAAAGAATGTCAAATTGTTGACACTGCCGCGCAGAGATGAGATGGTACAGGGACAAACGGGATATTTTATAACTACTACCCGATTTTTCTGTAATGATGTGTTTCATGATTCGATTCGTCGATTTGTGCTCTTTAAAATGCTCTCTATTTTTATAATTGCACTAAACAAGATAAGATAGTAAAATTCGTTTGCCCAACAATCGTCTCATCTCTGCACAATAGAACCCGGAATGCTGTCACTTTGACTGATTTTGTTTCCTTCTTTCTGATAGTAAACTATGCAATAATAAAAAAATTGATCGAAAATTGTATTTTAATTGACAATTGTTGTTCTAACTTATAAACCATGAAAATATCTCGTAGCATAATGGAATTCTAGAGAGAATAATAATTTTCCTTAATCCTAGTGTTCTCTTTAGATTCTAGTATCGACATCTTGCCTCATAAAAACGAGTCTCGTTTGAATCACAAGTTACAATTCGTTACGTTATAGATATTTTACATCCGATAAAATTTAATTTTGATTTCAACTGCAGCTAACTGCAGTTTATCATTTCGAGAATCGCTAATATATCGTACTCGATGCTAAAATAAGTTAACGCTAATGTACACGCACATTGTTATCGAGAAAAAAAATCATACGGCAGGGGGTTAAAGGAAATCTAGAAACCGATTGCCCACGCAAGGGTTAACAAGCACGTCCCCTTACCGACTATGTTCATGGTATCGTAGACGATGGCGGTGTGGAAGGAAGGGGCGTCCGCGGACACCTCGCAACTGTACTCCCCTGCTGCGTCCAGCTCCAAGTTCGTCAGTGCGACCTGGGTCGCGTTGCTCTCGCTTCTCTGCAACAGAGAACCATCAACCGGTTCAGTCAGCCGTGTATTGCGGCGTCGGTAGCCTCCTCTTTCACGAGGGTACCGGGAAGGGTTAGGAGAGAGGGTGTTTCGGTGAGTCTTTGCTTGGTTCGCGGAACTCGTCGAACTGAGCACGAGAGCACAACCTACCGGGGAATAGAGGGCTGGTATAGTTCGTGAGATACGGCGAACCTCAGTCGAGTTCCCGGTGTACAACACACCAAGCTTGGGTACCTTTTTTCTCTTATTTCCTTCCTGCTCTCGTGGCCGTCGAGTACCTGGTAATTCGAGGCACGAGGTTAAATTTGAACAGTTAAATCGAGATATAGAGCGACGCCAAGTTTCTTTGCAGCGCGCTTCCGGTTTTTCTTGATACCTAAACTTCAGAAGCATAGTCTACAAACGAGAACAGGAAAAACGTTAGACGTGTATCGTATGAAGTTTCGTTGCAAACGATTGGTTACGAAGTTGTAGACAAATCTTCCTAAGAGAATTTTCTAAGAGTTTTATAATATATATTTCACAAACGATATTGGCACTGTAAGATCGTTATGCGATTTTCTTTCTAAACATTGCAGTCTGATAAATTCTGTTTCATCCCTCTAGACGTATGTAATTAATTCGATAGGTTCTGATGGTTGGTTAGTTTTATTTTCACGTATGAACTTCGTAATCTGGTATTACTAGAATACTCCAGAAAAACTCGGTCTTCGATGTACTTCTACTTTTATGGAGAGGCTTTAACGTAGATGAGCGAAAGAATCGTCCCCTTCGTTTTATTGTTGACTCATGATCTCAGGCTCTATCTCTAACGTTAGGGGGTTGCACGGCGAGAGGGATTTTTCTCATCACCGCCAATCAAATAGAACTTGTCATTCGTGCGTTGATGATATCGTACGTAGTGTGTTTACAAAGTTTCTAGAGCACTCTGATGAAAAGTTAATCAAAGATTAACCGTCTGAGTTATAAACGTTGTCTGCAGCACAGAATTATGTGGTATATTTCCATTTGCATGCGTTATACCATAATTTCATGTATCCAAATTTATACGAATACATTTTAACGATATAAATAGAAAGTATATCGATGATTTGAATAAGGATAATTATAAAATTAAATCGTTGAGTGCACTGAACTTTGATTCTTATAGGAATGCTATAAATAAATCTATTTGACTCTGTAGCCAAAAATATAATATAATATTTAGGTATTGGAGAAATTTCAGCTTCATTGATTTTTACTCGAGAAAGTGAAGTTCAGTTGCAACAGAAAATGATCGTTCTATTATCAAGAAGTTCCGTTATAAGGGTTTCCAGGCCTATAAGGGTTTCCACAAAAGAGAAAAGGGATGTTGAACAGAAAACCGAGTTGTAAAGTCCTAAAAAGAGCTCTGAGGATTAAACATAGAATCGCCTGGCAGAGTTGAATTTAATCTACTGTATATTGTATATTTTTGCCATTATTCGCATTAATAAATAATCTAAAATACTGTAATAAATTTCGTCAGTTGCACGTATGCGCCATTCATAGCATTCAAAGGGTTAAAAGATAATCGTCCGTTTCTATAATAGAGATAGTGCAACGGTACTCTCTGAAACAGGAAAGAAATCAATCCTGAAACCTTTTGGACGGTCTTGCTGTGCACGATCGTCCATAAGAGATTGTACATCGGTTTCCTTCGTCGAACGAACCTTCGCCAGGGGAAGAACGATAGCCCGCGACCGACTTTTTGTCACGCCCGTTCCGTCGTCTTCGATCCCGACGAAAATCGGCCCTGGCAGTCGGGAATTTATGACTCCGCCAAAACCGTACAACCAGCGCGCTGCTGCGCCGCGTGTTGAAAAAAAAAAAGACGACTCGACGGGGGGAAAAAAATTTCCCGAGCAACGGGGAACAACCGCGAGAGCATCGATCAATCGACCGGAAGACAAAGGCCAGCGGTCAGCTCGTCGCATTGTTTTGTCGCCGGGCAAACGAGCGATCGCGTCTCGTTGGAAGACGAGAGTCCCATCGACGGGCCTGTAAGGCACGATGCACGCGAAACGTTTTGACGTCCGTCTACGGTGCGTAACGGAAAGATAGATCCAGTTGCATTTTCGTTCTTAACACATTGACAGCCGGCCCCGCGAAAACGCGGGTTTCTGAGTCTGTCGTTTGAGTAGCTGCTCCACGATGATGTGGATTTTTTTTAACGTTAAATTGTATATGATGAATATGCAAATAAAATGCACTATTTCACGAAAATATATAATGTTTTAAATATTTTTTTTGGCTATTCAGTGATCAGAAACAAACGAATAAGGCCGGGGCTCAGGCTTTAAATGTCTCAGGTCGCCGGCTGTCAATGTGTTACTGTATGTTTTATTTGACTGAAACTGATCTCAGTGTTTAACAAAAACGCTAGGAAACATTGGTGTCAAATTTGTTTTTCAGTACGGCTTCTCGTTCTCACACGGTAAACATTTTTCTGGTTTCACTCAATTTTTAACCGTAACAAAATGATAGATAGACGCTTGCAGAAGAATAGAAAATTTAAAAAATTAAAACGTAAAGCTGAGAAATTTATAAAACGTAAAACTTATATTTAAAAGTAAAAACTTGATAGACTTTAAGACCTTCAAAAACTTCAAAATCTTATGAATGAAACTTAAACTTATACTTTAAACAGTTATCACGAATCGACTGTATTTAAAAAACTTGCCACAAATCAACTGTATTTGTAAAGGTTATTATAAATGTACTATATTCAATTACTCGACTGACGTTATTGTCTTTTTGTTGCCAGGGTATCATTTAAATAAAACACAAACATTAGCTCCACGCGTTGCTGTAACTATACAATTAAATATTCGATGTATACGTGAAAATTACTCAGTCGTTCAGTTTTCTCAAGTGCTCATCTTTCACACCTTAGAAACACTCGAGTCCAAACATTCTACGTTCACAAGACTATCGCCCAGACAGTCAGTCAGACTCGTGATTTCCGTTGATGGCACAAATCCCTTACCACGAGTCCTAACTTTTCTCTCCCCGCTACCAATTTTCAGTCCACTTATTTTTTCCTTCCTCCTACCTGTCTTCTGTTCTTCTCCTCCTTACCAGCCCTCCTTCTTCCCCTCTTTCACTGCTCACCACCACTCTTTGTACTTCCCTTGTCCACCAATTTTCACACTTCTCACTCTCAATCCCTCTCACACATCTCTCGAATCCAAACCGGAAGTCCCCTTACCACGAGTCTCGCTCACGGTTATAAATCAAAGGGTCAACGTAAGAAAACGACATTACTCCTCGTAATACAAACGAGCAGCCTCGAGCTTGCAGCAAAACGCGTCGCGTGCGCCAGGCCTAACTCGTCTCCTTTGCGATGATATCGATTGCCAGGCACTCGGTGTCACTGACGGGGGCCGCGAACCGCATACCGGCTTTTCACGCAGTTTACGAGCGACATTACCCGCCGTAACGGCGCTACGTCGACCGGTTACGCGAAATTTCGCGACACCCCCGCGATTTATTCGCGCGTAGGCTCGTCCCCGCCGCGGGGACACCGGCTACAGGGAGGTAAATGGCGGCAGGGGCCGGCGAACGCGGTTTCCGGCGGATTTAGTGGGGCTGATAAAAATGCAACGCCCTGGCCGTGTTTATGGGGCCGGGTGTGGCGAGCGAAATTTTAGCGGCGGACATTTGTTGCGGCTTTTTGGGCAAACTTTCGAAACAATTACAGCGCATCGCGCTGCCGGTACACTCCCGCTCGAAAGTCTTAAGTCAGGGGATGAAGTCGATAACGGCTAGGTATCGAGATGTCTTTTACTCGCCGCTGGACTTGATTTTTGCGTAAACTCGAATTCGAGCTTTTATAAAGCGTTTATCATTTTATAGGTGTTATCAGTGATCAGTATGATAGGTTAAATTTTTGTAAATTATAAATTGTAAATTTTTGTGATTGAAATTGTGCTGTGTAGCAATGGAATTTTGGTAGAGATTTGTGTCATCCTTGAAATATTATAATTTGCAAAGTATCGATAATTGTATTGAATCATTGTTACTCGGAGCACTTACTGTATACTTGCTCCGAATTTTGAAAAAGTTATGTAACAGCTGGCAGATGAGTTATGCAATGTAGTAGCCGTATGATATTAATATTATTAATTATTATTAAAGTAAATTCTGTTCGGTAAATTCCTAGCTTAACCGTTTATTAAAAACAACGAATGTCCTTAAAACTTTCGAAGAACGTAAAGTGTATGCATTGCACAAGAAGAATGGCGGTAAAAATTTTACAGATTGATAGAATTCTATTGAAAACAAGCAGGGGGGAGAGGTCTTGATGAACGTTTTTATTCCTAGCTAAAATGTCCGGAACAAGATGGTTAATTAATCGTTGGGTTAATTATTACGTTTGCAGTCGGTGCACATGTTGCAGAAGATTGTGTAGCTTGTTACGAGATAACGAGTAGACTGCGGATGTTTGTCCATTTGCGGGAAATTTCAGCGCGGAGAAACGCACAAAATGCAGATGATATGCAAAAATATAAAACACATGTAAAAATGGCCAAAGCTAAGCATGCGTTATTATATTATACAAGTTGGCGGGTGAAATAAATTACTATGATATTTTTTTTTTTAATTTTACCACTGTTTCCCTTGGAGCGTTTTATGAGCGAAGCTTGATGGTTGGTTAACGATGAGAAATTGTAGAACCTTAACACTACTCATACCGACGCTTCACGTATGCCTATTCGTACCACGACCGAGCATTTGACAAACTACAAAATTTTTCTCAAAAACTAAACAATGAAAAAGGGAATGAATATTGAAAAATCTATTATACGTATATTTGAGGAAAAGTCGTGAAGTTCAAAGGCGATTCAATTACGTTGCATATAGAAAATTCTAATCGAAATTTTAAAAACGATCGTTTAACCGATCGATGTTTGATGGTGGGAATAGCGTTAATTAACTTTTTATTTAGGTTCGTGCAACTTGTACTTGTTCCTGCAGAGCATCCTGTATTTGTTCGATTAGCGAAGCTATGGCGCACCAAAGTGTACTTTGTTCGAAAGTTGTAACGGGACCAGGAGACAGTAATATTCGATTTTCGATTTCGAAACGCCAGCTAGTCATGTTTGTTCAAAGCTGACAGGTTGGAAGATTGAATTTCCCGGTGGTTTTATTTAATTTCGCAAACCGTTACAGTGATTTTGTCTATTAACGAAGAGCAAATAGATTGAATAGAGGTTAATTGTTCCTGCGATGGACGAGTGCCAACTGAATTACTTGTATTTTAATAATTTGTTGCACCAGTTATTTCCACAGTGTGTTGCGTCCTCTCTTTGACACTAAATTGCCGGAGTGAGTCAATTTGACTAACTCATGATTTTGTCAAGTTCAAGTATCAGATGAAAGAAATAGAAGTACAGGTGTTTCTGTTAAATGTAATAAAAAAATCGGTAAAAAAATGTATTTTAAAAATAGAATTGTTTTGAATAAACTTTCTTTAAAATACAGTTTTATTTTTGTGAAAAACTTTAATTTTCATGTTTGAGTCAAATTGGCTCGTTCCAGGAAAAATAGAGATATACCCAACATCTGGCAATCTAGCGTTAATCGTGTAAACTCGAATGATTCGATTGAAAATCGGTTCTGTGCGTCGAAAGAACGATTGTTTCCCATTGTTATGGTAATCGGATAATTATTTAACGCCTCAAATACAATTAAGATCCGAGAATTTATTCTTGCTAGAAGAAAAACCCCAAAAAATCGGTATAAATTTTCCAGGTGACTGGAAGATTCAAAAATATTTGACCTAGACATGCTTCACCGTTTACGCGACCACTTTTTGATGTTTTCTAAAATTATTTACTATCATAAATTATATTATGAAACGATTACAAAATTTCCTCCTATCGCCAACTTCTTTTGAACAACTTTGCAATAATCATCGTCGACTATGTGATAAAAATCCCGTGGAGGAGCTTCTTCTTCTCTTCAAACTTCGCCCCGTTGCTCAACTACCGGGAAGACTAATTAGGGCCGACTTTATTAAAGTTCATAAAGGACACGCTTTCAGACGGGCAAGCGTTGGAACAGAATTTTTACTTTTTGACAAATTAATGCCTGTTAATACTGCAGCAGTTAAGGGTACGATTAAAGTGATACTCGTAGCTAGTTTTATCACTCTGGGTATCCGGGAACAGGTTTTCTATGGCCACTGGAAGTGGCGAGATCTAATCGGTCTCACCCGTTGCTCGAGAAAGGAGCGAAGCTATTGGAAAGATGACAGAAATACTTGTTGACGGGATTAAAATTCGGTTTTGTACGATTACAACACCACGACCGTCGTCGTTAAACCACGATTTTACTTGAAAACGGTTCCAACCTGCTGCTATTTCACGCGCCCATTTTTAAAACGCCGTCGCAAAGAATGAGGGAAGAGATGGGCGATGAGCGGGTGCGTGAAACGTGGGTGGAACGTGATAGGGAAGTGCAAAAGCAAGTGCAATGCAATACGATAGATAATTCGAAGTACAATAATATGTATAAATTTATAAGAGGTTATAGAAGACCAGAATATTTTTGAATGAAGGGTAACCGAGGAAACCAAAAAATTATAACGAGGGTAAGATGTAATTTAGAGGAATAAAACAGGTACTGGTTGAGGGACGAGGAGAGGAGATGTAAGCTATGTAAAAGACAATATGGAACGCTAAAATATTTAGTA
Source organism: Tetrapedia diversipes (assembly GCA_033822845.1). Lineage (NCBI taxonomy): Eukaryota > Metazoa > Arthropoda > Insecta > Hymenoptera > Apidae > Tetrapedia > Tetrapedia diversipes. The sequence continues at coordinate 121,640 of JAOPTO010001196.1, forward strand.
GATCAATGCAAAGAGGTTGAGAGATGTGCTTGCATTTTAGAACAAATAGTAGAGGGTAGAGTAAACGAGGAGATAGTTCAGTTCAATGGCTGAAAAGTGTAGAGAAAAAAAAGCAGCAACAGACAAAGAACGTACAAACGATTCAACAATTCAACGGATATAAACGGTATGGATGGATGAGAGAACGTGGGTGATATTTTTAAACTAAATCCATTTTTTGGCCAAAGGGCTGGAATTTATAAATTATATATGCTATAAGCCATCGAATCCTGTACCGATCGTTCTTTAATTCTCCACCTACCAACGAGATTCCTCCAAAGCGATGAATAATAATCACTTTATCATAGGAGACGGTCGATCGTCCGTCGACCACGAGCCAAAAATATTTCAACGATATAATAAAGTTCAGGAATTCAGGTTCCACCCTCGAAGTTATGGCGCTCTCATTACTAGCTCAAGAGCGTTCCGTGTTTACGATATATAATCGCGAAAATTGAGTGCAATAATACGCTATCCCCGGACTCTGCTTCTCGAAATGCTGCTCGTAAAAACAAAGCTTCTAATAATCCTCTGGCCGAATTGATAGCATCGCCACTCTTCATTTTTCCCATTAACTTATTCACGAAGCTTTTGCGGTAACTGGATTTTATTGCATTTCATCGAAGCATTTGTTAACGCTTATACCAAGTTAACGCATTCGCGACCGTTGACGTGAATTCACGTCTTTTCAAATTCTATTCCTGGTTGCCTATAGGTAAATTGTCTTCCTGTAAAGAAAGTATGCTAAACATTTAATGTAATAATGTATGCTAACATTTGAACACTTTCGAGAGTTTGAATTTATGATAATCGTAGCAAGAACCTAATAGTTCCACCGTAAATGTTCTTCAGATTCGCATCACTTTCTCCAATTTCTAAACAGAAATACTACAAAACACCCCTTCGGTGACGTAAAGCAACAAAATAGAAATGCGAACCCACAAACGAAGTCTCATCCACTGCATACGTACCAATGATTCTGAAAGTTGCCTAAGTGAAGAATTTGAGGAAAAGTTATTTTATGATTCGAATCGTATAGAAATGCTGCCGGATCATAAAAAAGACTGAACTGTAGACGAAATTTTCGATTGATATCGCTTTCACGATCGCCTGCGCGTACAATCACCCAACCACGAGTCACGTCCTCGAGCAACCCCGTAGCAGCCCCTGCTCGACGGGTCTCGCCACCGAATTAACAATCTCTCCCGATGACCCGCCAGGTCGCGCCATCCCCATCGCGTGGAAGGAGCCCAGCATCCGAAACTTCCGCCGAAAACGGGGCGATATCTCCGGCGTCGCCGTATTTCAGAACGATCGGTTATTGTCCCATAAATCCCCGAATAAAACCGGTTCTTCGCCCCTTGGCGGCGTTTTTTCATCCCACAGCTTCCAGAAGAGGGTTGGAACCGGGATGAGGGCGAAGGGGGGTTGGCGGGCCACGAGGTCGAGCAGGCGAAGGAAGAGGAAGGAGAAGAAGGAGAAGGAGGCTGGTTAGCCGGGCTCGATGCTCACCTTCACCGTCAAGTTCCCGATGGGGAAAGTCTTGACGACCGGAGTCTCGTTCGGGGCGTAGCGATAAAACTCTCGACCCCCTTTGTACCACTTCACGGCGTATAAAGGATCCCCCTCGGTGTCATACCAGCAGTTCAGCATCGCAGAGCCACCTTTCTTCACGGCCGTAGGCATCTTGATGCGCACCTCCCGCAAACCGGAGCAAATTCCTGCAACAGACGGTGGTGTACGTGCCGTTTGTATTTGATATTGTACGTGCACATGGGACGGGGTCGTGTCGCGTGGCGAAGAGGGGGTGGGCAGGGGGTTGGTGAGTGCTCTTACTCCTCATATCATCTCTCTCTCTCTCTCTCACTCTCTTTCTCTCTTCTTCGTGGGATCGATTCGAGAAGGTGTCGGCCCACTCGAGCCAGAATTAATGAGCTCGAGACGGGGTTCGAGTTCGAATAGTATTCTCGAACTTTCTTGGTCGAGCGGGCTGAAAACGGGGGTCGGGGGCAGGGGTAGAAGAGAAAGAGGAGACGAAGAAGGTGGCCGTGGGTATATGTGCTGCGGCGATGCGTTTAACGATAGAGAGCTCGAGCTACGAGGGCTTTCCGCCAGTTTTATCGTCGGGTTTCTGTTTTTGCGGAGATCCGAGCTGCCTGCAGGATGAATCTTTCTTTTTTTTTTTTGGAGGGGTCGGGGGGGGTGGAGAAATTTAGGTACGAGAATTTAAGCGAAGCAGACGCTCGTTTTAATAATTCGTATAATTTTGTAATCGTTATCGATGATGCGATAAGTAGAATGCGGATTTCGACGCGTTCGAAAGAGGCAGGCCTGCGTGAAAATTCGCGCTCTGCGGCGGAACCTCGTTTATCCGAACGTGTTGGAGGGTGAAACAATGCGAATAACAGGATATATAATTTAAATAATAGAGGTCTAATAATAGTTAATTACTGATTATTCCCACCAACTGTTCTTATTGAAGAAAAAGTTCCACATTCGAAAAAAACAGAGATTAATTATTTCGTTTCCGTTCAATTGGTTTTTACTATTTTGTATTCAGTGTGAAGTAAACTAAACGTATAAAAATATGTGTTTTCATAATTGAGACTGCAATCGATTCGCGTTCGAATTAACCGAGGCTAAACATAGATTTGTCGGTATAAACGAAGTTCTGTTTTAATTAGTACGAGAAATTATTGATAAATGTTTGTCTTGGTTGAGCAGAATCTGTTTTGTATAATTATAGAGCTTTCTTTAATTTCTGAACGAGTTGTTCTTAACCGTGACAGTTCAGTTTGTGAGAAGTAAAATTAGCGTGGTTAAAATTAATAAAGGAGACAGTTTCGATTGAATTTGTTACGAGAATTGAAACGTAAACAGCGTTGAAAACGAGTTAACTAACGGATAAAGTTGATGGAATGAACTCGTCTGAAAATTGTGAAACGCTTGAAAAATTGAAGAATGAATCGTCGAGGACGCGAGACACGCGGAAAACGTTTCGAAGTAATCGCTTGAATCACTGATTTGATGTTCATATTTTTTTACAAAATCATTTTTGAAAACGCTGAAGGTTTTGAAACCACGATTTCGTTGATGAAAGCGGAAAAATATTTTTCAAATATATTTCGCCACCATCCCGTTCTTTATCGAACGCGGATTGAAATATTTAATCTTCGAAAACCTTCGCTGATTGTCGGTCGTTACGAATACGGTGTGCGTAGACGAATTCTATGTTTCATCGAGTCGCGATATTTTTGTTGGTTCGCGTGCTCGCAATTTTGCAATTGCGTTCGCCCCGCATTCTTGAGGATACCCGCGTTCCCCTGGGTATAATTGCGATTTCCGCTGCGATGCTTCCCGATAACGAAAATTCCGGTGTAAATATTTCGTGTATATAAATATAAGGTAATTAATATCGTTGAGAATTTTCAATAAGAGAATAAATTACAATGTGTTGCTCTGTAAAAAGAGTTTAATTTTATTTTCTTAATCGTTAAATTATTTACAATATATACATTTACCTGTAAAAAGAGAAACGACAATTAAAGTCTATTCTCTATTTTGTTATCCTACAACGTTTATAAGTCTCTGTCTCCTTTGTATTATAAATTATAATTATCTTTCCGTAACCTAATCTTATTCAGCACGTATGTCATCTAACTATAGCTCCTTCTATATCTATATCTATATCGATATCTATATCTATATCGATATCTATAAGTGAAGACAGCGTACTTCTCTTACATAAATATATCGTTTTAGAAAAATGCTCGTGATCTCGCGTTCGCGTTGTGCACATTTCAATACGTTCTCGTCGTTTTCCCTTCGTCATTTGCTGCACGCGAAAATCGTGTGCTCGCTTACATACGTACGTATCCCCGACCCCGTGCGAAACCTGACGAAGGCGTTTCGTTTCGCGGCGCGTTATTTATCTTGCTTTTCCCGCAATTAAAAAATTTTTACAACCCAGAAAATCGTTCAACCTCGGAGATCTGCAGCCGGCGTATCGTTGCGATTTCGATTGTTACGCGAAAGCAATAAAAGCCGCCGACATAACGATAATCGGGGCCCGTGGAGGCTCGTAAAGGAGCAAGAACAGCGTTTCTGTGCGCAACACTGAAGAAAGATCGATGTTTGTCATCAGTGGGAATCGTGAAAGGGTTTGAGGCGCTTCAATCGAGCTGTCCGGAACAGATTCACCGCTTTGAATGGAGTTTAAAGCACAACGGACAAATACCGCATGAACCGGGCGAAATGAATTTCGCTGATTACGAACGAGAGAACTTAATATCCTACAAGCTAGTTAGACGCAATCTTCTGGGGAAATTTCGCCCCGCAATAGGAAAACGTTGAACCTTTATGCGTTCGCGTAATTGTGTTCTCTTCGCGGTGATTCGCTTCCATTTTTTCGGTCGTCCGTCGTCGTTTAGCCCTTTAGAGCTGTTTCCAGCGAACGCCCTGCAGTATATTATTAGATTATTCAATTATTTAACTCGTGCGTCGATTCTGTTTTGTCTAAAATTTTCCCCCCTGCTCCCCCCTTTCAGAATAAATTTTAAAACAAAATGTTTTGTTTCTAAACTTACGCGTAACTGTTCAGTGGAGCCAAATTAAATATTAGGGGGGTCGGAATGTAATGTAGTTTTCTTACATTAAATTCAAACGCATAAATTTTTCACGAACTTTTATTTTTAATCAACGATATAATCACCCTCATTATCAACAACCTTTCGCTATCTAGCATGCAAATTTTCAATGCCGGATCGATAAAATTCAATTGATTTTTAAACAAAATACCTAGAAACGACATTATTTTCCGGTCCCCCTATTAGTATTTTTCGATCGCATCAAATTCCGTTTTATTTGTACGTCAAAGGGTTAAAGTAAGAGCGAGTCTATCGAAAGTTGTGCGGTCGTCGTGTTATAAATTATCGGATGAACGTTTCGATTTATTTCTCCGTGTCGACCGCCGAGAAGATGAGTTCCGCAGGGTCACCCCCGTATTCTTCGGAATTAGTTTTACAAGTCACCCTCGTATAACCTCGTTGTAACCGTGTAAGAGCGTACCGCCGCTAAATCCGAGCGCGCCAAGGAAACGTTGCAGCGGCGAGACCATCGATTTCAACTAAATCTCGTCTGGCACGTGGAATCTAGAACGTAACCAGGGCAAAATCTAGAGCGAACCCGTACCCGTACATTCAGATGAATATGCATTATTTACGAAGACATCTGATATTAAAGTTTCGATAAACAAAGATTCGCCTAGATTGCCCGAAGTACTTAAGCCGGAGGATACCGGAGCCGCGGTTTATGCGAGGAACGCGATCGATCGATCCTACCCATCCTGTTCTCACGTTTCGTCGATGCAGTCCCACCGAATAATAATTAATTAACAGCATTACGGTCACGGAAATGCGATTCCACCGTGTAACAGTATCGTTTCCTTGGTTTGGTTGTTCTGTTTTGACGTGAATAAAGGATCTGATCCATCAGTGGAACGAAAAAACAATGAGAATAGGTAACGTCTATTTTCCAGATCTTCTGCAATTTATAATTTACCACATCAATATTATTCAGAACGCGTAGAAAACTTATAACTAACCATACTCTATGATTTCTCCAAAAAAATAGAGAAAAGATTAGTACCCAATGACATCGCTCCTCTTCAATTTTCAAACATTCCCGACAGACAATTTTCTAACCCGATTTAGTAATTTACAACCCTCCCGCGGTAAACTTAAGAGGCTTAATCACTGTTTTCCGATTTCACAATAAGCCCTGCAATTTCGTCGAGTCAATTTACAAACCACAGATTCACCCTACATGTAGGTCGCATTGCCTCATGGAAAACAAAACCATCCCCCTTCCCTTTTAACACAGTTCCTCGGCACCGAAACACGGGTCTAATAACTCCCACTTTATACTCTCGCGAACGATCAAAAAGAATGCGTCGTTGGGCCAATCCAACGAAACGTAGAGACGTGTCCACAAGCGGTCCCCTGCAACGTCCAAAGGAGACGATTTCCAAACTGCGATAACCAGAACACATTCCTCCCTTCCGACCCATTCGTTCCTCAATTCAACCCTCGACTCAAGAAAGTCGAAAGGAAACCACGCGGGAGACCTGATTCCAAACCTTCAGGGGTTGAAGGGGGCAGGGATGAAAAACAGAGGTCCGTGGATCGAAATATCGAAGCGAACGCAAGGGAAATTAGGTTGTTAAGATTTAATCGGACACAGAGACATTTTAATCGTGTCCCTTTCACCCCTTCCGCGGCAGAGGGGCTGTGTCGCGATGGGGGCCAGGGGGGGGACGATTTCCAAACTGTGACAACCAGGACACATTTCTCCCTTTCGACTCATTCGTTCCTCAATTCAAGTCTTGACTCAAGAAAGTCGAAAGGAAACCACGCGGGAGATCTGATTTCAGGTATCGAGGGGGGCAGGGATGAAAAACAGGGGTCCATGGATCGAAGAAAATCCTTGGAACATCGAGGCGAACGCAAGGAAAATTAGGTTGTTCAGATTTAATCGGACACAGTGGCATTTTAACCGTGTCCCTTTCACCCCCTCCACGACAGAGGGGTTGTGTCAGGGAGGGGGGGACGAAAGGGCGCCGATTTAAATTGCGCCGTCTTCCTCGAGTCGGGCCGCTGTCAGGAGTAGATAGCTCGGGATCGTTAAGATTTCTGGCGGATTCCGTTCGCCGGGAATTTCATTTGCGACTTCGCCCGTTCACCTTTGCCCTCGTAATTTAATCGTCGACGCGATTGCCAGCTGGGACTGTTTAAAGAAGATCCTTGATGAGCGTTTGAGCCGCGGCCGCGCCAAGCTTTTCGAAGACGGTGCGCCAGGGCGCGGGGCACACGAATTTTGGTGGGCGATGGGTGGAGGGTGGAAGGGGGATGATTTCGCAAGCAATTAGGTGATCATGTGTTGGGAGAAATTGGTGATACTGTTGGGATAATGGGAATATTGTTGAGGAGTTTGGCGTAGGGAACTGTTTGCGAACAGCGTTCAACGTTTACCACGCGCTATCATTAATTTAACCCCCGTATTATTATTATTATTATTATTATTATTCAGGACTGTATAATTTAATTGTGTTCTTAGATTATATGCAGTTTTGAATGTTTGATTTTATTGGGATCTCTCTGAACACTTCTGCGTTCAGATTCATGAAAGAGGCTGAAGTGGGCAGATGACAGGATGACATTCTTTTGTGTTAAACTGTATTTATTTAAATAGAAAGTAGACAGTGAAACCTTCTGTATATGAATTAATAAGGGGACAAAAGTGTTGGGATAAAAGAATTTTCGAATAACATTGTTCTTACACTAAACTTCGTTTACTTAAATGGATATTAAGAAAGTTAATGGTTCGTTTAAATATTCGTCTGTCTGATATCTTTTTTGCCGCCAAGGTTCATAATTTTTTCAAATGAACAGCCATTATTAAATGACACTCTCGCGTAGGAGTACAGGAATAGCTGGGTAAAATATTCAAGTGACTACTGTTTAGTTAAGAAAGATATTTCATATTTAAAGATCCGATATCTTTTAGTAGCTAAGTCCGATACTCTTTTTAACACAAGAAAGTTATTCGAGTATGCGGATCTTAGGATGTTCAAATAATGGCTATTTGGATACGGAACTCCACCGTGTATATTTTAGTACCGTGAGGATGAATATTTGACCAGGTTTATCGACCAGGTGTAAGCCCAGCAATAGATTTTGTCAATAGATGACTGACAAAAAGAAAGTGTACAACGAAAGCATATATGGGTCGTCTATAACCTAACGAGACCAGTTACGATCGAAGAAAAGGATGTTGTTTATAAAATCGATAGTTTAGCCAAAACGAAAATTCGTTTTCCGGCAGCAATTCCACGAATCCAAAAATCGGGAACAATTAGAAAACGCTTTTCCAGATTCAGCGAAAGAAACTTCTTTCGCCATCCTCCGCGACTCGCAAGAAATGAAGCCGAACGGAAGTTATTAGTTCCCCAGGATTAAAAGTATAATTAAATTCACCTCCTCCCCCCCCCGCTTTGCCACTTTTCACACCTCGAAATGTACCTTTTATGAACGTCGAATAGATGAAATTTAATTATTCCTCCCGCGGCCAGGTCTCTCTCTGCGGACCGGAAACCGCTAAGGTGCCGCTAAAATTCTCGATTCGCTCGAAGATATCGTAGTAATCGCGGATCATCCAATAAGAATCCCCCTCTCCTCCATTTCCCTAGAATTTCGTCGTTCAACCCATATCATTCACGTAACCCAGTCACGTAAACTGTTTACCAAGCATTGATCTAATAGCCCGAATGTTTGCACCCACAAACAGCGTGTACTGCGTTATTTAAACAGCCGTGCCTATTCTATTTACAATACCTTTCGACGTACAAAGAATAACAGACACATCGAATCGATGCTCTGGCCCCAATCACGGTTAATTTTCTAACGAGTCGACCCGTCGATTCTATCGTCCAACCCGTTACCGATAAGGTGGGATCCGATAGAACGCAGTAATTTTTGGTTTCTCTGTGATTTCAGAATTACTCGTTATGATCCTGTATTATCGTTTTACTTTTGAACTTTCGAAGTTTATTTTAGACCTTCCGTTGAATATTCTTAGTTATTTGTTGCACACAAGATAAAAATCAGATTCATTCACAAATGAATAGAAGAAAATTATTATTGCACACTGGATGCAGATTAGATTCGCAAAGGAAGAAAAGAAAATGTTAACAGAAAAATTGCTCTTTGGTATTAATACGCTTGCTTAGTTCATTTCACCCTCTACAATCCCTCACATCTGCCACTTATATCGACTCTTACACGCAAAACTTAGTGAAATAATGTTCCGTTTTTCTGTTGGTTCAATATCTTCGTTAAGAAAATGCAATTCATCTGTTTACTAAATACGGCAATAAGTGTAACCGAGAATTTTAACGTTTTTTCGTGTTTCTCAATTATTTGTGAACATTTAAACTTTGTTCTTTGCAAGATCTTGTGAGGACATCGTAGCATGTATGCATTAGATCCCTATGGAAAGGTTTCCATCGCTTATGCAAATTGATGCCAGTATGAAGTAATGTATGTTTGTTCTCCTGCTTACAATTTCCACAAATTAGTTATTTGCAAGATGAGAAGAAACAGTCGAAAGAAAGATGGAAATATTAAACAATCACAGACACGGTAACGAGTAAATATTGGCTGCTCCACGTAGAAACGATCGGAACTTCTGCATAAATCTGATAACGAAGTTGCTACCTTATCGGTAAACATTTGGTGGATGCATTTATGAGAAATTCAAATGTGCAAAAACGGAATACAGAAATGTACTACACGTATCAGGCAAAATACACGTTGATATATTAAAAGGACCGAGCAGATCTCCGCTTGGATTCCATTTCTCTAAACTGCTTGCTCATAAAAGTTCCCATGAAAATCCCCAATCTGTTCAATCAGTCACCCGTTAAACGAAACATTCCTAATCCCAAGCGAATTTGGCTAATTTCCACCTGCAATCATTCCTCGATCTCGCTGCGCTCAGCGTGTCAAATAAAGATCCTCCTCGCCAAGATCTTCGTCTGCGAAACTTCGACGGTTCGTTCGAAACAGCCGTTGAGAAGTAAGAAGCTCCGAATATTCCGGAGAATCGAGGTCTCCGAGGGTGCAGTCGGTTCGTCGGAATTTCATCCTCGACACCGGCTCACCACCATCGGTCTGGCCGCTCGTAATTTAATCGTCGATGCAATTGGTGGCGAACGTGCCGGTCGTTTAAGGAAACCCTTCACTATTATAGGAATTTTATTTTATTAACCCTTTGCGCTCGAAAGGTGACTGTTCGTCGTCTAATGATACTAACTTCAAAAATTTGCAAATTCAAAATATTTACTAATAGTTGCCTATATTAAACTTCATTTAGTTTAGCTAAGTAATATGTTAACATTTACATGTATCACTATTTAACCTGAGAGTTTAACTAATAAAGAAACTTTAACTAATAAAGTCTGAAAATTTGAGAAACTATCATTTGGTGACTAACAGTCACCTCTCGAGTGAAAAGGGTTAAGAGAGAGATGGTAGCGATCAGGTGTAGGTGAAACAAAGTGAACTTCTTAGATGTAATACAGACGCACCTCGACTTTTACACACGATTGATTCCTGAAAGTGTGTGCGAATGTTCGAAAGTAGAGGGATGTAAAAAAGTATGCACTAAAAACTGTATTTTAAAGTATTGATTGGAACAACATTATAGTTTGATGGTTAAAGTCTGATGTCCCCTGAGAGGGGGCAACCTACTCGACTCACGATCTCCCCTCAGAGGGGACATTCGACGACAGAGGCTTAACACTAGAACTACCGACAATTATAGTATACTTATTTGCATGAAAAGATATTGAATACATAAAAAACAAATCTTTATTTATAGTTTCTGCAGAAAATCATAGTAAATTTTTGAAGCTTTACCACAGTGAATTTATAAGGCTGCTATGAATGATCACCAATTGGTCATTTTGACTGCTCTGGTAGTTCTAGTGTTAAAAAGTTGGATTTTAAAAAAATTTTTTAATTCACGGGCCTGCTAGAAACCTGTCTGTATGCGTGGTGGAAACATTTTCGGAAACAGGCGCGGCTTTCGTCGGATCACCACCATGAGACGCACCCTCGGGACTTCGCTCCTGATTGTCCGGATGATAAACATCCAGACAAATTAGCCAGAATTGTGGAGCCGGGATTGCGTTTATTTTGACTGAATGTTTAGAGAACGTGATGGATGCTTAGGGGTAAATCGAGGGAATAGCAGATCTTCGTGGAGATTCGTTATTTTTGTAGAAATGTCGTTTAGGCAGAGGTTTGTTTCAGTCTTTGATTAGTTAACAGCGGAACTTATTTTGAAAAATCTCTTATGGGTTGCGTGATTAAAGTCAAAGGAGGTTTACCGGTAATATAAAGAAAACATACCACTAGATGACGTGTGTATTGTATCTTACGGAAATTTTGAGTTTTCATATCAAATGGTAATTTTATATTCTACACAACGTGTGTGCACGATTTGATTCGAATGTTTTGTGTATTTTTAGGTATTCCGTGCATTTTATCCATGTTAACATTCGAACACATTTGAATTTCCCATAAATGCGTAAAGATTCGCAGTTTGCTCAAGAATTTTAAGCGCTTGTGTGTAAAATTTTACGTGTTTATAGAAAAAGATACGATTGATTTTGCAACCTTTGTTACGATATTTCAGCTCTGTGTGACAATTCTCGTCGCTTTCGAAAGGTTGAGAATTTCTAAATTAGTCGTTATTAAATTATTTTATTTCCTTTCGATTGTATTTCAATATCTTTTGGACAACCGATTCGATAATGATTTAAATTAGAAATAGAACAAGTTTCGAGTGACGTTATTTATATGCAATAGGAATTTTCGCATAGATCGGAAGATATCGATAGTAATAAAGGTATAAGGAGATTAAGCTGCGCTCGGATATTGGATTCTAATAATTTCTGTTTGAGTGCAGGATAGAAATTCGATCGACGTAGCGAAAGTTTTAAGCGGCAGCGTACATAGTATGCGTTTGATAGGTGGTTCGAAACTTCGTAGGCTTATGACACTATATTACACTAAGCAAAAGAGAGGTGTGCGGTTATCGTGAATCCGTAATCTTCTCGAAATAAACGATCATCTGTTTTTATGTTAGCCACGCTAAATTTGTATGTTGTGAAAGTTCGTTTTGCATGCATCGGAGAATTGAAAATAAACGGTTCCTTAAACTTGAAACAGTTTTTAGATCAAATTTATCATTCACCCGAATCATGCGATATTTAGCAAACACCGGAAACTGTGCCGCTCTAAAATTGCCGCAACTGGAGAGGGTATTTAAATTTAAAACGGTTATTAATAATGGATAAGTCTGAAGGCACTGAATTAATTTTCATGCCTAATAAAAGGTTCACGGTAATTACTTTCCTGGATAGAAGGTTTAATCTCTATAAACAGTTCGTCGGGGACGAATGCGAAATTAATTCGCTCTCGATTAATTTAAAATGAATCGCGAATTGTTGGCAAATGTATAAAAATTGAACCATTGTACAGGTTCTTTATTTTTTTAAATTAAAGGTTACGTCTGATATATTTTTTTTTTTTTTTTTTGAAATAAAAGAAACTCCTCGTCTCTTGATAATCGCTGCCGGCTATCCCAGTATATCCCCCTCGGCGAGTTTACAAAATTTTTCTCCGAGAACAGCTCTCCGACAAACTCGAATGATTTTCCAAACTTGTTTCCTCGATTTCGAACGTAGCTACCTTTCAGCTTCATTCCGCAGCTTCCGCCATAGAATTTAAGTTCGTAGAGAGATTGTCTGGATCGCTTCATTATTCCCGATAGTTCTTCCGCTTACTTCAGTCTCAGCTACTGTTTGTACACTTTTAATAGAGTTACGGTACGACACAATAGACGGAAACGTTGTCAAAGATTAACCATATAGAAATTTCAAGTTTAATCGGATTTAACGTAAGACTTAATAGAAGTTGTTGAATTATGCGTTTCAAACAGTCGTGTTTCCTATCTGCACCAACTACACCAGCGATCATAAGTTTCGGACAAAAATAGAAGATAGAACCAGAAATCGGACGATTGGCGGCCTACTAGCAAAACTTGACCTCGATGTTGCGAACGTAGAACGGTTTTGTTATATTTAGCCTGTAATCTGTTTCATTTGTCGTTGTACACAAAGCAAGGAATTAAGGGATGCTATAGAAGATTATCGTTCTGTTGTAGCAATGATATAGCCATACTCGATTACGAATGGAATTATAATTGTAGTCTATGCTGTTAAATACTCGCGATTGATCCGGTTGGGGATTTGTAAAATTTGCACGTACACTAGTGGATAAATGTTCAAGATTGCAGGACAATGTGAAACATAATTTTATGATTCGCAAATATTGTCTATATATTAATTTTTATTGTCATTATGGTGGAACACTGTTTATTGATTAGCATAGAATACAAATTTTATTTATATAGTTATTTCTTATTGATTAATTTATTTATTTCCTTTGACCCTTTGATCTTAAACTTTTGTCCGCTACTGTACGTACCGACTGTTTTCATTGTAAACTCCATAGGGCTCACCTTTCATTAAGCAATGGCTAAACAAGAATTTTTGCGAATAAGCAAAATTATCGAACTATAGTCTGTTCATTGAATCGAAACAGTAAATGACAGTTTCGTACAATCACGTGAGATAGGATCAGATTCACATATTCCAGGTCGCTATAAAATATTTTTACATTTGCTTTTACTGTAATCTCATAATGTGAAATTCCTTGTTATCAAGAAATGAACTTCGTTAACCCCCCGTAACTTTATTTTCTTCGCGAAAACGAAAATTATATCAATTACAGTTCCTCGTTACAGGTTGTAGACCAGACATTAACAGATTCAATAATTACTTCAAAAGCATGTCGGCAATAATATAGCAACGAAACAAGAAACAAACGACATAAAATCGAAAAAACGTAAACGATAGAATATCTAATTTCCAAATTACATGACATTATAGAGGTTTAACTGCATTATTCCGACAAATTTAATCCACTTATCCTCCTCTACGCGGATGAACACTTTTCTTCCAAACTTCTGTGTTTAACGAAAGAGTTAAAACGCGTCTCGCTATCATCTTTATGCCCCCCTCCCCCTCCTCTTCCCCGTCGAATGGAAAAATTCTGCCGTTTTCTGCTCGCGGTCGCGGACCATATTTTACCGGTCATGGTGGAACGGGGGCGCGGAAGGAGTCGACCGTTGCGTAAGACCGGAACGAAGAGCGGCGACCGGATGGCTCTGAATAAATCGGGTCGCTTGCTCTCCGGAAGAATTGCTCCCCCTTCCCTCCTGGTGGAAAGAGTCACGAAAGGGGAATCCACGTCCTCAGGAGTGGCGTGGCTATTCAGTCGGGGCCGGCTGGCAGCGCGACGCCAGGCGTCGCGCGATACCGCGTGAAAGATGACAATCGTTGTGACTCGTTAACCTCGACGGGGGGGCTGCGAGGACGGGGTAGAACGGGTAGAAGAAAAACGGAGGAAGAAAGAACAGCAGCGACGTCGAGGAGAAAGAGACTGTAGTCAGCAGTGGAAAGAACATGACGGAGGAAGGACGGGGCGAGGCGTCGTGCCTACACGTGGAAGAAGAAACGATTCGTACGTTGAAGAAACGAACGAACGAACGCACGGGACGGAACAGCGAGAATCGAGAGAGAGACAGAGAGAGAGAGAGAAAGGTAAAAGGCGAGAGAGAAAAAGAAAAGAGTGTGCGTGAGAGAAATGGGGGTAAAGAAAGGAGAAGAGAGAGAAAGAGAGGATAAAGAGAGAGGGGGGAGAGAGAGATGATAGGTGAGGGAGAAAAAGAGAGCGATGCGTATGAGAGAAAAGGGGGTAGAGAGAGGAAGAGAGGGTAAGGAGAGAGGAAGGGAGAGAGGAAGAGAGGGTAAGGAGAGAGGAAGGGAGAGAGAAAAAGGGGTAAAGAAGAAATGAACGGGGTGAAATGAAAGAAGCCGAGCGACGAAGTTGTGACACGCTCCAGCGGGCCCGCTTGCATTTTTCATGCGGCCGTGCAAGTGCATGTGTATCGGGGGAGGCTCGTCGAGATATGATTAAAAAAGAAGGGAAAAAGATTGGAAGGGGTTAGGAGTTCCTCGGTGAAAGAGTCGCCGGGAAGAAGCGACAGGGCAGGAGGGAGGGGGACGAGAAACGGGGCAGGGAAAACAATCTCGTGGTGCCGTGCGGGTGGAGAATAAAAAACGGTTGACGAGGGGCAGAGGGTAGGGAGCGCTCGATGTCGATGGAATCGCTACAATGGAATATCGACGCTTCGACGCCGCGCGATCGTATTTCACGGCGGCGGCGGCGATCAGCCAAGGGGGATGCTCTCTGCTGCGGCCGAGAGAACCGCACTACGTGCACCGAGGTCCGTGCACCTCGAGCCGCCTTCGTTTTCCTGGCCAGCGCGCGAACTCGTAAAACCGGCAAGATACATTCGATTAGCCGCGGCGCCGATACGGTTTTTCCGCGTCGAGTTTCCTCCGTGAGGCGGGCGGCGGTGGGACGGGAGTCGAGCGGGTGAAACGGGCGGGAAAAAAGAGGAGTGGCGGAAGAAGAACTCGATGAAGTGGCAATGAAATAAGCGGGAACCGGACAACGGGTGGTGGGTGCCGCTGGAAAACCGTGGCGAAGTGAACGAAGGGGGAGGTTGCGATTTGTTGTAGCGACTGAAACCGGATGAGAGAAAGAGAGAGATAGCAAAGGTCCTGGCTTGAAACCGGTGCCGCACGTTCGAGCAGCGTTAACACAATTATCCATTGACACAATTATTCGTCAGATTCGTCGAGTTCCCATCGCCGGAAACGCCTGTTCGACCGTTACGCCGGGGCGCAGTGACCCTTCTTCAGCGTCTCGTCGTCGGCGTGCCGCCCCCCTTCTTCGCGGGTTCAATGCTCCGATGGATAAGAATCCTCTCGATTCCCATCCTCCCCGTATCTCGTTCCGTGTCCACGTCTTTGTCTTCCCTTTGTTCGTATATACTTCTGTTCCTTCCGCCCAACCCTCCCCCGAACGTTCCTTCCGCCCTCTGCATCGCACACGCTCGAATCCCCGCTTTTCCTACCCCGTTTCAACCGCGACGCGGTTAGTTTTTTTTCCGACTCCTCCGCGCGGACCGGCGCGAAGTAATTTTTTTCTCGCCGCTCGATATCGTTGTTTGCCGACGGGATATTCGCGGGCAAACCCGCTCGCCAATTGAGCTGCTCAATTCGCGTTTCGCCGAATAAATAGTTGCGAGGACAAATATATTTTAACCGCCCGGGTGACGATTCGAAAGCCGGTCGATGGGATGTGTATATCCGTCGTTCGAAAACGATCCCGACATCCGATCTCGACTTTCGTCCACCCTTCTTGCTCCCTCTTTCGTATCTTGCCCTCTCTATCGCTGTCATTTCGTGCATGCATGTATCCAGCACGCGTGTGAGTTTGTGTATGTGTGTGCGTGCGTGCGTGTGTGCACGCGTATGTTCTCTTTTTTCTCGTTTTGCTTTTTTTTCTCCTTTTTCGCTCGTTTCCCTTTTTTTTCGGCTTTTTTCTCCCCCTAAACAAAGAGTCGGTCGATACACACGGTCGCGACACGTGAAGCGAGGCGAAATTACAAAATTTCACGGAAGCGTCGATATTCCACGAGTTCCTCTCTCTTGCTTTTTCTCTCTCTCTCTCTCTCTCTCTCTCTCTTTGCCGTTGTCGTGCTGTTATCCAAACGGCTTGATTTCATGCGTTCATTTTTAATTGAACCAGTACGGTCCGTTAGAAATTCGTTCCCCAAAAATTGCATAGAAATATCGAAGCATTTTCTTCTACTTTGAATCGCAACGAATTAACAGTTGTACGCACGCGTTTCTCTACCATTCGTTGCGTTTCGTTCGACGTTTTGCGCGTTATCGTGGGTTCGGGTGCGTTAAGCCTTATTCTCGTCCGTGGCTTCGAAAAATAGAAGAAAGAACCGGAAAACGCGAGCTACTGTAAGTACTCCAGAGAAGCTGAACCGCGGGCGGCCGGTGCACAGTGAAATTAAACCGTGTTTCAATCCCCTCAAAGAGCCGGGCCGCACGCTTTTCACCAGACAACCAACCCCGCCGCCGGTGCATGAAATCATACTTAAAATTCATGCCTCTGATCCTATCCACGAGCCCGTGTTCCTTCCACCCACCGGTTTGCTTCAATCTCGCGCTATCAAAGAGGAAACCACCAAACAGAACGAGGGGGACATCGACGTAGCAGCGCACGCCGACCGTGGACTGTACACAAATTTCTCAAACGTGCTCCCAGCCACGAGACACACGCTCGCCGATGGAAACCTCGTTAAAAACAAGCGCGCCTCTCGACCCTCGCGTTCCGAACGTCGTTGAACACGCAAGGAGTAGCCTGTCTGAATCCATACAGGACGACGCGTCACGCGTCGGGGCAACGTCCCGCGAGGATGGCCGAGGAAGGCGAGGGTCAAACGGACGTAACAAGCGAAGGAGGAACGCGCAGTGGACGCGAGCCGAGCACCACCGGCCATAAATATCTCTCAGGATCTCTCTTCGCCACCGAATCGTCCTGAAGACACGCAACTCGAACAGAAACCCTGCCACGCACACTCACCCACGACATGAACCAGCAGCAGGATTTTCAGTTCCATCGATGCTCCTCTCCGATCCTCGTCCCTCGAATGCACCCGCGTCTTACTCCTGCGGCGATCGTTCGTCCTCGCGATGATCGTGGCGTGTGTGGTCGTAACGCGGCCGGCGCGACGCGTCTCTTCGCATGTCGCCCTTCCAGCGCGTGTTCTCTCCCCTTTCGCGTGCCCAGTGCGTGTCACACGAAGTGGTAGTGGTAACGCTAACTGCCCTGGCCAACAACGACGACGACCGCGACCACGATGACGATGGCTACACGACAACGTCCCCTTACATAATAACAGCGTCGCGAGTACGGCCGTAGGGGTTGTCGCGCAAAGCCAGAGCGCAGAGTTTGCTTCGGTGGGACTTGCGTGAGACACGAACGCGAACGATCTATCCCCCGTGCGGTGTGTGCGCGGTCTGCGGAGCCCGGCTCTTCTGGCGGTGCTCTCCCTCGTAGCCTGCCGCTTCGCGCAGAATCAATTTCCTTGCAAAACGACGTCGAGGAGCGGCGCGAGTGCGAGTGCGCGCGCAAGCGCCCCTCGACCGATCTCGCTTCCTATTCCCCGTCCGCGTCTTCCCACCGCGGCGACGACGGGGCGGCGAGCACAGGGGGGTGAGACAGGGAGAGGATCGTTTGCGTGTGCCGGTAAGCCGAAGACTGTGTCAGTGAAATCTGGCCCACCGATAGATTCCGAGCAACCTCGAGCCGATAGGCCAACCCCCTCCCACGCGCATACCACCGGGCTACTACCACCCTCGGTTGCCTGTGTCTCCTTTTTCTCCCCCTGCGTCGCGTCTCGTCTCGTCTCGTCTCATCGGCTCGTGTGCCCCGTGTTCCTCGAGCCTGCTCTCTGTCTGGTCGTTCGCCGACGTGTACGTGTGCTCGCACAGGACGAACGTAACGGCGACCCTCTCCTACCCACCCTCTTGTTGCAACGCGGAACGCTGAACTCGTAGCCGGCGCGCTTCCTTCTTCCCGACACGAGGACGCATCCTTGCCCTTTGTGCACGCTCCCATTGTTCTCGGCAGCTACTACACCACGGGCCACCGATACCGGCAATTCCTTTAGCGGCACGGAGGAAAGGAACGGGGCGGGAGTGCCTCAGGGGGTGGGGGGGGAGGGGGCTGGGAGAAAAAGAAACGAAGAGAGATAGGAGGTGTACAAGGGTCCTGGTCGAAGAGAGGAGTCTGTCTGTGCGCTGGCACGGATGCCTGGCCGATGTTCTCTGTTCCCGACTCGCGGATGATTTGAAGTCACTTGGCTCGATAGAGTTGTTCGGAGGAGGGCCGACCGTGGGGAGGGAAGATTGTCTTCTACCGGCTTAAGTAGGTTATTCCGAGACTCCGGGGCAAGAGGGTCGACGGGAGTTCCTTGTTTTTTTAATGAAATTTCGTTACGTAACACCTGTTGGCTGGTGTCCCCTTTCCCGGGCGAATTTTATCGCCGGCTCGTCGGGGGTAACTCGGCCTGAAGGAGACGTCTACGTGGCGGACGCGCCGAAGACGTCTACGTGGAAACGAGGTGGCGGCGCATGGTTATTTTTCGGGGTTTGTTGCGAATTTTCGCGCGTGTCATACGTAATAACGTGGATGTAGGTGTACCAGGAGAGCGGTGCACGATAAAGTAACCGATGCGTGGTGAATTTCTATTTTAGCAGGATTCCTTGAATAAATTGCTTTCCTCAAAGGCAAAGAGGAGCCCCGGTATCGACATAATATTTCTCGTATAATCGAGTGTCCATGCGACCGATCACACCGAAAATGGATCCAATTTATCTCGGTCCTTCGGTCGTGTGATCTTTCCTTCATTTTTTTTTTTTTTTTTTTTTTTTTTTTTGTCATTTTTTCCATTATTTAAAGCCAACCCGGGACGATCCGTTCCCGTAAATCACCGGGTTCCGCGAAAAAGTGCGTTTAAAAAATGCACGGATCAAGCGGCGCTCCGAAAAAAGGTGATTCCAGAGAGCACCCAAACAGCGTTACCCGAAGCATCCAATTTCCTGTTAATATGTGGCCAGAAAATATATAGGAGATGGATGTCCATGATCTTGCTTCTCTGCGGTGGCAATTTTTCAGAATAATTTGTCGGAAAATTTGCCATCCGCACATGAAGAGGTCCTGTCGTGTATGTGTGTGCGCGCCCGCGCGTACGCGTGTTTCGTTGGTGCTTCGTCACACTTATTTCTTGCACGGATTGCGCGTTCTTCTTTAATAACGTCCACAGAGGATGATGGATTTGGTAAGCAAGCGGTATAATGCGGTCTCGTCGTTCTCTCGAATCGAGTCACTTGAATTTCTTACGTTGAACCGCGAACGGACGGATGAAGGATGACGCAAAAATCTGCTCTCTGTTTATTAACGCTTTAATGTCCGATGACGTACCATTAGCGTCGTTCTTATCACCTGTTAGCGGCCAATCATGCGATATTCTAGCCGTCAATGTTTCTTCTATCTCGTTACCCCTTGGATACTTGGGATCGCCAATTTTCGTTTTGCATGCTATAATATTTGTATTCATAAAAATTCCTTTGGGTATAGATCTACTAGGTTTTTAGATACAGATCTTTCAGATCTTAACGATTAAAACAAAAAGCAAGGCGGTTTATATTTTATGGACTTGAATTCATTTTACTAATTAAAATGAAAGAATACAGCTGAACTTGTTTACCAGAAAATACAAATAAAAGTATTTAATTACAAATTTCTAAGAACGTTCACACCTACCCGCTAATGAATCGAGAAACAGAGATTACGCGATAGCGAACGTTGTTAATATCTTGGGAGACTCCTTGCACAGGAAATCGTTACTATCACAACAGATCGTAAAATTGAGAAATCCCTTCTACGAGCGAACGGAATTCACACTGCAGAGCAATAAGTTTATCGGTTAGGTGACAAGAGGTCGGCAACAGAGCTCCATTAAAAGGGCTTTTCATCGTATCGCTTGCACCCAGTCTTTTTTCTTTTTTTTTTTTTTACCCCTCCACAAGGTGAAATTTCGACGTCCACGCGCGTGGAAATCGACAACCCCTAGAACGTGGGGTCTCGAAGTCATTAAATAATATACAATGGCTCTCGAGTTGCTCGCGCGTCGGGCAGCGATATTTTCAGCCACTTTGTGGAGTATGTTCGAGCAGACACTTCGAGCGTCCATATAATTGTTTCACTCGTTTACCGAGTTGTTGTTGTCCGCGTCTTTCGTGTTTGAAATTTCAGCGACGAGTTTTTCGGTAGAATTTTAATTAACGCGTTCACGGTACAGGTTATAATACGCAGAAGCGTTTCGACGGAGAAGAGAGAGAGAGGGAGAAAAAAAGATGGTAATGAAATATTGTGAGAAAATGTTTTGTCCCGTGGAATTACGTGTATTCAGCTAAACATCGAGGCTCCGAAATATTCCCAGTGCTGTTTTTCCTTTTTTTTTTTTTTTTTTAGACACCTGCGACGTTTCTCACGCGATACACTTTTATTACGTGTTAAGCGTTTAGGGTAGTAATTTGTTGTTTTATCAAATTAATTCACTGCGGCCGAGGTACATCCCTATAGGTGTGCATTATAAATTTTACCCTTTTTTTGTGCTGTAAATTAAGCTTCTACGGAAAAAAGAATTTTCTTTTGAACGTTCACAGTCGCACTAGTAAAGATGAATTTCCCTCTACCGTTCGTTGATACTTATTCCAATGCTGGTATTAAAAAAAGAAGGATAAAAGAGAATTTCAACTTTATACCTAACTTTTAAATACGTGTATAATTTCTAACACACACACAAACGCAGAAATAATAATTAAGACGATATAAAAATAAAGGAACACATCTGATAAGACACTCGATACGTCGTGTCTTTCTTTAAATATGCCTCTGTCTAGTTCGCTGTTACTGCTTCAAATGTACCACGCCATGAGTTTCCAAGTATAAATGCAAATTCCTACTCCTTTAACGCAACACCGTCGAAAATTCTCGCGAGCTCGCTTCACCGTACACCGTTCTCTACGAATTTCTCTCATCGACAGCTGAAAGACCTACAGTAGTGGACAAAAGTTTAAGATGCCAGGACAATGTAAAACATAATCTTGTACTATGGTAGAACACTATTTATTGATTGGCATAGCATACAAATTTTATTTATACACTTATTTCTTATCAATTAATTAATTTATTTCCTTTGACCCTTTGATCTTGAACTTTTGTCCGCTACTGTACCTGAACGCTCTCCGTCGAACAGAAGAAGTCTTAACTCGAAAACGATGAACCGTTCCAACGAGACCACATCTTCTGCAGCCCGCGACAAAAGCGTTTCGATCGAAAAGGGAAATTATTTTCGGGGAATCACCTTACACGTTTCTCGACGTTTCACCCCCCACTTTTGCCCCCTTCACCCCCTTGCCATTTTTCTTCTTTCCCTTGAGCTTCTTCGATTACGCGAGGATTCCACGGAAACTGTTCGCGTGCATACGCGAGCGAAATTTATCCTGCCGATAGAGATTCCGAGTAACCAACCCCAGACGGACTACCCTTATGCGTTTCGTGGCTACGAACTACCCTTGCGAGAGGACGAAGCGATATCACCCGTCGCGGCGAGTCACGCGAAACCTTCACGCACTGTGTTGCCTAACCTCACCTCTGGCTCTAACGTGCAACCCAAGCATAAGCAGAAATCAACCCCAATTTCATGAGGGCTTAACCGTTGCGATTTTTGTTCCGATGGTGTACTTCATTTTTTGTTTCGCGAGAAATTTTTGCATATCCAAACAAGTCGATGATCAACAACCACTTGTCGTACCGTTTAGCTCGACGAAATCCGGGCCCAACCGGTAGGGAGTTTCAAATGTTTCGATCGTTACCACCCTCGTCAAATTATTTTTATTATGTATGCCTAAATCTTTATTCAACGAGTCAGATTCGTAATGTTCACGTTTCGCGTGAACTTGCTTCCATCCATTCCACGAGTCTGACTCTATATCCACGAAAACTTTCACTTCTTCATCTCAAGATTGGTTGAATTTCCTTGTAATGTAGTGTGGAAATGGTTTCTCCTCCCATTTTCTGTCTCAGTGCTCCTTGTGAGACCTACTATGCTCTATATCCACAAAAACTTTCACTTCTTCATCTCAAGATTAGTTAAATTTCCTTGTAATGTAGTGTGGAAATGGTTTCTTCTCCCATTTTCTGTCTCAGTGCTCCTTGTGAGACCTACTATGCCCTATATCCACAAAAATTTTCACTTCTTCATCTCAAGATTGGTTGAATTTCCTTGTAATATAGTATGAAGATACTTTCCCCTCCCATTTTCCTTCTCACTGATCCATGTGAGACCAACTATGCTCTATATCCACAAAGGTTTACTTCTTCATCTCAAGATTAGTTAAATTTCCTTGTAATGTAGCGTGCAAGTACTTTTCCCTCCCATTTTCCTTCTCAGTTTTTCTCAAACTTCTGTTCACCCGTTCGGTTTCTAAGGTGCGACACCGTGAAATTCCAAGAACGTCCATCCCAATCCTCGAGGACGTTGTCCCGTTCAAGGACGAAACGACGCCCGCAATAGAAGTTCCGGCGTAATCCCTGGACCGCGTTATCGCGAGATTTCGCGGACGTGGCTGGTCGGTTTTGAGCTTTAATTTTCGCGGGTGCAACGGCCATCTTTTCGGGTGGAGCACGATAAACAGAAGAGAAAGGAGGTACATAATAGGAATTACCGACCCTCTGCTCCTCAGCGGGATGTCGTTGCCGGTTCTTCCAATTTGCCTGGCAAGCTGCCGCGTTTTTCAGAAGTCGCGTCAGCGGTTTCCTGCGCGCTGTCTACCCGAGTTTCGGGAAAACGATCTGGAATCTCGGTGGATCGCGCGGCTCCCTTTTCGGATCTCCAACGGGTTGGTGGTATTTTGAGTTCCAGGTATGATGAGGTCTAGGTGGAGTTTGAAGGCTCCTTGTTACGATACTTTCGGAAGTGTTCCGTCGAATCTTGCGGAGTCTCGCGATACGACTGAATTTTGCACCCTGTGCTCGCGTACGAACGATGAACTTGATGGAAAGCTTGAAATAATTGTTGTACATTTCTGCGACTGGTGAAACTTTGTGAATAATTGATGATTTCTGATAGGCTTTTGGTAGTTTATCATTTCACGCAACGTAAATAAGATTGGGAACTAAATCTAGGTAGGTTTAGATCTAGATCTAGTTCTAGATCAGACCGGGTTATGTTCATCTGAAAATAATTTTAACAAAAGCATAACATTGCAATCTTAACGCTTGGCCAACCGAATGAGGAGATCCCCTATTTTTTCCTCACCTTTTTCCTATCTACTTTTGCTATTAGTTTTGAACTAGTGTTCAAAATAGCACACAGTTCATCAAATACATTTTCTGCTTTTCCAAAATACAATTTTTAATGAACTCAACACTAGTTCAAGGCTATCTTAGGTTGGTTAAGTGTGAACAGCATTAAATATCCCATGTTGAAGAGTTGATACTGATTAATGGAAAGGAAAAAATAATGAATAAGTAAATAGGTAAATAGGCGAATATATGTATAAATAAATAGGTAAAATAAGTAGGTGAATATATACAAATGGATAAAAAAAAATAAGTAGAGTAAATACATAAGTAGACCAAGTATATTAAAAAAAGAACTAGATGTCCCCCGTTACCCGCGAAATTCAATTTTGCTACCCCCATGCCTGTGGTGCCAGTCGAGCTCGTTCTACGGTGAAACATGGAATTCTCTTACCACGCCTTTCTTCGGTGTCTCGATGAATTTTCTGCGTTTCGAGAAACGCCGTGTCAGAGTTTCTGTAATCGCCTACTTCGCCGATGAGGCGGCGACGAAACTCGATTCCGCGAACGCGCCTCGAACGAAAATCCGGAAGTTCTGGCGGCGGGAACACCGAGTTCTCGTTTCCCACGACACCCCCTCAGTCATACGTTGATTTTCTCCGTTTCTTCGCAACTTGTAGGGTTTCTTTTCTTTCTTATTTTTTCACGGCTCCAGGAAACCGTGTCAGATTCTCCCGTTACGTTTGCAAGCCCCACGCAGGATACGACAACGGGGAACAACGATTCTACACGAGCGAGGAACACCGAGCTCTCTTACGCGTGCGCTGCATAAATATGAGACAAGATCGTAACATGAGATATAAAACATAATTCCACGACACCTGCGAACATTGTCCGTGGATTGATTTGCACCGTTGATAGAGTTGTAGGAATCTTTATTTGTGTTATGATACACGTGGTAGCAAGGTTGATGTCAATCGACTAAAACTGACTGACTGTGTGTGTGTAACTCCGACTGTAGTTGATTGTCTTTGTCCAGCCTTTCGCTTCGAAAGATCGGTTGCAACTTTCGTGAAGGCGAGAAGTGTGAGAATTCTTTGTGACGTGTTCACTGTGAAATTTTAGATGTTCCTCGAGATAGGGATTAAGAATTGCGTATACGATTTGGAAACGTGTTATAGAATAATATGTAGGAGTCTTTATTTGAGTGTTATAATCCACTTGGTTGATGTGAACTGACTATTTAACTTACTGATTGACTAATTCTTTGTGACGTGTTCACTGTGAAATTTTAGATGTTCCTCGAGATAGAGATTGAGATTGCGTACACGATTTGGAAGCGTGTTATAGAATAATATGTAGGAGTCTTTATTCGAGTGTTGTAATACACTTAGTTGATGTGGACTGACTATTTAACTGACTGACTGACTAATTCTTTGTGACGTGTTCACTGTGAAATTTTAGATGTTCCTCGAGATAGAGATTGAGAATTGCGTATAGGATTTGGAAGCGTGTTAATAATATATGTAGGAGTCTTTATTGAGTGTTATAATACACTTGGTTGATGTGGACTGACTGACTGACTAATTCTTCGTGACGTGTTCACTGTGAAATTTTAGATGTTCCTCGAGATAGAGATTGAGAATTGCGTACACGATTTGGAAGCGTGTTATAGAATAATATGTAGGAGTCTTTATTCCAGTGTTATAATTCACTTGGTTGATGTGGACTGACTATTTAACTGACTGACTGACTAATTCTTTGTGACGTGTTCACTGTGAAATTTTAGATGTTCCTCGAGATAGGGATTAAGAATTGCGTATACGATTTGGAAACGTGTTATAGAATAATATGTAGGAGTCTTTATTTGAGTGTTATAATCCACTTGGTTGATGTGAACTGACTATTTAACTTACTGATTGATAGATTGTCTCTGTGTGTCTGTGTATGTGTGACTGTGTGACTGTGATAAGTGTCCTGTGATTGTCCTTGTGTCGTGCCTAGGGAAGTTTGGTTTTTATATTCCTTGGACGCGTTGGGAGGGGGAAAATGTGGAGATATGCTCTGTCTATCCATAATTAAATTCTTCTAACTTGTGTACGCCAAAGGGTTGTCCGTTAAATAAATAAATAAATTTAGTTCCCTCACTTTTAACGAATCTTCAGCGTTAAACTTTTGCAAGTTGCTGTATCTGCGTCGGGCGATATTTTATATTCCCGAAAGGCTGCGTCGGCTTTGTAACGACAAGCGTCGTATTCGCGAATATACGACGAGGAAACTTGGTCCCCGCGCGAAACAAAGACGCTGACGTTCGTCACGGACTTCCGGTTCCGTTGGTTCCAGGCAATCTGTTACATCGTTGCGAGTTTATTTTCGTTGCTGCCCGATTACCTTGTCAGAGTTTCAAAAATTGTTTGGATTTAACGGGGAATGAACTGCGAGTTTTGTAGGCAACGAAATTGGATCTACCTATGTAAACTGTTGTATACACTGTGGTTAGTGTAACAACGTTAATAAAAAACAAATATTTTGCCAAAAAAAAAAAAAGAAAAACCGACTGTGTCAGTACGATAATTTTAGAGAAGAATAGTTCTTGTATTCAAATTTTTCTACGATTTTGAACAAAGCAAAGAAAATAAGGTGAACAAATACTTACGAATAATAATGTGTGTACACTCTGTGTCATAAATCATTGGATACTTAATATGTATGTAGGACAACGAAAAGTTTATATTATAGCTATAGAAGGACGACATCGTTCATTAATTATTCATGTCACACGAAACGTGAAATTACATTGTGTTTCGTTTATGGTTCCGCTGAAAGCTTGATGTACTAAGAATTTTGTTTAAAACCTATAAATGTCAGGTGAGACTGTACGTTCGTATCGTTATGCGGTCAAAAATTCAGGACCACCTTCCTGGTTTACACTTACCCTGCTACTCATGACACTGTGCATTTAATATAGAATCCATTGCAATCATAACATTAACTATAATAATATTTTAACCAAAAATAAGATGTATTTTTGTACTATCTTTTTGAATTGTTTCACATTTTTGAACAACACAGATATTTGCAAACGACACCATATTTAGTAAGCTAGTCTTTACACTAGTTTCTTTAATAATTCGAAATTAAGTTTTCCCTGTTTCTCGCCCCTTTCTCATGGAATCCACTATATTTTGTTCGCGATATTTTCGTCGCGATTTCGAAAAACGTTGCAACGAACGGAAAGGTACGGTTCCGTTGGAAAAGATGGCGGCAAAACTGGCTTCCTCGTATGAAACGAACTTTGATGTCCACGTTAAAAGGTGAAGTTCTTTGATCATAATAATTTTATTGCGGAACGTTTCTCATAATTCCGCGGAACCGAGCCCCGGCTTTACGCGACGAGGTCGCAATCTTTGCCAAAGGTGGTATGACGGAACTCGTTTCTCATACGAAATGAACTCCGGACTGTTATAGCTGGACGTGGGTGTTTCCCTGCTTATGGCGTTTTTGTTGTTGTGAATTTCTAATATTCGCCACGGCAACTGTAGTAGCCCGGTTTACGATCGGAAAGCTGTATCGGAAACTGTTGTATCAGGCACAGGGCGGAACTTACTTTTTGCACGAAACGAATTTCAGCCCTCCGTCCCGTAATTTTTCGCGTAATGGGTTAGCGTTAACCGTTTCCGCTGATTTACCATTACGGTTACTTCCTTTCGCGAGCTATAACTTGTTTTAATTAACAGAGAAGAATATAGATTTTCAGCGAAACGTTTACTTGAAAAATGATTAATTAAACATAGAGCTTTGTTAAATTAAAAAAAAAAAAAAAAAGGATGTGACTTGAGCTCGCGATCACTTTTACAAGTCTTGCAATCAAACGCGAAGCGTTGGAACAGCGCATCCAACATGAAACATGTGATTTCGGTGTGTCAGAGGGTTAATGTTGTGGATTGAAGGAAGAACTCCATAATTACTGATTATTACTTAACTACAATACTTTATTTATTACCTTATTCAATACAGTTTCTTAAACCTAACACTTTAATATTACGCATTCTCTATTCTCACACATTCTTTGTACGTGGGCAGTGCTTCCATACCGCATATTATATTTCCACTCGCATCTCCCACTCTCTCACACTTAAGGCGAATCTCTATAATTGACGAGTAGTTCACATTGTTACCATCCAACAGTTAATCCTTTGACTGCCACGCCGAAATCAATATTTCATAGAAATTAATCTTTTATTTTCGATCTTCCAATCAAAATGTTTAATTATTCAATGGACGCCTTTTACTTCAAAGTATCCTTTAATTATCGGTAACGTTCAAAATGCATTAACCGTCAGTTTTGATTCAACTTTTACAATTATAAGCACTTGAAGCCTTCCGGTCACCGATGACCACCGTGGCGTCACAGGAGAAACCGTGGCCGGTCAAAGATGACCAACGTGGCGGTCAAAGTGTTAATAAGATCGACGCATCGTTCGATCTCATCAGACGTCCAGGCGATGGATTCGTGGAACGAGGGCGAACAATCGGAATCCTTTCACCCTCGCGTTCACGTTCCTGTTTTCTTGGAACAACGGTAAACAAACGCAGTCGCACGTATGCATCCATATACCTGGGCAATCCCGGTGAAATCTCATTCTCGCTGTGCCGACGCTCGTTCTGCGTTCCCCCATCAACGCGTCAGTGGTTTCGTTGCCTCGTCTGAAACGAGTTTTGTTGTTGTTGTTGTTGTCGTTGCTGTTGTTGTTGCTGTTGTTGTTGTTGTCTCCTTAACGGGGCTCGCAGACGTCACGGAAATCCCAGCGCAGTTCCTTGGAAACGGGGAAAATTCCCCGGGACACGGGGCCAAGCCAGCGGCGACAACATAGCGGCAAGCGAACGCCGCCGTTCCGCCATAAACGTCACAGTTCATTTCGCGTGACAAACGAGTTCCACCGTTACACCTTCGGCGAATCTTGCCGGCGACATGTTGCATAGGGACCGGTGATATATAATTCGTTGAATAAATTGAAAACGCGGCTTCAGCGTGGGAATATGCTCCGTTGCCACCGCAGAAACATGTTCTTTTGCTGTTCCTTTTCCGGGTTGGGGTGCAAGAGGGTTGGTGGATTTTGTGGTACAAGGGAAGATTCGCGTAATTGTATAATTCCGGTTTCGATGAAGCTTTGTAGGTGTATAGGGATCGTTTTGCGGAGGGGAAATCTTTTTAGGGGGGTGAAATCAACCCTCGAAGCTTCGACAGTTTCTTGTGCTATGGGTCTAATTTTTGATGTTTTAGGATTTTGTTTTATTGGGCAATAGAACATACAAAATTTGAACATTTTTTATCTGAAAGGTTTTATCAGGTTTATTACACAGTACAATAGAGAGATGTTTAAAAAATGAAAAAAGACAGTGAAACTTTGAGCATTCATTTCATCCCTTTGAAGTACTATTCCGGTAAATAAAGGATCAATCCATACGTATACCACTGCATTCTATAAATTTTCAACGTTTCGCTAAGAACAAAAGATTTTGCTTAAAAATTTAAAAAAAAATTAAAAAATGAAGATTCCTTTATTTTTCATGAAACTTTGTAAATGTGTAGTGTCTAGAGTGAATGTACAAGTGGACGCATATACGTTTCAACTGCACATAAATGGAATTTAGTTAAAGATTTCTTTCACCCTCTGAAACTTTGTAACTGTGTTTTCTTCCGCCTTCGAATTTCTCATAGATGCATAAAAATCCACAGTTTACTTATCAGTTCCAGTGTAGTTAAATGGACGGACGGTCTTTTCGCATCGCAGTATTTACCATACTCGTGTTTGTATCAAAGTGTTGAATTCTAGCGAAGGAGACTGTAATATCCTCAAGTATTTTGCCACAAATATCGGTATCAATTCTCAGTTCATGCCTGTTTTCCGCGAAATTCAGTATTCATTCAACGGTGAACCTGAAGTTTCGTTCATGACCGAAGTAAGCGATCAGAAATCCGTGACACGCGAAAAATTTCGCTCATGCCGGCCGAAAACGGGGCGTCGAGCTTAATTAACGAACGCAACAGCGACCAGCAAACGCGTTCTCCGCTTGCTCTCCTCCGGCCGGATTAGACAACGATGCCTTTAAAGGAAGCGGCAGCGCGTCCGGTTTAATTAGCTTAGGCTGTGAACTTTTCTTTTTTCAATTTAAACAGATGGAACGAAGACTAAGAGAGAAGGAGAGAGGGGGCAGTAGGGAGAGCGGTAAAAGAAGTGAAAAATGGGGGGAGAGAAAGAGAGATGAGAGAGAAAAATAGAAGGGTGTGTGTGAGAGAAAGGGGGGTAGAGAGAGGAGGAAAGATAAAAAGAGAGGATAAAGATTGGGGGTAGAGAGAGGAGGAAAGATAAAAAGAGAGGATAAAGATAGGGGGTAGAGAGAGGAGGAAAGATAAAAAGAGAGGATAAAGATAGGGGGTAGAGAGAGAGAGAGGTGAGAGGGAAGGAGGAAGGAAGGGAGGCAGAGAAAGAGAGAGAGAGAAAGAGTTGCTTTTGTGAGAGATCGCTAGAATTTTGATTAGTACCTGTTAAAAATGTGTAGCAATAATTACCCACTGTTTCTGGCCCCCAATTAATTTGAATCTCAACCGTTTGACACTAACTTCTCTTTCTATTTTAAACAATTCCTGCAAAGTATTTTTTCCCCACTTTCAACTCCGTTGCAAGTTAAAAGGAACAACATATAAGTACGGTTATAGGTAAATACATTTCTAGGTGTTTTCGATGAAATTCCAACAGCAGTTTTAATCACTCTTCAACGATTAATTTTTTGTTAGCGTCTTAGTGGTTTCGTAGAGGGTTGCATGCCTACGAACGCGTTCCGATTCTGGATCCCGATCGCTTTGATTAAGCGAAACTTTCGGCTGCCCTGAAGCGTCGAGTTTTTCCGGCCAACCAAGTCAGAGGCTCGGACGCAAAAGTTCCACGGCCCAGCTTGTTGCCACTCTTATCCCTTCCATCTCGCTTCGTCGTTTCGCCGCCTTTTTCCCGGCCGCTGGTTTTTCCATTATCCGGCTTTATCTGTTGCCCAGCGCCGTGTTTCTTCTTTCGCGGAACGAAGAACCGCGTCAGAAGCGAATACCCGACCAAGGGAACCCGTTTCTGACCCAGCCAACTGCGGAGTTGGCCGTTCAACCCGCCTAACCTGAACCTTCGAAGCTTAGGACAGGTATGGAAATTGCTTCGATTTCCATTTTTACAATCAGAATAAAATATGAGACTCTCGACACATTTTTGGGGGGAAACGATAAAGTTGCATAAGGTGTATTATTTGAGATGAATATGCCGTGATCGCTATCGTGAAATTTATTAGCAAGGCATTTAAGAAATTGTTCTAATTTCTTCTTTGCAATAGAAATAAAATATCAGAATTTCGACACTTTTTTGGAGGGAAACGATAAAGTTGCACAAGATGTATTATTTTAGATAAATATGCTGTGATCACTATCGTGAAATTTATTAGCAAGGCATTAGAGGAAAAGGAAATTAATAAAAAGGAATTCTTCGATAAAACAGGCAGCTTTTTACAGTTCTCGATTATCTTCCCGAAATTCTTTGAAGTTATTACAATGATTAAAAATGAATTCTTCCATAAAGCAGACAGCTTTTTCACGTTTGAAGAATTGAGACACTAGCGAGACTCGTGCTTCTTACATTCAACCCATAAAATATATCACGAGTCTGACCCGTGTTTCTTATATTTGAACCGCAAAGTGTATCATGAAACCATCCCGTGTTTCTTATGTTTCAGCTGTAAAGCGTATTACGAGTCTCGCACGTTGTTATAGCACAACGAGTTAATAGTACGTGCAAAGGTTAATGACGGTGTAAATCGTGTGTTTTCGGCGTGTGTGCTCGGTTTATACTCGTCTCGCGCACGGTTTCTACAAATATCACTAATTGCAAGTTACATTGTAAACTTAAATCGCTCGTTTATTAACATAACCCTAACACAATTATCAAACCAACATCGACACTTTTATATCAATCTCTCGTGCGTCAACGAAACATGGAAACGAGATCGTTCAATTGTCTTTCCTTGTTTTTCCAAATGAAAACAACGAAGACACGCACGATACAATCGAGCAACGAAAAGTTGCTCGTCTTCATCGTCCCTTAACCCTTTGAATGCTAAATGCAATGAATGATGCTCTGTTAACGCTAGAACCACCGACGATTACAGTTGACGACGATTACAATTGAAAATTACATGAAAAAATATTGAATATACAGAAAACAAATCTTTATTTATACCTTCTGCAAAAAATTATAGTAAATTTTGAAAGCTTGGTTAGGTGAATTTATAAGATTGCTATGAATAATCATCAATCCATCATTTTGACTGCTCTGGTAGTTCTATTGTGAATGGTTGCGTTCGCATATATGACTATTTGCATGGAGCAGATCAAATTGAAAATTACATGAAAAAATATCGAATAGACAGAAAGCAAATCTGTATTTATACCTTCTGCAGAAAATTAGAGTAAATTTTGAAAGCTTGGTTAGATGAATTTATAAGATTGCTATGAATAATCATCAATCCATCATTTTGACTGCTCTGGTAGTTCTATTGTGAATGGTTGCGTTCGCATATATGACTATTTGCATGGAGCAGATCAAATTGAAAATTACATGAAAAAATATCGAATAGACAGAAAGAAAATCTGTATTTATACCTTCTGCAGAAAATCAGAGTAAATTTTGGAAGCTTGGTAAAGTGAATTTATAAGATTGCTATGAATAATCATCAATCCATCATTTTGACTGCTCTGGTAGTTCTATTGTGAATGGTTGCGTTCGCATATATGACTATTTGCATGGAGCAGATCAAATTGAAAATTACATGAAAAAATATCGAATAGACAGAAAGCAAATCTGTATTTATACCTTCTGCAGAAAATTAGAGTAAATTTTGAAAGCTTGGTTAGATGAATTTATAAGATTGCTATGAATAATCATCAATCCATCATTTTGACTGCTCTGGTAGTTCTATTGTGAATGGTTGCGTTCGCATATATGACTATTTGCATGGAGCAGATCAAATTGAAAATTACATGAAAAAATATCGAATAGACAGAAAGCAAATCTGTATTTATACCTTCTGCAGAAAATTAGAGTAAATTTTGAAAGCTTGGTTAGATGAATTTATAAGATTGCTATGAATAATCATCAATCCATCATTTTGACTGCTCTGGTAGTTCTATTGTGAATGGTTGCGTTCGCATATATGACTATTTAACCTTCGAGTGTAACTAATAAATAAACTAATTAGAATCTGAAAATTTGCGAAACTATCATTTGATGACTAACAGTCACCACTCGAGCCCAAAGGGTTGACACTTCTCCCCTGAAGGCTGGCCTGGAAGCAACAAACCCCAGCGTCTGTGTACCCTGTCTCGCCGCTGTCGTCTAAACGGAAAAGGGGGGAAATAACGAGGGACGGAGGGTCTTTGTTCGAGGCCTCGAAAATGTGATTGTTTAAGCCACGGCCTCGGCTAATCCGGAATCGTCCTGCGGATGGGACAGACCCCTGGTATTATTTCACTGAGACGGACTCGTGGTTATTCATTCGAACCTTCGAGCGGTTCACCCGAACCGGACTCGAGCCTTCGCTCCTAATTACTCTCATTAAATTTTATTAAATTCCATAATTCAACTGTACCCCCCTGCCCTTTAGGGTCGCGTCGCTTCGCTTGCAAAATTCAGTGCGTTCGCTTAGCGTATGCTAACTGAGCCGTGCGTTCGCAGGAAACGCGAGATTTATTTATCGTGGATTGACGAGATTTATTTATTAACCCTTTGAGCGCTGAATACTCTTGGCCTAAGTGATTCGAAGGGACAGTGCGCTATCGCTGGAGACGGAATATTGTTACTCGTACACTGACAATCGCGTTGCAGTAAGCGAAAAATCGACAAAATTGACAAACGCATATATGCGTCCATAGCATTCAAAAGGTTAAACAATGGAACGAACACAGATTTTCAGGCAGAACGCTCGAGTAAAGCAATTAAGGGATCTCGGCTGAGCTATACTTATCTCGAGTAAAGATACCGAATCGAAAATTATGTAAAAAGATACTTAATAATAGGGAAACAAATCTTCTTTTATACTTTTTACAGTAAATCTTCCATCAGCCCTATATACGATGAAGAGTCACAGAGATAGATAATCCCCATAATGTTCATCAAAATATTAATTCTGTACAAAATAAATTACCTCTAAATCCTAATCAACCTAATACATTTAGCATAACATTCTCCCATTTTCCCACTTGTACACCGTTTCGTTTAAAACCCTACAAAAGTTTCGTCGGCCACAAAAATTCTCCGCAATTTCACTTCATTGCATTTCTTTTCTTTCTTTTCTTTTACACTTTCAGCGTTACCTACGATCAATCGATTGCAGGGAAGGAGAAATTTCTAAATCGAAAGAGACCATAGAAAATGTCCACTTCACGCCAAAGGTAAAACCTTGCAACGACCCTCTCTTGTCCTCCCCCTCCGCGATTCACGTTTTAACCGCGAATAATATAAAGAGGCGAACTCCAATCCTGGCGGAAGTCGTTGCGGCCCCTGGAGATCCTTCTTTCGGATCGAGTCCGTTCACGCGAGCCGGCGTCTCTAGCGCCGCTCTTTTACATAATCAGGAAACAAGAGCCGGCTCCGTCGGCCGGAAGCGCGGATCCCGCTTCCTTCTAACTCTCGGCCGTGTTCAACCCTTATTGAATTGATCGCAGGCGAGCTCGCTACCGGATAAAATTAGCCGTAGTGTACCGTGATTAAAGTTGCCCTGGTAAATCAACGAACGTCCCTCCCCCCCCTCCTTCGTCCGCGAGAGATAACAAGAGTGAGGGGGCTAGAGAAGGAGAGAAGAGTAGAGAGTACTCCCCCGGACCGGGAGGAGCGGTATCGAGGTCCCGCGATTGTTTCGCCGGGGAGAGAGCGTTGCAAATATAGGAAACTTGGGATGCATCGATGTCGTCTGTAATTTACGTGCAACGCGAAAACTTCTGCAGCCACCGTTATTTCCACCCTTCCTGCGGCACCACCCTCTCTTCTGTGGCTCCGTTTCTCCCTGCCCGGTTCCGTTTCCCCTGCGCTCTTGTTCGCCGCTTCCCTACGCGTTGCACGATTCCGCGTGGTGAGAGAAAGAGCGAGCAAGTAGGGGTGAGTAAGGGAGGATGGAGAAAACGGCACGATGACGTGTCTCTATATTAAGATCTTGAAGATGTGATTGCTTAAGCGTCCCTCTTTCCAGCTTCTCGTCCACTTTCACCCACCCACCCTACCTCTCTCTTTCTTTCCCCCCCACTTTTTCTCTCTCACTTCTTTCTCTACCCTCTATCTTTATCCTCCTTTCTCTCTCACACATACAACTCTCTCTCGCTCTCTCTACCTCCTGTCTTTCACACTCGCACCCTACTCTCTTTCTCTCTCACCCTTCTTACTCACTCATTCTTTCCTCCCTTCTCTCTGATTCTCCCCCTCTCTCTCTATCTTCACTCTCACACGCACAACCCCTCTTTCTTTTTCACATCTCTCTCTCTCTTTCTCTCTTTCTTTCTTTCTCTCTGTGTCCGTACGTGTTCATCAGCGATAAGTCGAGCGGCGAAGAAACGGTTAACCGCTTATGCACGGTCCGCCCTTACTTCCAGTTTCCCTTTCTTGATCCCGTTGATCGTTGCCCGGCCAGAGATGTCTCCTTAATGAAATGAAGCCTGTAATGAAAGGGGCGCGCACGGCAGCGTGAATAAGCGCGGCTCCTCGAGGAGAGTCCGACCGCGAAGAATATTCGCGGTAATTGCGCCCCCGGAAACGACGCGAGCCACCGCGATTCAACTGATCCCCGTATTTAAAAACCGCTTTTGCCTGACTCGTGTAATTACTGGAACGCGGCTCGCGCCGCCTTGTTTCCGGCCGCGGCTTCGTGGCCGCCTCTGACGCGCAGGGCGTTGTCCGTGAAAATTGCTCGGACACGCCGCGTGCACGATTTCTGATCGACCGTGTCGAATTTTGAATATAGACGAGCTTTTCCTTCCGAGCTCCTCCCCTACCCTTGCTGGATTGCTTCACCGCACTTCTTGCGTTAACTGCTAGAACAATTAAAGTATGCCTATTTGCATGTTGGAGATCGAATTGGAAATTGCATGAAAAAAATACCGAATACTTGGATTGCAAATATTTATTTATATATTCTGCAGAAAATCATAGTAAATTCGTAAGGTTGCTATAAATTATCACCCCAATTTGTCGTTTTGACCGTTCTGGTAGTCCTACTGTTAAAGTATATTACCAGGCGTTTCGAAGCATCCGAGAAAACGGAAGTTTCGTTGTTTTAAATTGATAACGTCGTTCGGGAAGCTGTTAGGATAAATGAATCAGGGTGGTTCTAGACCTCTACCTTCAGGACTTCTCAACTTTACTTAAAAAGGTAGAAAATGCGTGGAACTTCGGATATTTTAACGCGTCTTCAAGAGTGAAAAAATGCGAGGTGGAATGTTTCAACTTTGCAAGGCAGTTTACTGTCGGGAAGATTTGATTTTTGGGAAACTTTTACTTTGAAGTTGTTTAGTAATCTTTTTCGAGTTTCAACCTTCCTTTGAAACAGCTAAAGAAGCTGCAACCCTCCGCCATACACAAAAATTTGTTCGAGAAGATAAAAAAAACGCATTAAGAATGATTATTTCAGAATATAATTTTAATTTGATATTTAGTTATCTTCATTTATTTCTTGTATTAAAAATTTTCCAGTAACGATTACCTCGGCTATCCCTCGAAAATCGCTCGATGACACCCAAAGGGTTGCGGCTCATAGATTGGGAATCATGAGGCTGTTTGATCTCTAAACATTCAGCATTTAATTTAAAACGTTTTCAGTCTTCCGAATGTTCGAGCCCGTTTAACTTTTCAAATTTCCTCGATGACTTACCCAGATCCGATCCTCTTGCTCTGTTCCCACCCTTTGATCTTCTCGGGATTATACTTTACAAACATTTTCAGATCCTCCAATTTTTACGCTGCCGCCCTCCAGCAAATATCTTTAGTTATTAGAATTTTTATTCGCTGGATTTTCTAAATCTTTTCCACGTTTCGTTTGAAGCGAACCCTCTCTCGTTCCGTTTCCGTCCCTTAGTCCTTTTGCCAACCCTTTAACGTTTTAACCAGAAATCACATTCGTGATTCGTGTTACGATTCGTTTTGCTCGTAACGAAGTTTCACTTGAAATATGAACGTAATCACGTTTTAGATCGATCTGTACGAATTGTTTCAACATTTTCCCTCGCGATTATAATTAGCAAGATAATGGGCAGAGAAAGGCTTTAAAATGTCCGAAAGGATAAGACTTTATAGCTTTTTCCCGGGACCTCCTCGCTTGCCTTCGTTAAACTTAAAAAATTCGGTCGTTATCTCGTAACGGGCTACACGGCTTTTCAGAACACGTGTACGGGCTGCAAACGTAGGATTAACTTAGCAATTAACCCTTTGCACTCGGGAGACGAATCTTGGCTCGTGGAACGGTGGCAGCTCCAAAAATTCCCCTGTGCAAAGCATGAATTAATCGCGTTCGTGAAATTCTCGATGCTGCAACAACGCGAGACTTCGAAATGCATTGTACGTTAAAACATCGCGTAGAATTTTGGTAACGAACGTTTTCCATCTCTTTATCCGGAAGTCGTATCTACAAGCTTAATTATGCTATTTGCATTTAAATTTCCTTCTCTAGTTAAACGTGAACCTAGAAACTGAATCTACCATTCATCCGGAAGCGTTTACAAATCGAGCCCTAACCTAACTTCGACCGAACTCTGATCTTATTCGAACCTATCCTGAACACCACCCCTCTGCAGTCAGAAATTTTCGAAACTAGCACCGTTTAACGACTTCTCATGTGTAAAGGTTTAATTAATCGATTATTTTAAATGTAATATTTTTATCAAATCGATCGCTGAAGCTTTTCTTTCGACCACATCTCTCTGTACCGTTATAAAAATAAGAAAAAACTGCGATTCGTAAATGAAGGACCTATCAGAGAACACACTATTATAACAGCTGATTATAATTAATCATTGTAGATGACAATCACCTTCGTAACATCTTTTTCGCGAAAAAGAAAATCACGATTCTCCTAATATTTTTATCAAATCGATCGCTGAAGCTTTTCTTTCGACCATATCTCCCTGTACCGTTATAAAAATAAGAAAAAGTTGCAATTCATAAATGAATCAGAGAACCTATCAGAGAACACATTATTATAACAGCTGATTATAATTAATCATTGTAGATCACAATCACCTTTGTAACATTTTTTTCGCGAAAAAGAAAATCACGATTCTCCTAATATTTTTATAAAATCGATCGCTGAAGCTTTTCTTCCAGCCGTATCTCTTCCTGGACTGCGAACACTCTAGCAAACAGTATCGTTGACTGTTAAACGATAAATCGCGAAATTCTCCCTCCGCCTTCCCTTCAGCGCGATCATTCCAAACGATCTTACAGCAACGTTTAAGATTTACCGTGCGCCTAGCTGTTTACAGAGTCCAAGGAATTCAGTGCTGTTGATAGGAGAGCAAACCGGGAACCGAGTCCGTTGCTGGCTCGAACGAGTCTCGAGTGTTTCTACAATTCGCCCCTCGATCGTCGCGCAACGCTTTATGCTACGCGAAGTTTGCCGTGCCGGAGGACACTATAAATTTTCGAGTAGCCGTTACTTACCGTGTAATATCTCGCCGAGGATGTCGAAGGATTCATGGCTATTTTTCAATGATCGTCGAACACCCTTGGCGCCCTGGTTCCCAATTTGCACGGTGTCGCAACCCCTTAACCCTTTCGTTACCCTGGCCCTGGCCTCAGGAAACAAATCGCCACCACAGCTCAGACGTTTTATTATTTAAATATCATATCGATTGTCGTTAATTTTTGTAAGATATATTTATAACGTCCTAACAAAGTGAAATTAGCAATTTTACACACCGACCCAAATAAATGACACTGTGTGTCACATATTTCTGAGGTCGAGCTCAGGTAAGAAAATCGGGTCGTCACATATACGTGACGCTGGTAGCGAAAGGGTTAAGGGGAGAGAGTGAAATTTTAGACTGAGATTAGATTGTACGAACAATGATATGGAGAGAAATTAGGATAATAGAACGATCACTTTCGTTTATGTGTAACTTCATTTATTCCGATACGAATCAACAGAATTGACAGTTAGTTTGTTTCGATATTTAAGGTTTACATCTCTTTCTGGCCACTAAATCGCATAAGTAGCCACGCGAAAGGTTAGTCAGGTACACGGGTGTTAAGGCATTCGGATAATGGGAGCTTGGGTACGAGAGTCTCTAGTGTATGTTAAATGCTAGGTGTTTGCGAAAGCTTTAGTCCCCTCTCGAATTTTTTCTCTATTTGTAGACAGTATTGCAACAGTGCAATTAGTCACGTTCGAGTACCCGTCCTTACATGCCTCAGAAACATTCTACACATCCCACAATTAAGACAATTAACTATTGAGTTAACATTTCTTTAACTTCGTTAAAAGTTCTTGTATGAGAGAAGGGAGGTAGAACGGTCTGTTTGTGTATTGTTGAAAGATGGATAGAACTTGAGGAAGGTTGAGAAACACGGTCTTAGTGTAACAGAAATATGGAAAGGTGTCGGTCAGTGGATCAATGAGGTGATTCACTTAAATGGTCTACAGTGAACGCAAGTGAAAGCTTGTGAAAATATAAAAACCACTATACAACACATCAAGGTAAACCAAATGTATTATCCAATGCTATAAGTTAAAACAACTAAATATCAAATTAAAATTGTATTCTGGAATGACTGTTTTCAATGCGTTCTCCTCACTTCGTTAAAAGTGCTTTTTTCGTGAGAAATTGAAAGGGAAACAACTTATTTGGTTATTGTCAAAGAGGTTGGAAACTTAAGAAAAAATCGGGAAACGATGTCTTTGAGTAAAAACAGTATGGAAAAGTGTCATTCAACGTAAATTAATGACAAACGTTCAAAGTAACCTAACGAACATTCGTTAAAAATGTTTTCCTTCCAAATTTTGCGCCTGCAAATCTATGAATTTATATGAATTCACTTAACGCGCAAAACAAACGAATACTTTTGGGATCGACTGTACTTACGTCACGTATGGAGGCCAGTGACATGACGAGAACCTATAACAGGTATAGAGGACAGCGTGTAAAGAAACGAGAACTGGTAGAGGTTACAGCAGGGACATTATTGAAAGATTAAAGGCGACGGAACGATCCTCAAACGTAATCACCGCTGTTATTGGCGGCAGCGGTCGCGTGTTCATTAAAACCCGTGCGAATGTGTTGGAGAAAATTATTGCCGCATTGAAATTGGTTACCGAAATTGTTTCTAATAAAATAATGAGGGCGATAACGATCGAACTTTATCGCGCGTAAAGAGAAACTGATTAGAGGCGAGAGGGTGAAACGCAAATGGAACAACGAGAAAGGGTTGTTCTGACTAATCTGCGGATACTCATGCAAGTATAATGCGAGCCATATTTCTGAGCGGCGCAAGCCCATTTTTCTGTGTTTCAAGATGTTTTGCATTTTTTCCTGCTTAAAAATAGGATTTACCATTTCTAACAGGCTTACACTCTATATTTCTAGAACTCCATACCGATCCAACCCTTTCGAACACTTGTTCTTATGAATAATTTTCAGTGTGAATATTCTGAAATAACCTCTAACCAATATAACTGTAATTAGTTATATTCGAATCGTTTCTTTTTTTTTTCGACTTTCACCGCTACAGAACACAATAATGGCTGACATGGTTGGAATATGCAGATTATACGCGTTTAAAACGTAAAAAATGTATTGACGATGACAATGGTGGTGGTGGTGGTTTCGGAGAGATCAGCGATAATGAAAAACAGAAAAAAAAATACACGAAAAAGCTATTAACAACTTACCATTGAACTGTACGCGATGAATATACGAGATATTCGAGAAATATGTACAGAATATGCAAAAAGTGTACAGTATGCACAATACAGGATGTGTCCCCGCTCACGAATTATTGGTTTTAAATTCAACGGCTATCTAGATGTTTTGCTTCGTTTATACACTGTGTCTGCTCTCTCTTTGTTTATCCTTCAGCATCAATAATTGTCAACACAATTATTTTTACTTTTTCATACTGTATCGTAAAAAAAAAAAAAAAGAAATAATAAATACTGCACACTGACTTACATTCGGAAAAAAGAAGATTAATTATCACGAGGCGTATAGATCATGAAACGGTTCTCCGAAAACCATGCGCGCAACAATTTTTTAAGCAGCCCCGTACTTTAGAAGTTATTTGAGATGCACAAGTTAGACGCTCCTCTCATCTTGTGCATGCATTATGCAAAGCGTGCAAAATAAAAGATACATTTTCATAATCCCCCGATAGCGAAACGGATCTTGTGCAGTTTCCCTAAAAAAACATGCGTTTCGCGTGAACATCCGCGGCCAGCTTAGGTAACCGAAAAAAACGAAAGCAGAGATTAAAAGGTCGTCACGTTATAACCGGGAAGAGCTGTTCGTTGTTTCGCAAACAACATCGATGATCATCGAACGAACGAAAACGTTATTCGATACTTCGAAACCACCCCCGGAGAATTCGACTTCTTTTTCTCTTCTCCGACATGCTTTCCCGAATCCCCTTTCTCTCTCGCTGAAACTTCCACAACAATTCCAATCCACGAGGATCAATCTGTAGCAGCGAATGCCCGAGCCGGAAGTCGAGGAACCGTAATATCATTATAGACTCACTCTCTAACTTTCTCTCTCTCTCTCTCTCTTTCCCTCTTCGTTGAAAAGTGAGAGAAGAGAGCCCTCGTTATCTCGACGTTGCTCGCGAGGCGCTTTAAACTACACGATCCTTCAGCCGTGTAACGTCGCTGTTACGTTTCAATCGTGCCCGATAAATCCCCGGGCCCGTGTCCGACACGCGAATCGGCCATCTTCACGGAACAGAACAACTCTCGACATGTACGCGCGAGCATGCACGTTGTTGTTTCGCGTTCGGTTCGTTTTCCGCGCCTTTGAGCCACCGTTATCCGCCTATACGTGTGTGCTCGCTCTCGGGTCCATGCTCGTTATCAACGCAGAGCACAGCGACGGGGACGTCTTCTGCTGTGTGATCAAAGGGACGAGTTCCCCGGGAACGCGAAAAGGTCGCGTTACATCGAGAGCATTAAGGGAAACAAGCAGCCACGAAACGCGGCCGATTCCTTTGAACATGGAAATGAGAGCGACGGCGGCAGTGGCGCACCA
Organism: Tetrapedia diversipes; assembly: GCA_033822845.1. Classification (NCBI taxonomy): domain Eukaryota; kingdom Metazoa; phylum Arthropoda; class Insecta; order Hymenoptera; family Apidae; genus Tetrapedia; species Tetrapedia diversipes. Next base: position 163,478 of record JAOPTO010001196.1, read on the forward strand.
CTTCTGGGCCGTGATAAAGCGACGGAGAAAAGAAGCGGGACGCAGTTTACGCCTTGATTAACGCCGCGTGATCAAAGCTTGATCAACGACGGGGAAGATGGAGAAATCGGGAAGAAAAGCGACGGGACCGGGACCTTTATACGGTGTGAGACAGTAAGCAACGCTTGTTTGTGTGCTTACTTGTTTCGACCACGAACGAAGACGGCAGCCCTTTCGTGATTTCTCGTTAAAAGAGCGAGAAGGGGGGCTGGCAGGGATGGTGAGAGGAAGGCAGGGGAACGAATTTTCGGACGGTTTTGATGAAGTGGTCCGAAGTACCGCTCCGCTGGAGCGCTGGCAATTTTTTGTTAAAGGGTGGCTCGGATGAGTGCTCGAAAAAATAGGTTTATTTTGAGATAAGCCTTGGTGACGGTGGAAAATTCGCGTGACCAAGGAGAGGGATGTTTTAGGATCAAATTACGATGCATTCTTTTTCTTTGTATTAACTGTGACTTTTGATATTTTGAGCAGTTCTACGTTTCGTTTTTATGTCTCTCGAGGTTACAGCTTAATTAGTGCTCGAAAAAATAGGTTTATTTTGAGGTAAGCCTGTGCGACGGTACAAAATTCGCGTGACCGAAGAGAGGGATATTTTAGGATCAAATTACGATGCATTCTTTTTCTTTGTATTAACTGTGACTTTTGATATTTTGAGCAGTTCTGCGTTTCGTTTTAATGTCTCTCGAGGTTGGAGCTTAATTAGAAAAATTTACTGGTTGCGTTATGAATATACGGTATCCGTGAATATTTCGTTTACTTTTATGCTGCGTTTTTATTATTAAGCATTTATTCTTTATATCTAAAAGTTGTTTCATTTCTGTTTGCTTTATAACGTAATCAAAAATTTGCTTCAACGACATACGATGATTTAGTGTTTAGTCAAGATGTAAAAGCTTCAACAAATTAGGCGATTTTTAATAGTAACGTTTTACACTTCGTACCCTTAGCCCCGGCAATGCGCATAAATAAAGCAATAAACGAAGAAACTTACTCGAGTGATACGCGACGGGATCGATTAAAATGGACCGCCTGACACAACTGTCGCAATGCGTAGCGAAGGTGTACGTTTACAGAAAACGCTGCAAAATGCTTGAAACACCGACTGAAATACGAAGGAACGTTTTAAACGAACGAGAAAGTGATGGAATAAAAGGAAACAAAAATTTGCTTTCAGAATGTCCTCGTGCCCGGCGGAACCGGCTGCGAAAGGCGTTCGCTGAAGGAAATGGGGCTCACCGACTTCTGTCAGCCCTTAGATTTAGCGAAGGTAAGTGCTGATGTAGAAGTGTCACCCTTTCCCCTTCCCCCTCCCCTTCACCTCTCCCTCTTCTCTCAACGACTTACTCGACGTCCCCTCTGAAAAAAATGGCCCGAGAGAGAGAAAGAGAGAGAGGGCTGCCCGATGAGATTTAAAAGCTACAAAAATCTACGAGGTTCGCTCCGCCCTCGCGAAGCTTGTTTTGGCCCTTCTCACCCCCTCCCCAACCCCCTTGCGTCGTGCACAGTGACACATGCCCACGGTGCAAAGGGTAGTTCGGTAAAATTGGTCGAGCAAAGTGAAGAAGAAAAATACGAGCGTCTCACAGGAATTCTTTACCTCATTAAACCGCCCCGCCCCTTATCAGTTTACATTCTAATTACGCTGCGAGCACGAAGAGATAAGACAAACGAGTGCGCAGCAGTGGATTACAGTAGCACACCGTGTCCGACGCTAAAAGCCCCGAAAGAACTGGAAAACAAAGAGCTGGACGACGGTTTCCCCTCCCTTTCCCCGCCCCGCTCTTTCATTACCCGCGCTGGCAGAAGTTCGCTCGGCGGCCGCTACCCCGTAAGAGAATCTTCTCGCCGGCGGGACAGCGTATCGATTTCCCCGGACCACGAACAATCAGTATAATTACGTTTGCGGCTACCTCTCGGCTCCTCCGGGCGAAAATCCATCGACGGGCAAACGAAATCGGCGTTTTTTTGGGGTACGTGTTCAGGTAAAGGGTTGCGGAAGGTCGTAGGTAAACGATACACGCGCGAGAAGTTCGTGAAATTTGTGTATTCAGTTTATTGCCTTTTTGTGACATTGTCGTACTATTATATAATCCATTATTTATCATACCCCAAAAGCCTTGGTCCGTTCATTATTAAATAAATAAATAAATAGATAGATAATCAGCATTACAGAAATACTGCGTTGCAAGTAAATTATGCATAGGATTGGGAATAATGAAATGGGATATTCATTATTCACAATTAAATAATAAATCTAACAAATATCGCTATTAACTCTCTCTCTCTCTCTTTCTCTCTCTCACACACACACACCTCTCCCCCCCTCTCTCTCTTGGAAATTCTCTTTCGGGCGTTTTGATCCTAGGGGGTTGATTTTATACGATAGAAAAGAATAGCGATGTAATATTGCTTAAATATTTTGTTTATGTATTATACAAAATTATCATTGTTTTGTATATTACATATAAATATAAACAGTTCGTATTAAATTAAGATCTATTTTAGTTTGACATGTTTGCTAAACAAAATCCTAGCCACGCCCTTATAAGTTTAAGACTAATATAAATATCGTCTGTGGATTAATTTATATTGTTAATTAGTGAAATACTATTTGCCGACTAGTACTGAATATGAATTTCATCTGGCCTGTCATTTCCATAAATTCATTTCGCTCACTTTTAACGAATCTTCGGTCTTAAACTTTTATCCTCCGCTGTATGCACTAGGGATCACAGCATCGAAGATACATGGAGGTACACAAGTGTAGCTAATATATTCATGTTTTAATCCGTGTACTTTTTAATACACGGACACACGGTTATACATATGTCGATATAAGGTACGATGTTACAGTTGTAAAACTTTTAATTCATGTTTACGACGACGTCTGCTAATTGAAACTTATTGAAAAAACGTGCTCGCATTTAACACGCGTTAACTCGTACATTTTGGTACCCAACCCTGTATCCGTATATTAAATATTATACAGACTTACATACAAGTACGTAAGCTGGTGATTACGAACGTGATCTAAGTCAGAAATTTTTTCCAAAATTCATACCTCCGTTTTTCGTAATTTCACTCATTTCCGTGTGATTTAATTGATAAAATAAGCTTCTTGAAATTTTTCACTCAGACCTCTTTCGTAATCATCAGCGTGCTTTAGTAACGGTAAACATAAAGTTTTAATAATATATTACATTAATTAACGTAACACATATGTATTAATATAATATATTACATTAATTAACGTAACACATATGTATTAATATAATATATTACATTAATTAAAATATTACATATATACACATACATATTAACCCTTTGCACTCGACAGGTACACTGTTAGTCGTCTAATGATACCAACTTCAAAAATTTACAAATTCGAAATATTTACTAAGATTCGCCCATATTAAACGTCATTTAGTTTAGTTAAGTGATATACTAAAATTTATATACATGAATATTTAACCTCTGAGTCTCTCTAATAAACAAACTAACTAAAATCTGAAAATTTGCGAAACTATCATTTGGTGTCTAACACTCACCTCTCGAGTGCAAAGGGTTAATTAAACCTGTACACGCGTGTTTAAAACACATACCTGAAACGGGAAACTTCAGTATCCACGATTCTTCCTCCGCCATCGTTCATTATCGTCATCGGGATGCCTCGCGGTAGCGATCTCTGTTTCCGTTAGTATCCTCGACGGAGCCTAGACGGAGAACAAGATCACCCAGCAGTTTCGACACGAGGGAACGGGCAACCACTCGAGCTCGCGAGATGTTAACCGAAACTGGAACGGCTCTGCATGACGCGAAGGAATCCCAAGGATCCGCAAACATCGAACAGAACCCGGGCGATCTCGTGTATCGGGGATCAGAGGGAGCCCCGGTCATTGATCAGCGTCACTGGGGTAAATCTTGATTTTAGATGCGTCACGGTACGCATGGTCAACGAGCTCGGCTCGATACAGTTCTCGGTCATTAAAGTGCCATTAGCCCGTCGGTGCTTGTCCGTCGCGGAAATTAATGTTGTAAATCCGCCGGTTTGGAAACGATGCCAGAACACCCCCTCTCGAGGGAGGCATTTTTTCCCCCGCTGCTCCTACCCCTTTCCTCGTCTCTTTGTCTTCGACCGACTGCCTTTGTCATCGCGGTATCGCGCTCGATCGTCCCTGTTTTCAAGTTCGCCCGGGATATTCGGGGAAAGTTTCAGGGGAGAGGCAGGCAATTTTTAGGTGGGCAGGGTTGTTATCGAAGGTTACGGTTCAGGGGCAGATTTTAGGAATTTCTTGGAAAATAAACCGAATGATAGGGATATTGTCTTAACCATTTTGGAAAGTCAAAAGATATTCTTTACTAGAATGAAAGATTTCTTATTAGAATTTATTAAATTATTCGGGGATGGTCTCTGAATTTGCATAGGGCGTTGAAAGGAGCATTTTATATAAATTTAATTTCAAGGAATAGTTTCATTTGTGAGCTTTTCCGTCGTCTTGATTGGAGAAAGAAGACGTTAATAATAAGAATTAGTTTAATTATTGTTATAAAATCATTTGACGATTAATTAACTAGTCGTATGTATCTTCGGTTATTTATTAAATCTAATGTAATGATAAATTGCTTTCGAATCACACAGTTGCCAAATAATAACCGTTATCGCTGTATTTCTAAGGCTCAGGCGAATCAATCAAGATTAAGATCTACCATAATTTCGTTGCTTCTAAAAGTAGACGAAAGGAAAAAAAATGTCCTTTGCCGCGATATTTGTCCCTTCGAAGTTTCCTCTCTTTCACACATTTCCTTCGGCCATTAGCAGGAACGAAGGTATTTTAGGTTCCAGTCTTAGGTGACTCAGCCCGTATAAATAGTACAAAAACGGAAACAAGATAGCATAGAATACAAAATGAATCACGGGTGTACAAAAGCAGAAAGGCTTAGCTTTAGCGGCTGTGTCTACGTTTAATTGTAGGTGGTGCTGTATCTGAAATCTAAATCATTCGAACAGCGCGCGTTAACTGCCAAATCTATATTCCAATCGTCATGAACGATACCATAATTTGAGGCTCGCAATCGGTACAAAGGAATACGTAAACGATGTTTCTGACATCGTTCGTCGTTAGTTCGTCAAGTTTGGCTGTAACAAAACGATATCTCCCCTAGTTGTTCAACCGTGTAGCTTTTTAATTATGCATTCCAAGTGGCACGTTTATCCACGCGACCCCCATCAACCCCTGCACCCATTCACCCCAAAAACGTCCAAACCCCTTCGAGGCGCGCAAAACCTCCTCAACACCTGCCGCGGCTCAAAAACGAGAAGAACATCACGCGCAAAACACGAAACAACGATATCCGTATAACGTGCACTGTTACCAGAATCACAACTCTCCGATACATGCGCGCACGTACACCGCCTGCCAAAAGTTTAGATACATCTACTCCATTTGTATTCCACATCTGTACGCAAACTCCGATATTTCACCACATTTTAATCTTTATATATTTTTCCGGCGCGATTCTGCTGTTACAAAAAAATACACAGCTGTCTTTTCTCAGCTGCGAACAGTCGATTCGTTCGAGATCACAGCTCTACAGTTTCGACGTTCGGTTTTACGATGCTTAAGCTGTAACTGATAAGATGGAATTTGATAAACCGTAGCAATTTCAATTTTGCATCTCGCAAGAAAATATTTATCTATGCTTTTTCGACAGTTATATATATATATATTTCAACAGTTATTGGATGATGATTTGTAACAGCTTGGATTTTTCGGTAAAATTCGCCAATCCATAATTTTTCATTGAGATTAAAAGATTTGTCGCAACTTTGAAAATTTACAGTACTTCCCTGTGAAAACTGTGAATTTAGATTTGTATCGAAATTTTAAAAACGGTCATTTGACCGGTTGTGATAGGAATAGTGTTAATGTTTGTTTCGCTTGAAAGAATGAACCCTTAACAAAACGCAGTACAAAAGTGTCGCCATTTAACACTAGGACTACCGACAATCAAAGCGTACTTATTTGCACGGAAGAGATCACATTGGAAATTACATGAAAAAATACGGAATACATAAGAAATAAATCTTTATTTATACCTTCTACGGAAAATCATAGGAAATTTTGGAAGCTTTACCACAGTGAATTTATAAGGTTGCTATAAGTAATCATCAACCAGTCATTTTGACTGCTGTGGTAGTTCTCTAGTGTTAAATTCGACAACTTCCGCGCCTATTGAACACACAGACACAAAACAAGTGAAAGAGAAACGAGAAACCTTACACTCGTTGTAACGCGAGTTTGTGCCCAAACTTTTGACCGGCAGTGTACACCTCGCATCGTCGCCATAGCTATCGTTCCGCGATACATAACGTTTTCCCATTCTTCGAATCGAATTTGCAACAACGAGACATTCCCGACCGGGTGTATCCGGTTCGGAGCGACGCTTACGAATTCCAGCCTGTTCCCGGTCGCCGGGAATTCGTCGTGAAAACGTGTCCAGGACGCGGGGGGAGGCACGCGATCGAATGTTGGCCGTTTGTTGAAAAATACGCGCGCCAGGCTTGTATAAACGCAGTCAAGGCTGTGCACGTGATCTTAGACCTCCGTCGCACGACGATTCACGTATGATGGTTAGTTACCGATCGTACGTGTACAGTGGAGCCTCTATTATATGAACGATTCGAAGCCCGGAGTCCGATATACGAACTTCTGAGCGAACCGAGGTCGAAAGCAGTCTTAGTTATACGAACGCGTATTCCTGGTAGGCTGAATACGGAAACGAAGCAAGAAATAATTGGAACCACAAACAAGATCAATAATGCGATCTCTGTTTATCAATCATCGATATTTCTATTATAGAAAGTATCTTATTATTATTATTATTATTATTGATGTGATTGATAACAAAAGTATACAGTGCAAGATAATTCCTAATTTATAAATACCGATAATACCACTACTTCTAATCGAACTCTTAACTCTAATGGGCCTGATTTTCGATCTAGTTGACCCACACTTTTACTTTCCCGGTCCTTAAAAAGTATCTTATTATTATTATTATTATTATTGTTATTATTATTATTGATGTGATTGATAACAAAAGTATACAGTGCAAGATAATTCCTAATTTATAAATACCGACAATACCACTACTTCTAACCGAACTCTTAACTCTATGTTCAACTCTTAACTCTAATGGGCCTGATTTTCGATCTAGTTGACCCACACTTTTACTTTCCCGGTCCTTAAAAAGTATCTTATTATTATTATTATTATTATTGTTATTATTATTATTGATGTGATTGATAACAAAAGTATACAGTGCAAGATAATTCCTAATTTATAAATACCGACAATACCACTACTTCTAACCGAACTCTTAACTCTATGTTCAACTCTTAACTCTAATGGGCCTGATTTTCGGTCTAGTTGACCCACACTTTTACTTTCCCGGTCCTTAAAACAACGATACTACACTATTATCCGATCTAATAAGACAAAAGCATGATTATCGATAAAATTAGTATGTATCGCATCGTGTCTCGCGTAAATCGTGGAATTCTGCGAATTGCTGCGCGAAAAAATGGTGAAACGCGTCTCGTATACGCGAATCGTGATTACACGGATCACCATGTGAAGGAGGTCTAAACTGGAGAAATCGATATCGGTCGGTGGAAACACGGACGCTTTTCCCGTCGACTCAACTCTCGGACACTTTTATCGCCCCTGTGCACCTATTTGTCCGGGGCCCACCCCCGCCGATAACGAGCGTGTAAGCGGAAAGAGCCGAGGTCCCCGCGAAGGGTTCGTCATTCGTCGTTGAAAAATCTCCGAACGAAGAGCGGATCGTTCGTCCTCGACCACCGATTTCACCCTTATCGCGCGCCCCGCAATCGCTTACGAGCGGAATCGCGGGCGATCCTCTTCTGCTGGACATGCAATGGACCGTCGAAAGTGTTCGAACGGGGGATGTTTTATGGAACAGAAACGTATGCGTTACGCTTATTTTTTCAGGGTACAGCAACTGGCAAAAATTCAAGGCGAGAGGACGATGTGAAAAACAGTTTTACGGCTTGCAAATATCGTCTATATATTAATTTTTATTGTTATCCTTGTAGAACAGAATTTATTGAACAATATTTATTCGTACTATTTCTTATTAACTAATTTATTCATTTTTGTCTATTCTTTGGTCTTGAACTTTTGTCTTCTACTGTATATAGGATAGACTAGTGATTTTCAAGCTTTTTCTATTTAACGACAGTTACAGTAACGGACAAATGTTTAAGACGAAAGAGTCGAGGAAAATAAGTGAATTAATTTATCAGTAACATCACGACAAACAAAATTGGTATTTTATGTTAATCGATAAATATCGTTCTACCATGATAACGATAAAAATAGTTTTTAATTGTATTAATCACTGTTTTATAAAATAATGCGTGAATTTTATGCAAAAAGATAGACATGGAACGAGAGGATGAAATTTAAGCGTAGATCGTTCAGAAAATGCGGGAGATCAAGCAGATGCTTTTGAAAAGGGATAAAGTACATGTTCAACTTTGAATATGAAAATGATTAAAGGGTGAGAAACGTTGAGATTGGAAAGTTTCATCAAAGTTGTTTGTTAAAATAACAGGGTGGGAAACAGGAAATGAGAGGATTAAATTTTGCGTAAATCGTGGAGGAAATCCATAAAACGTTAAGCATGCAAATATTTGAGAAATCCAAAGTTATAGTAATCAAGGGATGAAGAATCCTAAAGGAATGCTCTTAACGAATGTTATTAAAGCATTATTGGACGAAGACATTAGAAATTCATTTCGTACGCTAATAATGAAGCCTAAATTTACGGAAAACACATTAAAGTTTACGAAACAGAAACTTCTGTTTCTTTTTTGTTTTTTTTTTATTGTTACTTATCGAAGCAAAAAGCGGAAGCGAATAGAAAATTGGCGCGACAATGCTCCCGTTGTGTTGTACTATTTTTCGTTAAACCTGCGCGCTCTGTAACTTGAATCGCAGCACAATGGAATCAATACACCTGCTTCAGCTTCGATGTTTTCCCCTGTTACGGACAAGCGATGTAACGTTTCCCGGACGAAATTAAGGCTGTGTCGCGCTATCGATTGGTTTACAATTGGCGTAACCTGCCTGCAAGGTACACGGCGAATTATCTTTTCGCTTGCTCGATCGTCGGATGTGATTCCGATCGACAAGGGAGAAAGAAAGGAACGCCTAGATTAGTTCCCGGCCCGTTTTAACCCTTATGGCTCCAAGCGTGCCTCTCAAGCACCACCAATATAATTAATGATGTATGCAAGGTTAGTGCGTGAGAGGTGTCCCGCCATCAAGAGCGGAGTATAAGACAAACGGCGGCAGAAGTGATGAAGAGATAAAGAGAGATCGAGAGGCTAACAAAATTTTCAGTTTTCTGACTGAATAAAAAGATTCTTTCATAGTGATAACGAAAATAGTATTAACTAGAATAGTATAGGATACTGTTATAGATTTATTAAGAGTGAGAAGCATAAACTTTTAATTACCGATTCTCTATTCTTTTTTTAGACGAATCGAATTGTTGATGCTTCCATAAGCCACCACATATTACATATATATATATATTACATTATATTATATATATATAATATTGTTAATATTGTTATATTATATATATATATTGTAATCAAAAAAGCTTAAAAGTAGGAGTGTTAAGGGTTAAAAGTTTCTATGCTTTCAGTTTGTATTTCTTTTTTTTTTAAGCAAACTTTTCGCACGACCTTGCAAAAACCCTCTTTTCACAGCGAAAACCATGCATCCATGGGAGAGTTAAATCGAGTCACGTTACAATTTTACGTAACGAAATGCATCCGCGTGCAAGTAACGCGGTTTCTTTTGAAATATTTCGAACGATGAATCTACATCGCGATTCACAGAATCAGGTGACACGGGGACACCTTACACCGGCGTTGCCTCCATTTCTCAAATTCTATCGGCGACAGCAGAAATCCTCTGTGCTACAAGAACTCGTCCGCGTTTCCGTGGCGCGCGTTATGTCGCCGGAAAAAAATGGCGCGGGCGTATTTTAACCGCATTCGAGGGAACAAGAAAAATAATCCTAAGATGAACGTCACATCGAGCCTTTTTTTTTTATCCCGTTTCTCGCGGTATAAAATTAAATCGAACGTTGCAACGTTGTTAAAGATTCAACGCTGAAAGGGTTAGTCATGAAATATGAAAATATCTTCGATCGTAGCTACGAATTTAACCCTTTGCACTCGGCTGTCCCCTCTCATGGGACATCGTAATCCTAGCATATAATAGTTTCGCAAATTTTCAGACGTTAGTTCAGACCCGGACGTTAACACCATATTCAATCAATCTTTAACACTATTCCTACCGACACTTCACGTATATTTATTCCTACCGCGACATTCCCACGTAAGACAGACTACAAATTTTTCTCAAAAAATAAACAATGAAAAAAGAAATGAATATTGAAAAATGTGTTATACATATATTTGAGAAAAAGTCCAAAGTTTAAAGGCGATTCAATTATGTTGTATCTATGAAATTCTAATCGAATTTTTAACACTATTTCTACCGACACTTCACGTGTACTTGTTCCTACTGCGACATTCCCACGTAAGACAGACCACAAATTTTTCTCAGAAAATAAACAATGAAAAAAGAAGCGAATATTGAAAAATGTGTTATACGTATATTTGAGGAAAAGTATAAAGTTTAAAGGCGATTCAATTATGTTGTGTATATGAAATTGTAATTAAAATTTTAACACTATTTCTACCGACACTTCACGTATACCTATTCCTACCAAATATTCCCTCGTAAGACAGACTACAAATTTTTCTCAGAAAGTAAACAATGAAAAGAGGAGTGAATATTGAAAAATGTGTTATACGTATATTTGAGGAAAAGTATAAAGTTTAAAGGCGATTCAATTATGTTGTGTATATGAAATTGTAATTAAAATTTTAAAAACGGTCGTGGTAGGAATAGTGTTAAACAGTCGTATATGTAAATTTTAATATACAACTTAACTAAACTAAATGATGTTTAATGTACGTGAATCATAGTAAATATTTCGAATTAGAGAATTTTTAAAGTTAGTATTGTTAAACGACTAACAGTCACCTCTCGAGTGCAAAGGGTTAAGAAGACAGTAATTTTTACCGATCGAGGTCTAAAAATGAACGCAGATATTCCTCAACGTTGAATTTCTTCAAGTTCAAAATATTCGTGTCCCTTCAAACTTTTAAATAAACTGTGTAACGTAAATGCGAACCTTCGTCCCCTCGCTAATGTCCGCAATCGCGCTGGATCCTTGTTCGTTTCTCTTTATCGTTGTTACGAGACGAGTCGAAGAAGTTGGCTGAAAGTTACGGTTCGGTGAAACGTCGAGTGGAACACGGGGCAAAAAGCTTTTGACGAACACGGTCCCGCGAACTTCTTGTTTCCCGAATAACCCTTATCAGTTCCGACATGAATCATGCATCGCGCAGCCCGGTACTTTGCCACGAGGAAAATCGTATCGTTGCTCGGCGGCGGTCTCGGTTCTGTCGAACGGATTAAACAAACATCGGCGTAAATCATCGCAATTGTTACGCGCAACGTTCCATTAATGCCAGAAAGTCGGCCTTCTGATCGTTTCGATCGAACGATTGCGCGATGGCGGTTCTCACGATAAATCGGTGGATAAACGGCAGGGGGTTTTAAGCAGCGGTTTTTAAATTCTATAGAGGAATTGTTGTTTCACCAAACATTGATTTTTCCCTTATTTTTGCGTACAATTAACTTTAACTTTAAATATATTTTGCGATCAATAGTTACAGCGTTAACACTAGATCTTCGAACTTCATGAGCAAAATTTGCAAAAACGGTTGCTATTATTCCTAGCAATTTTTGCTAACTTTTATCGATGGACCGATAGAAATATACCCAAATCTATTTGATTAAATTTTTAAAGTATATGTACATTGGGAATAGACGTACAAGAAATGTCCGTAAATCTAGTTGTTAAGTATGTACTGTAAATCTAGTTGTTAAGTTTAAGACGAGAGGACAATGTAGAACTATAGTTTTGTGGTCCGCAAATATTGTTTGTACGCTCATTTTTATTGTTGTTGCGGTAGAACGCTTTTTTATTGATTAGCACAGAATGCAAATTTTGTTCATCGTGCTGTTTCATTAAAAATTAGTTCAATTTCGTTGTCTCTTTGGTTTTAAACGTTTGTCCGCTACAGTACGTCAGGTTAGTTTTCGTTGCATTAAAGGGAGAGAAAGAAAGAAATTTCGTGGAAATTTTCCAGCTCCCTTCAAAATAGAAAATTCGTGTATTATTTGCAACGGAATGTAATTAAACATTGCCCACGTTTCTCTCATCTTTGAAATTGCATTCTTTCTGTTCATATCGGACTCTCGCGCGTGTTTCCCTGTTGTTCGAATTACTTTTTCATACCCGTTGTTTATCGCGCCGCGTTTAATCGATAATAATTTATTCTCGATTAATTAGCATTTATTAAGAGGGAATCGTTAATTTAGAACAATCGCAGGTGTAATAACGTGACGATGAACGACGTGGAGGGCGTGTATAAACGAAGGGAATACGCGTATTTACAGGGGAACAGAGACCGTGTAGCGTGCGAATAAAATTATGAAGCTGCTCGAATGAATTTTAAACGTGCTGAAAACCAGTTTATATTATCGCGAAAAACCGTTGTATTATCGCGCAATGTACATTGTAGCAGAAAACGTTAATTTTCAACCCCCCCAGGGACGAATGTTTTCCGGTTGGACAAAGAGACTTAACTTTCGCAGTTATGCTTTATTTAACTCGAATCTAGGTTAATTAAAAAAGCGAGGGAAGTTTAAGGTAACGGTTGTCCACGTATTAATCGCACCTTTACCTCGATTGCACTTGAAACAGTGATACCGCACGATCTTGAAACTATTTTAAATCCTGTGAAATCGGAATTTTGTTTGGTTAGAAATAGACAGCAAGTGTGTGCTGGTTGGAGTTTCTTTTTTTTCCAGGCTGAACTGAAGGAATAGATTATAGAAAATATTATTATAGATAATATTCCAACATAATATTTTTAATTAATAAATAGTGATTGCTGACTTATGAATTTTCACTTGATACCAATATCAGCTCCTCCCCCTTATTTGCTGTTAATGTACAACTAACACTGCATGTGTTAATAACGGTTGCCTTTTGTTCTTGATTAAACAAATTCCTAAATTCGTTCTCCTCTTAAATCCTTACGGTACTTAACTAAGAATGTTACAAACTCTCATGAACACCCAAAAAACGCGTTGATATTAAAGGAAGCGTATTGCGTTTCTGCTTAGAATTTACTTTATGACCAATAAAGTATTCTTTTCGGTAGTATGTTCGCCTTAATTCACGGAATACTGTATATTATCATTCAGTGCTTTAAACTTTATACTGGTACTGTATGTACCTACGTTGGCGCTCAAAAGTTTGGAGCACGACGTGATCTCAGAAGACAAATTAGGTCTTCCTCAACCCTTCATCTCGCCAGGTGTCTATGCGACTCGATGATGTCTTCGCATTAACACGTTATCTTTGTTTTGAACTTCCCTGATTGCAATGCCAGATTTTTGGACTCCATTTATTTTCGTAGGTGCATACTTTAGAATACGAGAACAGGTGTTTCACAGAATTTTCTTTAAAAAATGCCTGTATACGACCGTAGCCCTTATACAATATTCAGTCTATTTAAAGGAATGTTATACAAAATTAATCTTTTGACCGTCACGGGAGTACACCGCTAGATGCAATATTTCATATAAATTAATCTTTTATTTTCGATGTTCTAATAAAGATTTTTAATTGTTCAATGAGACACTTTTTATCTCAAAGTATCCTCTAATTAACGGTAATGTTTAAAATGCACTAATTGTCAATTTTTATTCAACTCTTACAATTATAAGTAGTTGAAGTAGTCACCAATGACCACCATGACGTCACAGAAGAAACCGTGGCCGGTCATGTGTGACCAACCTGGCAGTCAAAATGTTAGTTTCCCCTTGAATCAATTCATCGGCTTCCCTGTGAAACCTTCGATCGGTCAATTGGGTAACAATCTCAGCTGCTTTCAGGGCTCTCCCTCTTTCGAGGAGCAGAACTCAGAAATTAATCTTTTACTTTCGATGTTCTAATAAAAATTGTTAATTGTTCAATCAGACACTTTTCACTTCAAAGTATCCTCTAATTAGCGGTAATGTTCAAAATGAAAATGATAATGCATGATGTACAGTCGCAAAGAAATTCGTTTTATTTGAACCACTACGCAACGGGTGTTCCAAACTTTTGAGCGACGCTGTACGTCCGTCGAAAAAAAAAAAAATCGTCAGCCAAGAAAGTTAACAAGCCATCGCCATCCCTTAAACTCACAGCGTCGTTCCCGCCCCTTCCCCGTCGACTTTTCCCGCTCGCAACACGGAAGAACACCCTTATGATCGAGCGTTCTCGCTTAAGCAGCGTCGTTTCTGGTAAGGGCAGAATTATTTACGAGCGGGGAGGGGCGGTCCCGTGATCGAAACGGTCTCGTTATGCCGGCGTTCGAATTGCCTCCGTCAATAGCTGGTCTGCATGCTTCTAACCCCCAACTACCGCCCCCGGAACGCTCGATAAAGAAAGGCAAGGCGAAGAAATCGATCTTGCGAAGATTATTCATGCTGGGAGATTTTTTGAAAATTTTTTCCTCCCCCTTCTCGTGTAAATTAATTATTATTAACCCTTTGTACTCGAGGGGAGATTCTTAGTCGTTCAATAATTCTGATTTCAAAGATCTCCAAATTCATGAACATTTATTAAAATTCGCTTACATTAAACTTCATACAGTTTGGTTAAGTGATATAATAAAATTCACGTATACGATTATTAACCTGTTTGCATCTGAAAGTTGGTAGAATTATCATTTGGTGACCGACAGTCACCTTCTGAGTGCAAAGGGAACCCAACAATCTCTTTTCGCCGATAAGTTTGGCCCAAGAATACGATCAAATGCGATCAAATCAGCTAATCAAAATAAAAAAAAATCGGTCTTGCAAATAAAACGTGTTAAGCTATGCGCACTCGTAACCGGTTCGCAAACCGGTTTCTCCAACTGATAATAGCAAATCTTCGAGTAAACTCTTATCCGAAGCTCTTCAACACGGAATACGATTCTGACTGTCCGTTTATGTGATCTAGGGGTTCCCAAAACATGTCCGGGGAAATAGTGGCTTATTTTTGCAGTGGGTCGCGTTAAATGTGAAAACACGAATTCAAAAGTTTACGCGTTTATTTGGAGAGTTTCGTTGGTCGATCAGAAATTGCAAAACTGAGAGGAACATAGATTTGGATATATTTGTATTGTTCCATCAATAAAACTTGGTAAAAATTACTAGGGATAAAAGTAATTATTTCTTCAAATTTTATTCATGAAGTCCAAAACCCGTCGAATTGACGTAAGTCCCGTAAACCTAGTGTTAAATCTATGCATTGCCACATTACCGTTGACGTTGTGGTTGGTCCAAACTCTAAACGTCGGTGATTTCGATACGATTTTCGAAACTCAGTCTTTCGGTCCCCGAAAGTTTGAGAACCGCTGGCCTACGGGCCATCTATCGCCGATAAATCGAGTAGAAATTGGCGGCGAAGCGTTACGCAACCGCGTTATCAATGAACAGCCGATGGAACCGGTCCGATTCGACCGGATCGAATTAGATTTCGTGCTAGGCCGCTTATCGTGCGGCTTATTATCTGGCGCCCCGTTGGAAGCAGAACGATGCTCGACGGTCGTGCCGCGGTGAAAAGAAAAAAAGAGGGAGGCAAAAGGAGAAACGAGATCGCGACAGATTGATCGAAAGATGGTATCGGGTGTGTACTCTTTGAAATGTGTACCGTTCTGTTCGTTCTCCGGCTTTTAAGCGATTCGTATCGTCTGAAGTCTCGATAGCGGATTCACGTTTAATTCGAAGGAGTTCCGAGAGATAGTTCCTATTGTTTCTCCCGAAACGCGGAGAAAGCTGGGATACAGTAGCGGGCAAAAGTTTAAGACCAAAGAGTCGATGAAAATGAATCGATTGATTTATGAGAAATGCAGTTTACGGACGAAAGTTCGAGACAAGAGGACAATATTTAGTTTTATGGTTCGCAAATATTGTTTGTATATTCATTTTGATCGTGATTATGGTGGAACACTGTTTATTAATTAATACGAATTTTGTTTATCGTGCTATTTCTTATCAATTACTTTATTTGTTTTCATCGACTCTTTTTGCCTTAAACTTTTGTCCGCTACTGTAGCTGTAAGCAAACAAATTCTATAAATTCTATCGTGATAATAATAATAAAAATAAATGTATAGACAATATTTGTAAACCATGAAACTATCATTTACATTGTCCCCTCGTCTTATACTTTTGTCCGTTAGTATAATTCATAGTAGAGCTCCGTTTTTATGAATATGCCAGGATATTTTAGCAATACCTGTTTACTGGATTCTACGTTTTAAAATTACTCAGATTTTATATTTTTATATTTTGGAGAAAAAGACGGCAAAACCAAATTTTGAGATAGATCGACTACTTATAATGAAACAGGAACAGCCACTTATAACGAGACAATACTGTAACAATTCTAATATCCAGTTTAATAACAAATATTCATAGGAATACATTGTTTCGTTCTTTGAAACACGAGGAGGAAGAAACTAACGACGGAAATACGCTATCTATCGTGCTTTTTTTCAGCGAACCGAAATAAATAACGTAAATGCTCGTTTTTAAGATAGATAACGTTTACGACGAAGTCTTTCAATCCTATCCTTCGACGTACAAAAATAAAAATAAAAAAGAGATAAACGAAAAGATTATCGCCTTCTCTCTCGTTTAAAACTCAGAAACGATAACGTGTACGGAGTCTGAGAAACAAAATTATTCCATTCTCGGTTCGCCTAAATTCATAAACAAATTAAAGAGCGACAATGAAATAAGGAAATTCCATAAGTGGCGCAAAAATAACTGCGAGAAAAGCTTGTACGTTTGGTGAAATTACTCGTGAAGGTATCAACAAGTCGATAGACAATTTACGTTTTAATCTTCGCGATACAGCTTTCCTCCTGATTGGTTGTAGACTGTAATTAAATCCATATCAAACATCGTACAGTTGATACGTATCGATGCGACAGTCATTTGCCTCAAGAGATCTTGAAACATGCAGTGGATTGATACCCGAGTATCAGTTTTGAACGCAAATACATCGACGGTATCGTTGCTGGTCTGAAACTGTCCAGAGAGATTCGAATCTGCCTGCAATGTATCACTCGTTCACCGTAACAGTGTTATGACTTAACATTTTCCAAAATCCATGAACTGAATTGAACAACAATTCTGCTAATTTGAATTTTTTATGTAATATTCTTACAAAATTATAATAGTTCCTAGAAACCTTTGTCGGAGAATCATATTTTCTTTGAAACATATAATTTGATAGAGGTAGGAAAAATGTTAACTGAAGCTTAAAATTTGCTTGCAATTTATATCCCTATATCTCTATACGACGCTATAGCTTAACCCTTTCACGAACGATACGTTCACAACCGACGATATCTCAAAATTTCAATAACCAATCTATCGAAGACTATTCCTCCTGTAATTACTATACCACTAACTTAATCTTTCTTACGCCTGTTGCTAATTAACGCTTAGCCGACCGAATGCGGAGATCTCCCATTTTTTCCTTGACAAAGTAGTGCCGTTGATTCTATTTACTTTTGTTATTAGTTGGTCCTAAGCTGATGTTGAATTTATTAAAAATTGTATTTCAAAAAATTTATGAACAGTGCTAGTTAACATATACCCAAATTAACTTTTTAATTTTGTTTCCTTTAATTTTTACCATTGTAACCCCAAAATGCATTTCTGAGTACCTCCTACAATTTCTAACTCGAACCTAAACCCAAACTGTACGATAGAACGGTATCGAAAATTTATTACTGGCACTGATTGCGAGAGATATCCGAAAATCTCGATAGTCGTCTATCTCGCGTTAAACTTACACCCTGCGTCTCATCCCAGTCTCTGCTGCGCGATATATCGAGTAGAATAGCCTCGAACTGATCAGCCATCTCTCCCTATCTCTCTCCCTCTGCGGCGACACGTGGAAAAAGGTAACTGGGCTAGGACTGCGAGCACTGGGTCGCGAAGCTTATGATCGAAAAGGCTGGCAAGCGGCAAGCTGAATGTCGAGGCAGCCGAGCATTTTGCTAGCGCAACACCGACAAGGTCAAGGGCAAGGGTGTCTCCAAGATCCGTAGACGTGACGCGGCTGGTTTAAGGTCGCTCTCGCTTGGATTCCGTGGCTCTATATAGTGATCTTAACGTCTTCAAACGTCTGACCTTTTTCAAACGTTTTTGCAATTTTCAAAAATCCCACGTTTCCCAAAAAATTGGACACGGATAAACGAGGGACTTTAAATGCCAGGATTGATTGAATGTCGACGAAAGAGATTAATAATATAACCCTTCATATTATGTAACTTGAAAGTTACACGTCTGTTCGTTAACATTTTCTTTTTTCAATTTTATTTTATCTGTCTCTCATTGTATTATTACCGACGTGCTTTCATAACAGTAGCACTAATGCGTACTGTACAACTTGTGAAGAGGAATTGTAATCGAATAGATTTGTTTTCATCAAAGAGATAACGTTTGGATTAATACAGGGATGATACGTAATCGAAATGTCTAATGCAAAGAGCAGGAATTTCGCGTTTTCCGTGTGACCTACTTCGAATACGCGACAGATGAATTCATTAAGGCCAGAAGAAATAACAGTGGTGCAAATTCTCAGCTGTGTTTGTGAATATTAAACAACGCGTAAAATATTACAATATTTTGAGATGCCTGGAACCATTCAGTTGTAATACGATATATACTGATCACTGTACCTATCGTAATCATGCTCGAACATGTTTGTGAATCTTCGAGCGTTCAATGATACATGGAAATAAAAGATGTTCTACTTGAAAGTAATTAAAAGAAGTATCGAACAAACTGGATGGCTCGTGAAACTCGATACAGACGAACTGTTCCGTGTCTAATTCTCATCCGGTTAAACTTGCCGGTAATTAATGCATACCATTAAACATTCTTGAGAGAATTCCGCCGTGAAGCGACGCGCTAAGCGAGGATGAGCATCTCCCTCTCGAAACGAACTCGTGGAAACCTATATACGTGCATACGTTCTATCTTTCAAATGCTAAGGTCGCTTTCGATCGGATTCCGTGACGTCGATACAACCCGAGCGACCTAGCCTACCCTTCGGCACCACAAACCCGACGTCCGACCTAACCAAACCGAGGAAACAATAAGAACGTCTCCTACCTGACCCGACCAACATCGACGGACAGTAAACCAAAATCAAACAACGTGACCTAGCCCGTATCCTCGTTAAGTGGGCCGTAAATGTCAATGTTTGCGCGTTTACGGGGAATTTAAATAGGCGTGAAAGTACACGATGCACATAATACGCAGGAACGTAGATATTATCGTAAGTAAAGCGTAGAGGTTACAATTTTGAAAAGATGAAGCGAAATTTTTCTAACTGTATTCGTATTCTCATTTCTCTAATTGCATTCATAAAAACTATAGCTGAACCACTCGTTTTTATGCATTTAAGGGCGACTTAAATAGGCGTGAAAGTACACGTTGCACATAATCCGCAGGAACGTACAGATTATCGTGACTAAAGCGCAGAGTTTACAATTTTTTAAAAGTGAAACGAAATTTCTCTAATTCTGTTCATAATCGAACTGCACGTTAATATGCATTTACGAGGGATTGGAATAGACCTGAAGGTACACGATGCGCGAAAAAATACAGATTATCCTAAGTAAGGTGCAGGTCTTGCAATCTTTGAAAGGTGAAACGGAAATTCCTTCGACTGTGTCCATAACAATTATAATTCAACCGCGAATTTGTATGCATTTACTGGAAATTTCAATACGTATGCGAAGAAGTACGTCACGCCTGATCATAAAACGAGCGAAGTGAACAAAGCGAGTCTCAATTTCGAATTCCACCTGTCCAGCCGTATTCCCGAAAATTCCAGCTTGCCTAAGAAATCCGCAGTCCAATTACAACTCGTATCGTGATCTCGCCTACGTCACACGAATCGTGTGCCTATCCGTGTACTTGAACATTTTATAAATGTCCAACGATCGCCGAACACGGAGCAACCAGTATCCATCCCGCCGATCCTTTCTCCAGTCCTGATTATCGACCATTCCATCCCGCGCGAAACTCCAGCGATCCCTTTGAAACGCAATATTCCCGTGTGTCCGGGGCTCGACTCCAGCTCAGCGTCACGCTCGACAACAAACCGCGGCAGGCGAGCGTAGCCAGCGACGTCGCGCGACGCTACATCGAGGCGTCGCGACGCCTGCGCGGGTTCCCGCAACGATCAGCTGGCTGGAGGAACAGCACAGCTCTGCTCCAGGGGGGGAGGTCGGGCCAGACAAAGACACCACTGTCGGTATACAGCGGCGAGAAAGAGAGAGGGGGAGAGAGAGAACGCTTAATCCAGACAAGGAAACCGGCCTGTCCGTTCGGGTCACCCAGTAGCGACGTCGAGGATGGCCTCGTCCACGCACGTTTCTGGCAACGTCCACGGTTGCTCTTAGCCGTTGCTGCTGGTGGCAATGGTGGTGTTGATCGTGTGCACGACGTCCACGTCGACGTAGCAGCGAGCCGGCGCGCGTGTCGGCGGTCCCGTTCGCGCAGTGCTGCCGTGACGGTCGATCGAAGCGCACCGCAAGAAACCTGGGAACGCGCCGCGCAACCTTCCATCTTTAACGACCACACGATGCATCGGCCCGGCTGCCACGTCGTCGTCCCTTGTCCGCCGTTTCTCGTCCTCGGTGCATGCAACGAGAGCTTCAGGAGGCTCGCGCACCGTCACCTGCCTGCGTGAAGGCTTCCCCTCGGGCTAGCTGCCGCTCTGGACCAGCTTGTGATGGTGGCGGTCCTGTTCCGGTCGTCCTTCGCTCGATTTCAACCCAGACAGGACACGGGAAAAGGGGCTCGCTTGGTGGGAGATCGACACTGAGAAGCGACAGGGAGAAGCTTCTTCTACAGGGAGGTCCCCGGGTGTGTTTCTCTGTACGGATTGGTTGAAAAGTGATTACGCCGATCTGTGAACGGGGATCGATCGTGTGTAACTGCGACGTCGTGTTCCGTGGTGTTACGAGGAACATAAACACGGGAGCGTTCGAGGAGACCGTAGGAGAGGCTCGAGCGTTTGATCGACTGTCTGGGTTCGCTTGCTGCTGCGTGCAGAGGTGGAGATACTCTCCGTCACCGATAGCCGGCCGACGAAACGCGGCGAGCAACCCCGCGAGAGGGAGAATCAGCGTCGGCCGACGCCGCGGTAAGTACCAAAACAAATACGCCGCGCACTGCACGCCGGTGCGCGCGCGACTTTTCGCCACCTGAACGAAAATGGAGTGCCCGATTTTGGTCGCCGCCTAGGTCGCCTGTCTCCGTTCCATGGCCACCGACGAAGGGTTCGTTGACATGTCGGCCTGGGGAACCGTTTAAGGATCTCGCCGGCCGAAAATTGTCGCCACCGGCGCAATTATAGAGACGTCGGGACGACGGAAGGTGTGTAAGGGATAGAAAGTGCAGTGTCCCGGCCTTGCCAGCAGGATCCTCGTCGCGTCCGCGAATCGATGCTCGAATCTCCCGGATATTTATAGGATGTCACGGTGAACCGTTGAGTACTCGACGCGTGAAAGAGCCGTTCGTGGGTATAGTGTGCGCGTACAATTTAAATCGGACCCAAGCAAGAACTCGTAGTTCCTATATACATACACATATATACACACGTTGTGACCGGTGTGTATTCGACGACAGTCTCGTCCTTCAGCCAGGAAGATTGGAGGAAGACGCGGACTAAAATGATCCGAGGATAAATGGCTGCCACGAGAGCAATAAGCGATTCACCGGCTAGTTCGAACTCTAACTGAATAAAGTCTCGTACATCCGGCCCCATCAAGAACGTCGACAACCATCATCGTCTTCCACGTGTGATACAACGCCGAACGCGATCCCTCATCTTTAACCGAGCTCTAACGAAACAGCCCCACCGCCTGCAGACCCCTGAAGGACGTTTCGAGCGAAACACCCGCTGAGAAAACAGAGAGCAGCGAGCGAGAGGCTAAAGCAGAGGGTTGTACCGAACCTTCGAGCAACGGGAGCCCACTCAAGCTTCCTCGTGGCTGGAGCTCTCCCCTTCTGATGGTACTGAGGGCGACCCAGAGTCGGTGGACGAGCGCGAACGAACAGCTCGATCCCCGTGAACCGCGTCGACATCGTCGAGCAACCACGTCGTCATGGCTCCACGTGTCCTTTCCCCGGCGATGATCGCGTTCTCGTTCATCCTGCTCACCGCTGGATGGCCGTCGCGCGGCCAGGCGGGCCTGCTGAGATTCTACGAGGCCGTTCCCGAGGGCCTGCAACCGGACAAGCGGATCCCCGTGAACGATTACGCGATGCACGGACCGATAGTCGACGACCACGAGTTCCCGCGGGACCTCAGAGAACCGTATCCAGGCAAGAGCTTCGGGCCCATGGGCCCCATAGACGGCTCGTTACCGGACGATGTCTCTTTTCGAAGCCTGTCGGCCGGCCAGGGCGACAGGGCCAACTCGTTGGAGCACATGGCGTCTCACGCGATGGAGGAAGTCGACGGCGTCCCCGAGCACAAACCTGAATACAAGATCATGTCCGTGGAGTTCCATCGCGTGGAGACGCCGTTCGTGATCGGGATATGGATCTTCTTCGCCAGCCTCGCGAAAATAGGTAGGACTTGCAAGCGGCTGCTCGCGGCAATTGGGTCCGGAACGAGGGCGCGCTTGGTTTGCTTTTGTTGATTTAACCGCTGTAGTCGGCTGTGCCGATTAGGTCGGGGCTAATAGGGGAATATAGGTGTTTGGAATAGATACGGTTCATTTGAATGGAAAACATTTGCACGGCGCTGTCGATATTGCCGCGTGAATTTACGCTGGTGTTCGAATGATATTTCGCGCGGTGGTCGTTATTCATTGGTCAAACATCCGTTTCTCTAAACTTTGCCCACGGTATGATAAAATGGGCGTATCCTACGAGGTTTTCGTTCCCGATCAATGGATTATCTGAAACGATTCGCTTTTATCTGTCAGACTGACAACTTTGTGAGTCAGAATCGGAGGTTAGAGAAGGAAGATCAGAGATTATATTCTGCGAGAGATTATTCGAAACTTTGAGATAGAGTCTAACGCAAACAATGAAGATTATTCGGGTAGAAACATTCGAAACTGAACCTCGCATCCGAGTATACGCGCTTCTCTGTGTGTTTATCCATGTTCGATCGTTTATAACCCACCGGGGCTACTTTGCTTTTCAGTGTTTCAAAGGAAAATAAATTTCGTTTCACGCTCGCGATTTACATTTTCATTAAAAACGATCTTTCGTGAGAACAATATATTTCTATGTTTTACCGTTCGCAATTAATGTCTATAATTAGCATAATTGAATCGCTCGATGATTGGACCGTGAAATGTTTCTACTCATTAGGCATTAATCCGTGGACGTAACGTAGTTACATAAATGGCCGGTGGATATTAGGTTCGTATTAAACTGTATAAATAGATTTACACTCTGTTACGTTGTACTTTCGTCGAGTCCATGTAGAATGTTTCCATTCCGAGGCAGAACGCGTACAGCTGTACAGATAATGGGGTGTTCAGAGAACTTAATGGAACGTTCACAAACTGGAGGCTCGGGGTAATACAGGTCCCACTTGTTTCTCAGTGGCATCGATCGGGTTTACAACGTGCCCGTGAAGTGCCACACTTGTGTCGTGCACAGCTTTTTATAGATTCTATATGTTTTACAAAAATAAAAGCCCGCGATGCTTCTCTGTTGCACGAGCTAACCTCTGCGAAGCTTACATCGCAACAACCCAGTGTATTCGATAAAAGCGAAACGCGTGATTATTTACGTTACAGTGCCACGTGGAAACGAAAGATCGCGATATGACAAATATCGTGGAGGATAAAACTGGAATTGAAAGAACAAATTTTGTACGCCACAATTTCCTCCGAAATACCGTTTTTCTTGCGTCACAGTATACGATACAGTCATAATTCTCATACAATCCCCGTCAGTTCGTGAAACTGACGAAGGGTGAAACGAGATCTAAGGACGAAGCGTTCTTCTAACGAGGGTTGACAATGAAACGACTACAATGGGGTATTCTATAACGAATTACTTCGTTGTAAAACCTCGTTCGACATAGGATATATTGATATGTATGTGTCTATGTATACATACATGCATAGACATGTGTACGTATTTAACACTAGATTTACAAGACTCGTCAATTTGACAAGTGTCAGACTTCATAAGCAATATTTGCAAAAGTAATTACTATTATTTCTAATGTTTAATTTTCGTTGACTTTTATCGATGAACTGATATACCCTAATCTATTTCCCTCTCAGCTCTGCAATTTCAAATTCTGTATGATGTATATCTATTTCTCAGTACATGTGTATTAGAAATAGATTCACAATCGTTAATATGAAATAACTCAATAGAAATATATAATAGAACAGCAAAGAATATATTTTCATCATTAACCCTTTCGCTTCAGCTACCGTCACTGAACGAAAGTACGCTCTAGAAATGTGCACTGTGCTTAATAAAACAGTCGTTGCTTCAATGTAACAAGTATAGTTCACATTTTTAATACGAAAAAACTTAAAACAAAATTATGCTAGTTATTCTAATAACATTAGATCAATTCATGTTTACATATTTTTAGGTATTTATATATTTATATGATTATATGTCCGGCGCTCGAAGCGAAAGGGTTAAACAATAAACGACCAACTGTGTTTCTTGGCGATCGCTGTAGCACATTTATTCTAAAAATTTTGGTTTGAACGAGAGAAACTACTGTTCGTTACAGAATTCGTTCAGAAAGGCGTTCATTACAGGATACCCCACTGTATTTGCATCCTGCCCAACGAAACGATTCCCTTTCCCATTTTATCTCACTCGTGTTAACCACACCGTCCTCTGTACGTGCAGGCTTCCACATGACGCCGAGGCTCAGCAAGATCTTTCCGGAGTCCTGTCTGCTGATCGTCGTCGGCGTCGTCGTCGGTGTTCTACTGTTCCAGGCGAGCAGCGTCCACGTGTCGCCGTTAACACCGGACACGTTCTTCCTCTACATGTTGCCGCCCATTATCCTGGACGCTGGCTACTTCATGCCGAACCGGCTGTTCTTCGACCACCTGGGGACGATACTCCTCTTCGCCGTCGTCGGGACTATATTTAACACGTTGTCGATAGGTTGGTAAAAATGGAATAACGTTGCTGAGACCACACGAAATATAACACTCTGACGAGCACAAATTTAAGAAGTGTAAGGTGACGGATTTATAGTAAAACGTTTCGAATGACTCGAAGCGGTTTCGGGTATAATTTTGCTTAACCCCTTGACTACTGTGGGCGCCTGTAGGCGCTTAGAAATTTTGCGTTTGTGATACTGAGAGCGCCTATAGGCGCTCGACACAGTTTGACTTTTTGACACTGAGAACGCCTATAGGCGCTTCACACAGTTTAGCTTTCTGACACCAAAAATTCGCCGTTCTTGGCGCACATCGTAACTCAATCCCTGCCGTGCGGTACGACCAGTACATATCAAAGTCTGCCGTAGTCAAGGGGTTAAACAGAATGAAAGATGAATATATGATGATGTTTCAATGATGTCACTATTGATATATCGTTGTAATAAGATGGTCAAAAGTATTAACCATTTACGCTTTAGAAGTGACTGTTAGTCGTCTAATGATACTGACTTCGAAGAACCTTCAAATGCAAAATATTTACTATTTAAGATTCGCCTATATTAAATATTATTTAGTTTAATTGAACAATATACTAAAATTTACATGTATAACAATTTAACCTCTGAGTCTGATTAATAAACACACTGACTGAAGTCTGAAAATTTGCGAAATTATTGTTTAGCGACTAACAGTCACCTCTCGAGCGCAAAGGGGGTTAACTATCTCTTTTTGTTTTGTTCGGGAACAAAAGGTTAGAAACGATAAAACATTGCATTGTTTTAATAGTATAACGAATAGGTTTTCTATAAATACTGATGTGTGATATAGTTATTCGTTTATAGTCGTTTATAGTAAAAGTAAGAAACGTTGTTCATTGACAAACCGATACTTCTAATAAGGAAATGCTTGATTATGCAGACATCTTGCAGACAGTAACAAAATCAGCATATCGCATACAAATGAGCAGATCCGTTTATACCGATCGGCAATAAGAAGTCGCCTGTTTTAATATTTTTAACTGGCGATACACACTTCATCCGGCGTCTCTTTTTTTAGATTTTTAAATCTCCTTTCAACCGGTTCTTTAACTGTATTAATTTAGTGCCTCCGCGTGGTTCCTTATTTTCGTTCGGTCTAGATCACGGATACAAGCGAACGGATATGTAGATCGAAGAGTTCCTTCGAAGTGTAAATTTAGATAAACGAGGTCTTCCTCGACCGGGAAACATCTTTTATTTCAACGAAATCGCGGGAGAGAACGTAAATTTTTATTTTTACTTCGCCGCCATGTTCTGTTTCGCGTGGCCAGCGTTTTTATTGTCGGCTCGCGTTTATATCTTTTTTCGCGCTATACCCGTCTCCTTTATCTCGCGTTACGTCCGTGAAAAAAAATAGGCGATCGAGGAGTATTCTTGAAGAAGCGAGGCGAGCCAGGCTGCTTAAGAGATTATTGATGCGGCTCCAGAAAGACTTTTTTTCTTTTTTTTATAAGCCGCTTTTGACGCGACAGAATCACGCGAGGGCACTTCGCAGAGCTAATTAGTTCTGGTAATGGAATAAAAGATTCGTTCCCGGTTGAACGGCGAACTTCCCTCGAGTAATACTCGTTGATAGAACAATACGTGCTTTTACATACCGTGCAAAATTTACGCTACTTTTAAACGTTAACGTTGTTAACACTAGAACGACCGACAATTAAAGTGTACTCCTTTGCATGGAAGAGATGAAGTTGAAAATTACATGAGAATGTACTCGAATACATGGGGAACAAATCTTTGTTCATACCTTCTACAGAAAATCGTAGCAAATTTTTGGAAGCTGACCACAGTGTATTTATAAGGCTGCTATGAATAATCACCGATTGGTCATTTTAACTGCTTTGGTAGTTCTACTGTTAATGTATAAAGTAGTGCACGCTTAAGGCTAGAACTACCTACAATTATAGTATACTTTATATATACTATACATTATTATATAAAGTATACTGTGTAGTATACTTTAATTTTTTAAATAGTTCTTTAAAATTCGACGTTCTTTCGATTCACGTATCGGTTCCACACTTTTAAATATAATTTATTGCACACCTAACCCTCCTTTCACACGGTTTTACAGTTTTTCGGTTATCATTAACGCGAATTATTCACAGATACCTACACGATGTTTTTCAATTAATTCGTTCACAATTAACACCTGTTTTGTATCGATCAAATCAAATGCTTTAACGAACGCGTTTCTATATTTTAAACTACTTTCTGCATAGGATTGTACTCTTCAAAACAGCTTCTGTGTATCTTCATCGATCGACATCTGCATGACTTCTTTTTCTGCGCGATTTGCTTTTATCTCAACACGCTTTCGCCGTGTAAAAACAGAATCGGGTGTACATTGCACGCACTTCAGGCTTCAATCATTTGCGTGTTACACGGTATTAAAGCAATAAATAGTTAACGCAAAATACACGAGCTGTTCGTTCGGCAAACCGATTAACTGAACCGAAATTGTTAAGCAAATTTGTCTGAAATATAGAAAATTGAGCGTTGATCGAGGGTTTTGGCGTTAAAATTCAAGTGAATTTTACAAGCGGAGTTAATCGCCTTGACCTACGAATCGCTCATACGTGTACGAGTGTTAAAACAGTAATTGTGAGGCCAAAGATTAAAAGATTAAATTACTTTGAAACACCCCTTATTTGTTTCAGACATAAACTAATTATAACTTTTCACAATCCCTCGTAGCTATTTTCAGACTTCACAGGTTATTTTTTTCGTCCATTCTCAGATTTTGGCCACGCGTTTCATAATCACCGTGCATATCGAGAATGAACACACCCGGACGTAGAAACCGCCCACGCGATTTCTGTTTACGGCTCGTCGTGTACGCAAAACGCCGCCCCGCCGTTGCGAAACGTTCCCAATTTCCTCTACGCGATGGAACGATCAGTGACGGGTCCAGAGGGGGGACGGTAAAATCTAAAAATATTGCTTACCGTTCTGAAAAAGTTGATACAACTTCGTGCAAATTAATGGGAACACCCGAGATTATTCGAGATTCTTACCATTCTTATCGTCAAAAACCAGATTCAGAAACTATAAATATATAACTATAGAAACTATAAATGTATAACTTACGAAGTTTAAAAATTATTTAACTTTCGCTTCAAAATGGAATTAAATTCACGTAGAAATATTAAAAAAAAAGAACATTGTTTTTAACGAAAAAATGTTGGCAGTCTAATAAAGGTTTAAGCGAGTTAAAAATTTTGAACACCTCACATAGAAAAGGTGTCTGCTGCTGACCTAAAATTTCATTTTTACGAAGGTCAATCAATTATATAAAAGGTTTAGATTTATTTAAAACCACTGTGCGCTTGGACGAATCTGTAATCTTATCTATGTTGTAGATTATTTTTTATATAATCTCTAGCTAAGATTTTAATGATTATTAAATTTCCGATATCTTTCATTCACACGTTTCAGTGAACCGTCGTTGAACTTTTAATTGCCTGTATTTGAATAACGAAAGAATTTAATATTGTTTACAGGCACTTCGTTATGGGTGTTGGGTAAGAGCGGTCTTTTCGGCTTCGAAACGCCGCTCCTCCAAATGTACCTCTTCTCTGCGTTGATCAGCGCCGTCGATCCTGTAGCTGTGCTGGCTGTCTTCGAGGAAATTCACGTGAACGAAATACTGTACATCGTCGTGTTCGGGGAAAGCTTGTTGAACGACGCTGTCACTGTTGTGAGTATCGTTTCCGCATCGTTCGACGAACTAAACGTCGAATAACGCTTCTCTGTAATACTATAGTTCCTTAAACAAATTTAAACTTGACCTAAACTTCGTTTACTTAAAATTCATTCACATCGAGAAGGTTAACCCTTTGGGGTTGCTTGGTGGGTTAAAACTAGTCCCACCTTTTGCTAATCTTTTTGTGCATGGTGGAATGTATTTCAACCCACCTCGAAAGGTTGAAGTTACTCATAGTCAAACAGTTTAATAGATTAATAATTGAAATGAATGTTTTTTTCTATTTTTTTAATATTAAAAAAAAGAATTCTGTGCTACTTAATATCTTATTATTAAGCCTAATATTTTCTTTAAAATCGTGTGCCTCAAAGAGTTAACAGTTTATTCGAATATTTGTGTATCCTACAATTTCCATGGTTAAATTAAAAAAAAATAATAATAATAACAAGCTGTTGATTAGGACAGCTTAGTTAGGTTAGCATAAGTCCATAGCACCTACGAGCAACTTATGTCAGACGCATATATGCGCGTATAGCACTCAAAGAGTTAACAATGATAGTGATTTGACGTAGAGTAGCGAGGCAGAAAATTCAAAGTTAATCCCTCCGCAAGTTCCATCCCTTGAAACAATTAAAACTTCAACTGACACGTGTCCCTCGCCCCTTCCCCCCTCGAAGAGCCCTAATTCCCACGTGACACCATGCGATCTCTTAATCGGAAGAAGAGTAAGAGGTGGCTGTTTTAATAACACACAGGTGCTGTACCATATGTTCGAGGCGTACAACCAGATAGGGCCGACGGAAATACTTTACACGGACGTGTTGTCGGGACTGGCTTCGTTCTTCGTGGTGGCGATCGGCGGCACGATAATAGGGGTGATATGGGGCTTCGCCACGGGCTTCGTTACGAGATTCACCCATCAGGTTCGCGTGATCGAGCCCATCTTCATATTCGTCATGGCCTACCTGGCCTACCTGAACGCCGAGATTTTTCACATGTCCAGCATATTGGCGTGAGTACTCGACACCAATTTGTTTCTGTACAACTCCGTTAGTTTTATTGTAACAGAACATTGCTACGAGGAATTGTCTTTTTCTACGTCAACAAGTTCATTCCTCTCTTTCTACGCGAAGTCAAATGGTATAAACCGCAATTATTATTTTACTTATATTTTATAATATAATATAATATTGTTATAAAATAAATATTGCATCCATTTAAATTTCTTAACTTCGTATGAAGACTTCAACAAACGCTTGCTTCACCTTCATAACTCAAAGGAAGTTTAATTATTTGTATATAGTGTATATCAAAGGGATTTTATTCGTTTAATAAAGTTATTATTATTATTATTATTGTTACGTAATAAGAGTAAGCTTTCAGGTTTATCGTGTTTTTATTTGCTATCGGTCACGCATATTTTCTGCTATTGATTTTTATACATTTCTGAAAGATCGAAGCGTGCAAGAAAGTCTTTAGGTACAAGAATGTCATGTGCAGAAAAAGTGTGGATATTAGTGGGGGATATCGGTGTGGATATTGGTACATTTCTCTTGTTTACATCACAAAGTCGAATATGCACAACCGCGCACGTGGCAGCTGTGACCTAGAAATTTGCGGCACGAGCGCCCGCTCCTCGACACGCTCGGCCCGCAATAAATTCCGAAAAGGATTTTCGCCAGTTCTCACGCGAATCGCACCGTGTTAAGGTCAATTCGTATTATCTGTTCGAACACGTTCCGTTCCCAACAAATCCAGTCGGTGAAACAGAAAAAGATATACACGGTGTTCAGTCGAAGCTGGGAGAAAATTGAAGTGGTAACTTTATGCAACATTCTAAGACGAAAATCAAGAGTAACAATATTGCGTTTGACGCTTCGTTTATTAGTTATAAGCAACTAAAAGAACCGACTACCGTGTTGCCCGATTTGCCTGCTCTCAGGCGTAAAATAGCCCGCTTTTTAGTTGCTTATAACTAATAAACGAAGCTTCAAACGCAATATTGTTACTCTTGATTTTCGTCTTAGAATGCTGCACAGAGTTACTCCTTCAATTTTCTCCCAGCTTCAACCTAACACCCTGTACAGTGGGTAGCGAAAAGTATTCAAACAGAAGTATAATTTTGACTTCTTTGCGTTCTACACTCCTCCTAAGGATATTGATCCCTTCGGATCTATCGTCGAGCAACCAAGTGAAGTTTCGAGTTTTCCGTTCTCATTCCAGATCTCGAAAGCGTGTTCTATAAATAAATAAGAATTCAACAAGAACGTGTAGAATAGTTTTCGCGACCGTCAGTTTGCTCGAGAATAAGTCCAAGGACAAGCTTTATAGGAACGAAAAAAAAAATAGAGGGAACGGTAGAATGATAGATCGTCGATGCAAATGCTTTGCGATAGCGGCCGCGATTCTAGCTCGTTAAGTCTATTATTTACACGTTTCCCAAGAGAAGTCAGGAGCAACGATGATCGATCCCGATGCAAAGTATGCCCCGTGTAATAACTGTTCAAATATGCTTAACCCGTAATCGCTGATTCTTGCTCGATCCCCCCTCCTCGATTTTTATTTATACGATTAAACAGAAGCTTCCGCCGTCTGTTTGATTGACAAACGAAAGGGTTTTCAAGTGCATACCAGATGGCCGTCGCACGACTGTAGCGAATTGATCATTGTTTATTTAAAACGTTTAAGATGTAGCGGTGTGCGAAGGGTAGAACTGAATCGATGGTAATTGTTCGATAACAATGATTAAGCTTCGAATTATTATTTTAGTAGAATGTTAACATAAAAACATGTGAAACGAGTAATCATCGTCAAATGTATCTTTTATTTTGAATATTCCACGTACTGAACGTGCTTTTAGAATGCTTGAAGAAAATTATGACTAATTTTATTGTTTACAGATGTTTTTCAGTGATCATTCGGTATTCCTCAGAAATTTGTTCAGATTATTTCAATTTATCTATCCAAACTTATTCTCCATGGCAGTAACTTATTAACCCCTTGCCTTATCATTTTTCTCACTGCTCGCACATTTTAACGTGAACTATTCGCTTTCTTTAATACTACGTCAAATACAAAACATCAAAATATTACACCTAATCCGTATTCGATTCGTATTCTCTAATTTGCATTCTCATAAACTATATCCACAGAATAAACTAAACTTAAGCTTTATTGCGGATACGCGACACATCCATTCGTAACACAAGTGTGATTCGCGATTATAAGGCTCGCGATTATCGAAATTCATCTCTTTCCTTTTCAAAACCGACACAAGAGCAGCCTACCATTAGATAATTGATCAATTATAATTTAATCGCGATTAAACGAAGTCACGAAATCGGGTTGATTAACGGTGCCAATCTTAATGGATTAATCGCCGGCATGGAGGCGCGTAGATCCAGCTCGTAAATGCAGCCAAATGAACAGGGACAGACGTACACACGAATTTGCAGCGGGCACAGATCGGCGACGGTCACGTCCCACTCGTAAATCCAATCGACGTCGTTGCCCCGTGCCCGTCGATTTCGTAAACGCACGGATCGTACGTTCGAATTAATTTCGACGACATTTAGGAAACGGTCCGCAGGAGGGGGGCTGCACGATCGATACGCGAGTTGCTCCCAACGGTCCACCCTTCGTATCACATTCTCCTACCCTCCTCCCTCCCCCTCTATACAAGCCACCACCCCCTTTTGCGTCGATTAGCCGTGACCTCTTTGTGTCGCAGGATCACATTCTGCGGCATCACCATGAAGAACTACGTGGAGGCCAATATATCGCACAAGTCGCACACCACCGTGAAGTACACGATGAAAATGCTGTCCAGCAGCTCGGAGACCATCATATTCATGTTCCTCGGGGTGGCCACCGTGAACAATCACCACGACTGGAACACGTGGTTCGTGATGATGACCATCGTCTTCTGCTCGGTCTATCGAATCGTCGGTGAGTAACCATCGAATTCACTGGAATCGTGGACACAATGTTCATCGACAGTGATACTTTGAATTTGGGAAACGATATTCTTGGTTTAAAATCAACTGCTGCTAATATAAACATGTTAGCGACAGCGCATTTTGGGTGGTGACTGAAAGTGCCTAGACCGTAATTTAGGAGGGAAAGGGGAGGTTGAAACGGGTTGGTGAAATTGTTGGTTAAAATTGAGACCATTTGACTTTTTGCGTTCAAAGGTTTCTGAAACTAGTATCATTTTGCTGCTAAAAGTCTGATAGTACTGCATACAAATGGTCGTGTAAAAGTAAGTTCTATGAAATGTTGGAAAAATTAATACACTCGATGTTCATTAAATATTCCTTTGCAATCACCATATACATGGTATATTTGTTAAGAGTGTTCGATTTAACACGAGATTTACCAATCACTCCAAGTCTTATTTATTTATCGTATTTTTTCAAAGCATTATAAAATTGTCTATTCTTCCTGAGGTTCAATCTTTACACGATTTTTACTTTAACGTAAGAGAACCAGCTTCATTTCGACTATTCGGTAAACCTGGTCTAAAAAATTCATCTGGCGCTACATACCATTGTCCACCATTCAGAAACTGTATGTTGAACGTTCTTGCTGTCGATTAATTGTCGACCCCGTTGATGAATTCTGAACGGTGCACTTCGATGTCGGTGATTGCAATGTAACACCCAAGGTCGGGGGTACGTCGCGCTATCGTGTGTCTCTCGTGACAGTAATCGTGTCGATGGATCCAGCTGGAATACCTGTGTACGCGATTGGCACACGAATCGAGAGAGGCGGATAGAGAGAGTTGGAGAGAGGAGAGAGAGAGAGAGAGAGAGAGTCGCTAATGGCATCAAGAGATGAGGGAGACTTAAGCTAAACCGATCACAGCTTATCGCGTGTCACTTAGCAAGCGATTACGCGATCGTGCCAAGAACGATCGTTTCTTGCGCTTCGGTATTTCGCTTTTTGCGGAATAATGAGGTGCGATTCGAGGCCGGGAAACTTGGCACGTGCCACGACCGTGCCTTGTTTTGTACTGTTTGGTGCAATCTGATCTGGGAAGGTGGAAAGGGTGCAGATTAGGGTGGTAGATCGAACACTGCTTTCTTCTTTTTGTAGATAATTGCTTTATTGTTAAATTGGAATTGGCTATTAACCCTTTGCGATCAAGAGGTGACTATTAATCTCCAAATGATAGTTTCGCGAATTTTCAGACTTTAATCAATTTGTTTATTAGTCAGGCTCAGAGGTTAAATAGTCACATATGTAAATTTTAGCATATTACTTAACTAAATTAAATGACGTTTAATATAGGCGAATCTTAGTAAGTATTTCGAATTTGAAAATTTTTGAAGTTAGTATCATTAGACTACTAATAGTCACCTCTCGAGTGCAAAGGATTAAGTAAGGCAAAACAAAACGAGATTCCGAGATTGTGAAATATTTAATACTGGTATTGACAAAAGTATCGTAAGGAAAAGTATGCTAGACCTTACAACCCTCGCAGATTATTACTTCCACTCTCTCGGTGTTCTAACAACCGATATCAGAATTGATGTCCGCAATCGAGCAATCGAACGCTGTCGATGAAGTTAAAGTCTCTCTTACTTACCTGTCCTCGCTTAAATTACGAAATATCTCGAAAGACCCTTAACAGGATTCGCTTTTCTCCTTCCGCAACCAGCAGTTTACATCACGGATTACTGTCACGGACTTATGGCTTCTTATTCCATCGATGGTTTATCGCTAAATCGTCGATCAGCAGCGACGCTTACAAAATTTATAGCAATCTCTACGAAGCGTTCTTTCTGGTTTCGACCCAATAAACTGTGACACTTCGATTTCAAATCTTTATACCTTACGTGAAACATTTTAATTAATAATTATCACGTAAACTGTTCGAATATACTGATAATAAACTTAAGCACAGATATTAAAATATTTTAGAATTCCAGAAGTATCATTTATCGAGATAAAAACAATTGAAAGTGAAACTATTTCATATAAAGAATCATCAAGTATACTTTATTACTTTATGCGCTTTAAAAGCAATTAAAAAATAGTGCTTGTAAAGTTGCACAATATTTTATAAAATATTTTGAAAACTGTACGCGTTACCAACTATCAGTTTAAAGCTGCATCCTAATTTTCTTCTTAATCAAAACTTAATACTGTCGTTGTATAAATATAGATTTTTATGTTTCTAAAAATTTTTGATTAACAAATTTTCTAAAATATTACAACTTTAAATCCTATCTTGTGTTTTTTGTAAATTGTTGCAAAGTTTTGATCAGCAACGTATTTATACGTTTCTGGAGGGCTAATAGCGACGATCGGAACACGCGTGTTAACTCGAATCGAAACGGGATTCCAGGTGTGATCTTCCTAACAGCCTTGGCTAATCAATTCCGGTTGCACAAGCTGGACAAAGTGGAGAAATTCGTGATGTCTTACGGTGGTTTACGAGGCGCTGTGGCGTTCGCTCTGGTTCTGCTCATCGATCCGAAACACGTGTCGTTGCAACCGATGTTCGTCACCACCACGATCGCGGTCATCTATTTCACGGTGTTCATACAGGTAAGATAACAATCACACGAACAATTAACAAATTTCAAAGCACGAAAATAAAAAAGATTAAATTAAAGAAAACGCAAAATGTCGTTAAAAAGATTAAGGGATGAAAATATTGGTGTTAAGCTTCCAAAGCGATTTCAGTGAACAGTATCACATTTTCTTCGGTACTGAAAATGATGGAGTTGTTATTTTTTGTACAAACTACAAATTTTGTGATTTTCTGCAAAAAGCAATTATAAAACTGAATATTGCTGATATATTTTCATCCCCTATCAAATTATAAAGAATCCTTGCATGAGAGAAGTGATTTTTTACAATGCACCCCATTAATTAAGATTGATTACAAAATTATCCAAATATTAAATCACGCGATTAATGGAAAAATTACCACCAGCATTGTAATATTAATACTAATCGTTTCACTATTATTATTTTACTTACAATAGTACAGTGGTCCTAACAAATTGCAATAGTACCACTGTTATAATTTTATTGCCAGTAATTTAATACCGACCATAGATAATTTAATACTTCTAAGTGCCCCTGTTAAAATCATACTACTCCTCCATTCCACATAACTGTTACCGTGATTATGAGTCGAGGTAACAGGGTTAAGACGACTGATGCTGATACTTTAACTCAAGTAAACCAGAGTACAGAACTTTAATACCAAGCATGTGTAATTTACAATATCCCCGAATGTCTCTATTAGCATCAGGCCATTCCCTTGCTACGGTACGGATGTTATCGCAGTTGCTTGTTGAAATAATAAGGGTGAAACGAGGAAGTAAAGTTCGCGGGTAGTGCGTCCCCTTGTGTTTGAAGCAGGAGCCAAGTTTTCAAGGCATGTTTGCCTAGAAAGTAGACATTCAAGTAAACAGCAGAGATTCGTGCATTACTTTTCCGTTCCTTTCGTTTCCCCCCGTTGCGCGAGCATTGTTGCGTGTATCCTCCATCGGGAACTTCTGCTCCCGGTTATGCTCCTTTTTACGTTCGCCATTATAACTTCACGTAGCTCTGTTTTTATGTCCTTCGTTAGGATTACCGGCAATGCACATCCCCGAGAATTGTTTCGCGGCCAACGGTTGTTCGTACCAACGCGACGCGGTTTCTTCTGTCACCCCCTTCTTCCGTTTCCCTCGAAAGTTTAAATCGACCCTAGAATATCTGATTTTCGGCCCCAATCGTGGGTCCTTTTGGATCTACGCTAAATATGTGCGAGATGCTATTGATGTTTATGTTAGAGTTACGGAATCTCTCTGATCCTAATCCCACTCTGCTGAATCAAAATATCCGACCTAACATCTCGAGATATTCTTGAAAAACATTAGGCTGTTACTAGACCTGCACACAAAGCTTTCTGGACTTTCTAACTTTACTTGGAGGATAAGAAAACGTGTGAAATTTCAAATATTTCAATATGCGTCTTGAAAAATTGTTAAATGCAGCGTAAAATATTCTAACTTAGGAGGGTAAATCTGTACCACTGATTTCGATTTACTTTGTATTTAACGCGACCCGATATCGACGTTTCCGAACCCACGCTTTGGGAACCTTTATGTCACGCCACGATATTTCTCATCGTAACAGCAGAACTGCGTGGGAAAGCTACGTGGATGATTCTTTTCTCGATTTATCCGTGCTCGACATGCAACGCAGCACGCTTCCATTACGATTAACGCGAAGATAATAAAGCGCGTCTCAATGGCGGCGTCCCTCTTCCGGCGCGATTACCCGCTTGAATCTCTGCGAAAGCCTCGCTGCGACTTTCCTTTTTTTCTTTTTTCGTTAACTGCGTTATAAATATGCAGTCGGCGATGACCTTTCTTTATGCCGACGCTATCGATTCCTCGGCTCTATTTTAAATGTGCGCTAACAGCGCACTAGTCGCATGAAATCGCGCGATCTTATTCTTTTAATAGTGCGCTAAAATGTCGAACAATCCTCTGTGCGCTTACAGTAGGTGTTGGATTGAAGTGACGAACACGTGGAATTATAAATGCAGTAACAAAACGGACAGAAATACGGGGTGTTTGGGTGAAGCTGGGAGAAAATTGAAGGGGTGACTCTATGCAACATTCTAAGACGAAAATCAAGAGTAATAATATTGCGTTTGAAGCTTCGTTTATTAGTTATAAGCAACTAAAAGAACGGGCTACCGTGTTGCCCCATTTGCCTGCTCTCAGGCGTAAAATAGCCCGTTCTTTTAGTTGCTTATAACTAATAAACGAAGCGTCAAACGCAATATTGTCACTCTTGATTTTCGTCTTAGAATGTTGCATAGAGTAACCCCTTCAATTTTATCCCAGCTTCGTCTGAACACCCTGTATATTAGAGGGATCGGAAATTAATGCCGTTTCTGTCATTCCATGTCCAGGTATTTTGCTCAAAAACCAATTAAATTTTATCGATCCGGCGTTGAAAATTTGCACACTAGATGGCAAAAAGTTGTCGATAATGAGGGTGATTTATTTATTATGATATTATTTGTTTTTTATGATTTAATGTAAGAAAATGACATTACTTTCTGGTTCCCCTAATATTTAATAAGAAGAGAGGGTACAAAGAGTCGACGATTTCTCTCTGACTACGCATTATTTAATTACATGGTTAATTTGCGACTGAGTAAACCTTTTGTTTTTGGTCGCTCACGCGTTATAGCCGGGAATTTGGAATTTGCTATTGTCGTTTCGCAGACGACAATAGCAAATTTGCTTTATGAATTCTGTAGCTGTGAATCGGACTAATCCAGGTCCATTCTTTTCATTCAAAGCTGTTGTCGTATATCTGTGCCTGAGAGCCAGACTGGTCCAAGCGTATCTCTGTTCGAAATTGAAACGTATACACCACCTTGCCGCTCCTATCTTATTTAGTGAAACGGTATACGCGAATGTGTGCCTCAGCTTTGAGAAAAAATGGACTTGGGTTAGCATGGCTCTCAAGTGCAGATATACCCGGTTAATGTAAGTCCATTTCTTTTTTAAATTCAAAAATATAGATCGTTTTGCTATTTTTTTTTTTTTTTTATTTTGTAAGACGCTATGTCAAGATTTAGGTTTCGCTTGATCAATATCTGTCGACAGTTCTGATTGTTAGAATTAGAATTATTAGAAATAATTTCGCTTTATCAACGTTTGTCAACAATTTTAATTATTATAAATAATTATTAACAATTCTAATAGCCAGAATTGTTTATAGATGTTGATAAAGCGATGCCCAAATCTTATTACTTGAACTGCAAAGTATTCAGAAACAAATATATGAAATACTCATTTTAATCAATAAAATTAAACGACTATTTCATGCGCAACAGTCTAAAAATAAAGGAAACGAGCAAAGTCTTTTAAGTGACCATAAAACAGTGTCCTTTACAATATACTTCTATTACACGCTTTACGTTTCAAAAGTATACTTTATACAGACTTATTTTAAAGCATATTTTACATACATTTCTTAAGTTCCACTTTATTGCATTAATAAGATCAACTTCAAGCTTGAAGATTAAAATTTTTTACCCCAATCCAAAAATTAAACGGCCCACTAAACGTTAATGAAACGGCAGGCTAACAAAGTACTACTCCGTGCAAGTCACGTAACATCGTAGAATTATTTCATTATTTAATTAAAGTATCGCAGGAAAGGAAACGATGGAAAATAAGGTATCGTAAAAGGAGTCCAACTGAGTTTAATAAAGAATTAATAATCCAGAGTACGAAGTTCTCCATGGCTTCGTTCCATGCTTTCATTATAAACGATATCTACGCGTACACAGGCGGGCGAGTCATATTACAAAATAATTCGATCTAGGGGTAATTAATATGGACACGCGTCACGATGAAAGCGTTCGCCTGCTCCGAACGAAGAAGTTCGTTACAATTTATTAACGTTCCCTGCATAATTATTTGCTTTAATTTCGCCGGGCTCCTTCGACGGCGAAATTAAACCGAATCTAAAAAAGCGGACGGCAAATAGAGTGGGAACGTAATTAGACTGCGAAAGGGTTAAAGCGACGTCACGGGCAAAGGGAGGCCGAGGGGCAGGGTTGGGAATGAAAAAACATCCCCCTTTCATCCTGAAGGCGCGTCCTGTTTGCCGGGACCCCGGCTCCCGGGGGCTCCATTAATTCTAAAAACACCATCGACTTTGCCGCGCAATCGATCGGAAACTCGATATCGCCGGCACGCTCCGTGACTTCCGCTCGATCCTCAGGCGGGTCTGCTTGCGGCGCGAAACGACTCGCGCTAAACGCTGTGACATCGTAACATTTCTCGCGAAGTGGTATCAACCGGAGGAGAATTACGTCGATCTTCGATAATACAGACCTGGACGAGACGAGACGGTGCTCGAGACGGTGCAAACGTTTAAAGCGGAAGTGAATCGAACGGGGATGATCACTTTAGAGATTCTGTTCAGGATGAAGGTAATTTTTACAGATCCGATCTTTGACCGAAAAAAGTAGTTTTAGGAATAAGTAGATTTTTTTTTCTTAATGAACAGGGAAATAAATAAAGACGGTGAAAACGTTTAAAGCGGAAGTGAATCGAACGGGGATGATTACTTTAGAGATTCTGTTCAAGATGAAGGTAATTTTTGGAAATCCAATCTTTGACTAAAAAAGGTAATTTTAGTAGCATGTGGATTTTTTGAAATGGATATTAATGAATGTATGGTAATAAATAAAGACCGTGCAAACGTTAAAGCAGAAGTGAGTCGAACGGGGATGATTACTTTAGAGATTCTGTTCAAGATGAAGGTAATTTTTGTAGATCCAATCTTTGACCAAAATAGTTATTTCTAGGAATAAGTGGGATTCAGAGGTGAATAATGTACCGAAAGTGTTAGGTACATAAAGTTTCAGACGGTCATAATGTATCGAATCCAATGAGGCCTTTGAAAAAATAGTAGGATCATTTAGGCTCCGCCCTTCCAATTAAGGGTGAAATGTGTTTAACTTAGAACACCCTTTAATCTACCGTTAGGTGGTTCACGTTACGTTTGGAGGTGTGTTCACATTTTATGGAAAGTTCGTTGAACTTTCGATCTGCAAATAGGTTCTGAAATTTCACTTGCAAATTCTTGAGTAAATGCTTATTATAATAATCGTTCGTTAAAATCTTGGAAATATAACGTAATTCAGTGTTTCCTATGAAATAAATTAATTATCAACCGGTGCAACTTCATTTCATGACCACTACTGGAACTTTTCTTCACTTTATTCAGTGTTCGATGAGTTATAAAGAGGAGTATACTTAACATCCTCCCAGCCCAAGATATTTTTCCATCGAAATTGCCTATTTCCAGGGAATCACGATCAAACCTCTGGTGAAGATTCTGAACGTGAAGCGAGCAGAAAAGAAGAAGCCAACCATGAACGAGAGGATCCACGAACGGGTGCGTATTTCATTGTCTGCGTCCGATGAACAACTCGCGCCGCGATCGGTAATAACGAGTTAAATTGTATCGAGATGATTTTATACCATCGAAAAAAGGAAATTTGTTTGATACAATTTTAAACCTACAATGGTCGCATCACCAGATGAAGATTAAGTAAGATATATTGTTCTCTTGAAGCATTTGATGTTCATAAAAATTGTCACCACACCTTTCGTGTAATCGTGCTAGAATTAAAGAAAACCTGAACATGTATGGTTCGAGAAATCAATAGGAATGAAAAAAGAAATGCGAAGCTGGCGGAGAGAAACGAAGGGCGCCCCGTGTTGTATAAATTATGGAGAACGCGTGGTTATACGCCCTTATCGTTCGTTCAAATATTGAAAAAGAGTAGCGAGCCACGATACACGAGAAAATCAATAATCATTCGTCGTGTGCACGGGAAGATTGCATTGATTTTCATCGGGAACCGCCTTTCGGTAAACGAACGCGTCCCGGAGCGGAACAATGAGCCAGGATAGATAAAAACCGTGTTGTTTCGCGGTTTCGTAGCTTCTACGCGATCGATGCACCCCTCTATGTGCATATTTAAGCGTGTCTGTGTACGTGTGTGCTCGTTACCGAAGGGATAACGGAAATGATAAACGCGAGACGGATCTGGTAGAGCAAAAGAAAATGGCGTCTCCATTTGCAGATAATGGACCACGTGATGGCGGGCGTCGAGGACATTTTGGGCAAGCACGGCAATTACCACGTTCGAGACAAGTATGTACAATGCGATACACTAAGAAGCGTAACTACAGCACCGTCGCCATTTTTTTTTTGTGTTTTAGATTTTTTAGTGGGAACGTAGTAAAATTAGACGTGGGACACTGTAAATAACGAGTTTCACGTAAACCTCTGTGAATTTGCTCCTCTACGAGACGTGAACTGGTCGAAGTTCTGTTTTTTAGTTCAACTATTTTTTGCATTCCCGTTTAGAAGTTTCAGACACTAAAAAGATAGGGGTACTATGCTGTGATTATGCTTCACTGTACGGTTAAACATCTTCGAAACAGTGTTTTATGTAACGTTCCTCGTCTTCAAGGCAGTCGATTTCTATGGTACCATGGAAAACGTTATGTAAGGGAGGATTATTGACTTTTTCTCTCCCTAGTCGGGATGACTCACGGAATGTTCACGTATTCAAGACT
Source organism: Tetrapedia diversipes (assembly GCA_033822845.1). Lineage (NCBI taxonomy): Eukaryota > Metazoa > Arthropoda > Insecta > Hymenoptera > Apidae > Tetrapedia > Tetrapedia diversipes. Next base: position 205,832 of record JAOPTO010001196.1, read on the forward strand.
GCGATGCAAGATACAGATAGATTATCTTGATTGCCGGTACACTCGGTCGTAAATTATATTTCCATTGTTCTAAACAAAAATGGAGTTCGAATTTTTGGTACCTATAAATTTTGAAGAACAAAAGGAGAATTTAATCTAGATACAGCTTTCAAATTTAAATACCTACATCCTGATGATTTATTATTTTATTTATTACACTCGAACAAACGGGCAATAAATAAACGAGGGATACTTATAAAATGAAACGCGATACTAAGGAAGAAGTAATTATTATTATATTAATCGACAATAGATTTTTCTTAAATATTTATTACCGCACTTCTAAATTTACAATTTTAAATCTGTTTCTTGTTAACTTATTTTCGACTTCTTTCTTCATCCCCTATATTTGTCAGATCGAAATAATTTAATCACAGATTCATTTACTATAGCGGACAAAAGTTTAAGACCAAAGAGTCAACGAAAATAAATTGATTAATTTATAAGGAGTAATGCGATAAACAAAATTTGTATTCTATGCTGATTAATAAATAATGTTTCACCATAGTGATAATAAAAATTAATATATAGACAATACTTACAAACCATAAAACTATGTTTTACATTGTTCTCTCGTGTTAAACTTTTGTCCGCTATTGCATTTCCAGATTCAAATAAATCAATAACAAACGTATAATAAATTCACTGGTACACTTTTAGATTAATCACCTCAAACTCATGCTTATATTTAACTTCTTTTTTTATTCTCCTCTTAGCTTCCAGATATAAATTTCTTCGATAACACGCTTTTTAAGCCCGCCTACCAAATTCGTGACCTCTTGATTTATCTTCCGCTTCTTCTTCCCCGTCCCTCTTCTTGTTTTTCAGATTCAAACGGTTCGACAACAAATTCATTCGTCCGTATCTGGTGAGGGATCACTGCGGCGCCGAGCCGAAAATATTGGAAACGTACTCGAAGCTCGCGATGAAAGATGCTCTGGATTATATTAGAAGGAACGCGTCCACCATTGGCAATATCAGCGGGACTGAAAGCATGTCCGCGATATTCCGCAACTACAGCAACACAGGACAGTTCAATGGAAGGTAGGATTCTTTTCTTCCCCTCGCACTCCCTCCTTCATGCCTGCCCCCCTTTTCGTCTTCGCAAATCCTTTCTTCGTTGCTCCCCGATCCATAGCGCACTGAATTATCTTCGTCCGTCTCTCTCCCTTTCTCTCCCCGTTTCTCGTACTTGACCTGTTTATTTCCGTAAGAAGGAACGCGAAGAATGTTTCTTTGATCGTAACGGGTGCACAGCATCCCCTGCGACACTCCGGTGAAAATACATTAATTATCGAAGAAAGTTTTCTGTCGGGAAGGAGGACTCGCGACACGCCGGAGTTCTTTGAGCCCGCGGTATTCATAGTTCGATGCTTTGTTTCCTCTGGTTTAACGTCAAGAAAGAATCGAATCCGCCCGTCGACGATGGGATTTAAATACTTCAGGCAACTTGATTTCCATAAAAATAGCTTCAAGCGTATCCTTGGAAAATTGCACAAACTTTATCCGATGCTTTCGTTTAACTGACTCTTGATAAGCAATACTTGTACGCTATGTTACAAACCCATAAATTCGTACAAATCTTAAAATTCTGATTTCAACGAAAATTTTTAATAAAACTTTGTCATTATGCAGAACGTAGTGGTATATATAAGGATTAACTACTTTTAAGGGGATGATGTCAACGTTAAAAGTTGCAGCGCCATTTCTCGTCTTTTAAACGTAACTTTGCAATGCTGTGATAAAGCAAAGTCTTTCAAATAAAGAATACTTAATTTTTGAATGCTCTATCGATGATCCTACAGAAATGTGCGTTCAAAGTATTAAGAATTGTTGAAATTTTGAGGATTTTGCGTCGCCCTTTCGGAAAGATTTCCTGTCGACAAAACAGACCGCTTCATGCATAACCCGTTATGCTTCGTGTACACGTGAACTTTCATTGAAAAAATTTCAGGATTAAATGAATTTCCTTGTAACATGGCGTAGAAATCTAAGCCACTGTACCTTCGCCCGTTCGATTTACCCGGTAACGTTCAACCGTTTAAAATAGCAATTCCGATATCGTCCTGCTTGCATTAAAGTAAACAGTTGTTATCCTGAATTACCTCTCTGATTTTATCAAAATAAACGAACAAAGCAACGGATCTCCCTGTTGCCCTGAAGTATTTATCATTAAAGAGATAAAGGACACGAAAAGGACAAAATATTTCTGTCGCTGTAAAAATTCCACCAGCGAGGAAAAATCGAAAAAGGATACGGTGCCGTGTAACCTCCGTCCGGTACAATGTCCCGTAATGTCCCCTACGGCTTACGGGGACACCGTGCAGGGGATGTCGATGCTCCATGACTCACCCCGTGTCGTTTACACATCTGCCAAGGAGCATGACCGAAGATAAGTCTGCATTGTGCCCCGATTGAACGGCGTGGACCCTCCTCGAGGCACAGAGGAGTATCGATCTTGAAGTGGCAGCCCGTCATAAAATGCAGCCTCATTCTTTCTCCTTCCAGTCCAAGTTGCAGCCAGCTCGAAGCGGGCTGGAATATTGATCTCCAAGAACTGGAGTACAACCCTTCCAAGAAGGACCTGACGGACGCCAGGATCCACCACCTATTGGCCGAGGAACTTTGCAAGCCTTACAAGAGGGTAAGAAACCCTCGTCGGTTGAGCACGAGATTTTACATATGTATTGTATTTATGTGCGTGTATATATATATGTGTGTGTTGTGTGTGTGTGGGGGGCTGTGTGTGTCCTGCGGCCCTGAGGAGCTCGCTGACAAGGATTGTTTTCGAAGGGGCATTCTGTTGAATTTATCTTAGCTGTCGATTTTTATCCCTACGACCGTTCGCGAATCAGCTTGAACTGAATGTAAAAACTCGGAGTAAACAGAAATAAATGGGCCGAGGATTTTGTATGCAGACTCGTGATATTGTAAAGGTTAATAAGGAAACGGGATTGAAGTAGTTAAATACCAACGTTGAGTTAACGCGGGGTTCGTTTTATTCGCAGATTCTCTCAGTCAATTTGTCTTGTAGAATTTTGTTTCTTACTGTCGTGGTTGTGTACAATTATTGAGTGAATCTGTAGAATTCCTTTTAGTAGCTGTAATGCTAACAGACAGAATCTGGCAGTGTAAATTAACGGAAAAGTAGTTACGGACGTTGAGCCTGAATGAATTAATTAGAGATTCGTTCTACACTTTAAAAAGTTTTGTATATTTTTGTATATTATGTTCATCCTACTGTTTAATTTCCTATAAACGCATAAAACTTCGCAATCTAGGAATAAATAATACTTTTAAGTATTTAGAAAAATCGACAGCCAAGATTTTACTGTAACGCTTAATTTCATTTACGTTGTTACAAGAAAGGCAAAAATTTTTGTTTCAATCGTGATTATTAATTACTTACATTAGAAAATTCTGTGATCGAGGTATTATTGTGGTACTTAATTTTGTTTGCGTTATATCTAGGAGAAAAGCAGAAATTTAATTTACGATCATTTCGTTTGATCATACAGGGCGACTCAAGAGCACAGATAACTAAAATTTTTCAGACAACATCTTTGAGTCGCCCTAAACATGACATTTTTATTCGCTTCTGTACTGCAACGATGTTGTAAATCTGTTGCATGTATATGTGAGTCACTCTGTGGACACGAAAAGAAAGCGAATAAATTGGAAAACCGTTTCTCTACAGCACGGAACAAAACTGTTGCAGCATCGCCGCTTAAGCTACAGCCGACACGCGGTGAACGATCGCGATCTGTCCACACAAGTCAATTACAAGATGCACATGAACATACGGCGAATGATGGGAGAGCACAAACATCGTCACAAGCGCAGTAAAAAATTGCTCAAAGTAAGAAGACACGAGCGACCTTTTGAGTTTACCTCTTTGAGGCACCTGATTTAAACAAAGAATAAAGACCCAAGTTGGGCAGAATTTTGTGTAATATAAAAAAATGGAAAAGAGCATTCGTTTCAATTGTTATAATATTAAACTGTTTGACTATGAGTAACTTCAACTTTTCGAGGTGGGTTGAAATACACCCCACCATGCATAAAAAGCTAAGCAAAAAAGTGGGACCAATTTTAACCCATCTAACCCCAAAGAGTTAACGCGTTCACTGCGATCTAGGAGAATCCCCCCGATCGTCGAAAAAGAATTGACCGCAGCTACCAACTGATCCAGAAATAAAAACCACTTCAATAGGTGTCACTATTTCACGCATTGGAAGGAGTAGGACAAAATTTTCTCCACAATTGTTTCGGCCCGTACACGGAATGTATTATAACGCGCTCGATGCGAGAAACTTGAGTTACCGCGAAATTATTGACCAGAGTTACCAATCGAAACTGAAACCGCTTCAAACAGTGTTGTAATTGCTTAACGCATCACAGGACCAAATTTACGCGACGATTCTTTATTCCCCGCATTGAACGCGTTAACGCGTGTCACACTGCGGCCGAACCCACTTCGATTTGCAATTAAAATGTCGTCCTTTGCGCTGTATAGGACGGCAAGCAGAATCACGTGAGTTTCCCGGAGTTCCAGCAGAACGGCTCGACGAAGTTGTTCACACAGGGTAAATTGGCGAAAGAATATCGATGTTTGGCCGGCGCAAAGGCTCTCGTTTGAATACGTGAATTTTCATTGCCCGCAGATTACATCAACGGGGTCCTGTACGAGCTGGAGAACGGGGACACCTCGAAGCCCTCGAGCAAAGACGACTGGGACTCCGCGATTACGTTCACGGCTCGCACTTCCGGTAAGAAAACGATTTCCTGCCCCCCCCCCTCCCTTTCCTTTTTTCCTTCTTCTCGTTCATTTCAGCTGGAAGTTCTGGCCACGTCGTTATAGCGAAAAGTTCCGCGCGAATTATCTTCGGACGTGCAGGACTTCCCTTTTGAGAAATTAGCTCCGCGAACGATAATTCCCGGTTCTTTTGAATGTGAAAGAAAAAGGGGTAGACGGGGCGAGGGGGAGGGGTGGGCTAATTCTTGGCTCGGTTCGTAGTTATAATTTCTCGTCCACTGATTTCCATTAGACTTGTCGAATGTGAACGTGGAGAACCATCACGGAGCCACCACCACTACCTCAATGGACACCATAAATACCGACGATCCGGACATGAAATTGGGACGCGACGGTGAGTTGCTGGAAGTTCAACTATTCGTTGACTGTGCCGGAAGAAATTGTTTCTGTTCGAACGAAAGATTTCATAAGAATTTCCTTTTGACGACGCAGACAATAGTTGCCAACTCTTGTTAACTGTTAAACCTTTCACGAGCAGGGAACTTTCGAAGATGCACCTGACGAAGGATTAAGCTTCGTTTCGCGATATAAATTTTTATTGTATATCTGTATATGTTTAATTACACGTAAAAGTACCGTGAAAGTATAGTATGTATTACTACTTTGGGCTGAACAATTTGTAGTCGTACTCGTTAAAGGGTTAAGAGTAAGTGTGATTTGAATAAAATTACGTTCGTGAATTGAATTTTCGTTAAACCTGTAATCGTTAAAGTTGATTCGACAGAGTGTTGGTCATTTTACTTAAACGTATTCTAATTGTTCTGAGTTACAGAGAGCTACAGGGTTACGACACCTACAGCAACGGAAACGATGTTACCGTGGAAGAGGGAGGACGATTATGATTCCGTGCAAGCGATTAAACAGAACGAATTCCCTGCTTGGTGTTCAAACAAAGAGTACCTTGCTTACAGTTCCCCTTCAGCGACGTTCTTAGGTACGATTGATTCGACGAAGCATTCAGTACCGTGAATAAGTATTTTGTTTCACCATGCAGAGTAGTGTAGTGACTAGACTGCGGATTTGTATGCAATTAAAGGAAATCCAAATCTGAAAAATAGTATATGTAATAGTATACATAATATTTAAAGATATGCAAAATATCCCACAGTACATGCTGTAACATATGAAAAATTAGGTAAATCTTCATTTAAGTTTCATTTTGTTAGTTTTGGTTATAAAAGTACGAATTCGTATAGAAGTTCGCAGCCAATCAGTAACAGTAATTTTGCTGACCGATTCTTTACATATAGAATACAGTAGTAACACTTTCAGTACATCACACGCTCGACAATAGAATTGTACACTATATTATAATCTGTGAGATATTGAAAAAGATTATTCAGTAACTTTTTCCTTGATAATAAACTAGAGGGGAATTGTTTAGGAAATAAAACAAGCAATTCCTGTTAAATTAATAAATTCCTGAATAAACTTTTCTAATAAACTCTATGAACGATTCTAACTCGGACTCTCTTCGACACTTACTCTGACACGCAGCTTTCTTTTAGGGGCTTGGGTAACCCCTGGGTGTTATTTTTGTAAGCATATCCATTCATAGCATACGTTCTAAATTTTACGCGTTGTTTCAGGTATACCCTACCACGTTGCAGGTCTATTTTTCGATGCAGGTTCGATTCGATTTTTAGCCAACATGCTCGAAACTTGTTCCTCAGAATATGCAGACGTGCGATACGCGTTCAAAGTTTCTCGTTACCATATTATTGAATTTCTAATACAATGTGTTTACAAGTAAACCCGATTAGTAGATAAAAATAAAAAGGTACGTAAAATGTTGAAGAAACGCTGCTTTACAGGAGACCCGTATTTGTGAAGACAAGCCAGCTTAACGAGCTCGGAGGATACTAACCTCGGACTTCAGGCTGGAGAACATGTAAATGTTACTCTCTCAATTTGTTCAGAGTTCTATGTGATTCTTTCCTTTTCTTCGACCTATCAAAGCGAATGCGTTTTTTCTTCGATCTTTTGGGTTACCCAGTCCCATTGAAGCTCGCAAATTCATGCACACGTACACGTACACGCATAACATACATAGATACACACCAGCACTCTGACACCATACACGTTTAAATGTGCATCACACCGAAAAAAACACACGTGCATTCATCGAATTTTTGTCGTCTCTCTCATGCATATCTCAAACTCAATCCGCTGGTTGAGGACACCTTTGTGTTGCTGAGTTCTTCCACGAGCACCTCTATTTCACACTTTCCTCTGCAATGTACTCTCATGGTGTTTCAATTGTTCTGGTCGCCTGAAATATCTGTGCCTTTTACCAATGCCTAAATCAGTCTGAAGTATAAACAGAATTCCTCAGAACGGACTAATGTTTTCCTTCATCTAAAAGCGTAACTTTAACTCGTAGCTTTATCAATGTGTGACAATTGAAATTTTAAGTTATTAACGTTTGTTTCCACTGCATTAGATCCAGCTGATACCCAGTTATTAACGAACGAAAAGTGAGAAGAGAGAATGGTTAATAACGAGCGCAATTTATTAAATCCGCGGGGTACACACATTTCTATTCGTTTAACGGTTGCTTTCAATGAAAAATGGGCTAATATCCTTCCCCCCCGTATATTCCAACTACCATGGCAAACACAATTTTCCTCGTTTCGTGTAATGAACGTGATATAACGACTTTTAAATTGAGTTTATGCCTTGGTGCGGTGAAAAACCGTGATAATCCAAAGCAGGCATGATCTCTTACTTGACTTGCCCCTCGCTAACGGGACACGATAGAGATATTCCAGGTGGTCAAACCGGAACACTCCATGAATCTTCATCAGTTTCATTAGTCACGTTCCCTTCTAATTGAAGGTGGAATCGAGCAGCCAAAGATCCAGTCAGTAATTGGCCTGTTCCGTCGTGAAAGCGTGTGTACTTCGGATGGTATCGATTGCCAGGAGACAGTGGACGAGCGTGACGAGTACACGTTGACGGGGACCGAGCAAACGGAAGACTCGCCCACGAGAACCTGCAGCGAATACGAGAAAGGTACGAGGAGCCATCTAGCAAGAGACAAGCTTCCTTGTTACAGTTATATAAGCATGGCTAAAGAAAGAAATGAAATTCAAACAAAACATTGTTTCATTCCCCATTACAACGAAGTAATTCACTCGTTCGATAAAGTGTTATTTCTTCTACGTTTACTTCTTCAATTTTAAGAATGACAGACAGTCATTTATTTGTCATTCTACTGCCTTCCAATTCATCTTCATTTTTCTCTGAGTTATGTATATCGATGGGTGTACCGTATAAAATAAATAGGTTACAGAATTTAGTCGATGAAACAGATTTCAATTTTGCAGATTTCCATTTCTTTCTTTAGTTATGTTTACAAAAATTCAAGTTTCCACAAAAATCCACAAACTAGTGATACAACACACCAGTTGCATCATTCATTAGAGACAGGCTCAACGAGTTCGAACACCATTTACTTCGAAACAATTCAATCAAGCTTCATACGTTGCAGATGGGAAGAAGGGGCCGACCAGACGGGTATCCATGATGGAGCTAGGCCCCATGGAGAGGTTCCAGTCGGACAGGTGCCCAGAAGGCGGCTCCCATTCCCTGCCGGAATGCTGGAATCCTCCTCAACGAATTCGCATGAGCTCGTTCCAGCACTCGGCCCAGGTCCCGAGCCTGTCGACCGCCCTCATCACCTCCTCCTCGGAGTCGTCGGAGGAGATCGACGAGGAAGAGGAGAAAGCTTGACCTTTGGGGATCGACGAGGGACAGACCTCGTCCTACGCGGACGTTGAACGTCGCCTGCGTCGTCCATGGCGGCGGCCACCCCGACGTTCGTTGCTCTCGTCGCTTCTACGACGACCCAGTGCTCCAGTCTGAACCAAGACGGTCGTTGTTCTCCCCTCCTCTTCATGGAGACGCGACTAACCTTCCCGAGCATGGAGTTTGTCCCCCCATGGACGATCGTCGAGCCTCGACCTCGGTGCTCCCTTCGAAGACGAACGTTTTAGAGAACTCGGGGTCGAGGAGCTAGTTGACCAAAGGGGAGACCCTCTTCGTCCCCCCTACCCCTCATGCAGGACCACGATGACGGAAAGTAATCTCGTTTTAACCACCGATGCAATTCGCTCGCACGCAGAAACGTGTACGAGGGAGGTCGTTGACGTAAATAGCGGCTGGTGGAGGCGGACAAATGTTTTCTCGATTAGTTGACGAAGGACGATATAATTGTGTCGACGCGGGAAGGGTGATTTTACCGTTTCTTCAAGAATACAATGTCGAGGTTGATAATATTCTTTTGATATTCTCGGTGAATCCTTTTCTGAATGACCACGCGAAAGAGAGCGGGAGTGAAAGGGAAAGAGAGGAAGATGAAGAAGGAGCGAAAGGGAGTGAGAGAGAGGGAGAAAGCTATTTTTTTAAACAAACATTGCACCTCGTTTCCTTCGTATAGCACGACTAACGATACGTGATCTGTACTTATTACCGATGTAGGCCGGAGGAATCGTTTTCCGTAGTTGATTTTTCAGATGCTTCCCAAACAAAACCGTGGATCGTCCATTGGCGGTGAGAATGTTTTCCGGGGTGACACAGGGAAGAACAATGACTTTTCGTCGATCTGCGTTGCTTTCTGCGTGCCGTGAAAGATCGAGAACAGACATTTCTCCTGATCACGCGATGGCGTGTGTTTCCCTTTAGCGACGACTCGTTTTGCGATCGCTCATTAACTTGGTATCGTGGCCTTAAGATTCCTAGAAGTATCCTAGCGGCAACTCTGAACCTTCCGGTGTACTATAAGGGAGAAAAGAATAAGGGAGAAGAAAGGGGTGAACTTTGTGGTTTGCAACAGAAGCAAACTCGAGGAAACTGATCTGTATTGCGTTTAAAAGGTAATTAAATAGAGGCGTGTAAACTGGGCGTTGCTGAGAAGATGGCAAATAGAAGGAATGTTGGAAGTCATTGGTTAAACATTCGTAGGGCCTCCTCTGATACAATCGTAGACGTGGAAACTCATGTATTGCCTGTATTAGTTAAGAAAAAGAACAGTCTTTGATAAATTTCTGAAACATTGGATCTTAAACATTTCAACGAAGACGATACATTTTTAAATACAAAATATTAATTCTTTTTTCAATACAGAATATCTAAATTAACACTAGAACTACCGACGATTACAGTGTACTTATTTGCATGGAACAGATCAAATTGAAAATTGCATGAAAAAATATCGGATACACAGAAAACAAATCTTTATTTATACCTTGTGCAGAAAATCATAGTAAATTTTGGAATCTTGGTAAAGTGAATTTATAAGGTTGCTATGAATAATTATCAATCCGTCAATTTGACTGGTCTGGTAGTGCTAGTGTTAAATACATTTTCTGCGTTATTAGAAGACTTGCATTCTGGTATTTTCGACTTAACCGACCAATCACTTGTCTTAGCTACAGCTTCAGTCCCATAAGAGCCGGTTAAAGAGGAGTTTATTGTACATGTAAAGAATTTGATGTTCTTCCAAAAACCTAAAGTTCATGAGAGTGTCAGAGGTTGGTTCCGATAAAGCGAACAAAATACCCCTGTGCCATCTTGCTTGCCATTTTCTCAGCAACGCACAGTACATGTGAGTACACACATGGTACTCTCTTCATTTTTTTTTTTTTTTTGGTGGCACAGCGCGAGATAGTCTCTTAAGAAAAAAATGAAATCGTATGCCACATGCGTATAGCGATGTTTAATTTTCTGAGATTATCATGCGATTCGCTTTCGAGTTTATAGACGCGAGTCTAGATTTAGACTTACCACGGCGAGATTAAACGGGGACGACTAGACTATTCCTGTTGTCCTTTGAGAACACGGAAGTGTTGTTAAAAAAGAAATGGAACAAATGGTATTTTTTTTTCATAGAGATCTAGGGTGATCTATCTGATTGAAAATGAACTTAACACTGCTTTTGTTCGTTGTTCATTCGTTTAACAAAATCCAACTTACCTTCAGTTTTAGGTTGTTTATCATATTTATTTGTTCAATAATTCCATTATAGTGAAAATAGAATGATTGTTAAATAACTACATGTATCAGAGATATGCTTCACAAAATTGGCAATTTCAGAGTTGGTTTCTACATACAACAAGGTTTGCTACTTTTTTCTACAATATTTTTCATCATCTTTGAAGTGATCTAAAAATAGACTCAACCTTTTTGGAAATCCCAATATTTAATTTTCTCTTATCAACGATTCCGTGTTCTCTAGGACAGCTATGTCCCTTTTAGATTGCTCACCTTACTTTCACACTGAGTTTCCGCAAAGATTCTTGAAAATGTATCATACGTGGCGTACAGAACCTAAAAGATTAATGATAACTTAATTAAATTGTAAGTTTTATCCGAGAAAAATTTCCTGTCCGATTACGTACATTTGAAAAAGGTTTCCGAAACTCACCCGTTGACCATTGTGACAGTGAATTTGTTAAAAATCTATTCTAAAGCCCGCAAGAATCGTTGCAGCAAGCAAATCTGAACGGACTCAACAACGATCACTGTCGTGTTATCTTTCAACTCGCCCATAAAATGAATCTCTATAAACAGAACAGCAACAGTAACAACAAAAGGTACAATGTTCAAAAAATAGACGAGATACGTGAACATGAAAAATCGAGTATTGCACAGCAAAACCTTTTTCACATTGACACGCAAACACAGTTACACACACTTACACACATACAAACAGTTACACACACACACACCTATGGAAGTTGTTTAAACGAAACGCTCCTTTCCTTAAGTATGGCCTTAAATGAACAAAGAAGCAGAATAAAAGTAACTAACTAATTAAGAGTCTCAAAGTAGAAAAGTAACCGCGAAACTGTCGTAGGTCAGTACCTAACGCGCGACAACTAAACATTGTATGTACATAAAGAGACAACAACAGCAACCAAAAAAAAAAAATAGAGAAAATAATGAAAAAAAAAAATTTTCTTAGCGAGATAACGTAGCAAGTTGATCGCGATAACCATTATTACCATCGTTTATCGGGACAAGCAGAAGAACGTTGCGGCGTGTCAAAGGTGTGCAATTACATATGGCGAAAAGCTGCCAAGGGAAACTCTGGATTTCCGGTTTTTATGAGAATTGAACAGATTACAAAACTCACGTTTACGGAATTGAACGAGGTACACCGATTCGTTGTCCTCTGATCGTTTACAATTATAGAACCGGTCGAAAATACGATTGTCGAGAGAAATTGAAGAGGTTTCAGAAAACTGTGAATTCGTTTAATGAAAAGTTAGCGATCGCTTCTTTAAGTGAAAATTCGAGAGAAACTAGTGATCGGTGGTAAGCAATTTCTCGAGTATATATTCGTTAGAACAGAGTACGTTTGCAGTTGAATAATCGTAGTATAAATGCATTACGATCGATTTTATATCTTATCCTGTATTTCAAAGATTACTTTGCTCCATTGAGACGTTAAACCGAATTCTTTTTAGAATTACCGATGAAAATATGTCTTACAAGCACAAAACTTGAACTTTCAAACAATAAATTTTGTATTACAAAATTGAATTTGAAAGCTTGTGAAAGATTTAGAAGTGTTCTTCATTTTGCAATCTTTCTCTCTAAATTATTACCAGAAAACTTTCACCCTCTATAAGAAAATACCGAGCTTTGAATACGCTCTATATATGCTTATCAATGTTAAAATTATTTTCCGTGCAGTTCGCTGTAGTCTGTCACAGGATTCGTGTGGAAGATACCTTCACTTCTAAACGCAAGACAAATATATTTTCGACCAAAGCTGCGATTAAGCTCGACACCGCGGAGCTCTTGTCAATTAAAAGAGTACATTCGTTAAGATTTCCTTTAGACTCTTGCAGTTGTTTAGGGGACATTTTCTCACGCACATCTCGCTTGAATTAATGTGTTTTTGCTTGAGGGCGGAGGGCGGAATGGCGCGAGGCCGATTCAATTTTCGTAAAAATCGCGAACAAGTTCGAAATTTCCCTTCGCGCGATATATTCCTGGCGGCCTCTAGTTACCTAGATCAGACTAAACGTCAGACTAGTCTCTAGACGCTAGTCTTTACGCTGTTGATTTGTTAAAATAAATGTTTATTTCGTAAAAAAAAAAAATAATGGACTTGTTTGATAACTACCTTCGCTCCCGGACATTCCGTTCCTTCTATCAAAAATTATATCTATACTTACAGTAATTTTCTATTATTCTATTAACTATCTTCTCAACAATCAAATAATAATCTTTTCCATGAAAATCAAACTCAAAAGTTTTTTTAAATTACAGTCAAACCATCTTTGTCCTACAAATCGAAATTAAAAAGTTTGTCAAGTAACCGATTTTCCTTTTCTTAGCACTTAGCCAACCGAATGGGGAGATCTCCCATTTTTTCCTTGACAAAACAGTGCCATTGATTCTATTTACTCTTATTAGTTGGTCGTAAGCTGATGCTGAATTTATTAAAAATTGTATTTTAAACAATTTATGAACAGAACTAGTGCAAGACTAATTATGATAATAACAAAAGCTTTGTTGAGGACAAAATGAGAGATCTCCCCATTCGGTCGGCTAAGTGTTAAGAACGCTTCGAGTGTCAGGCACGCTCAGAATAATTTTTAGATTATACAAAGAGCTTTCTGTTACCTATTTTGCAGCATAATCCCATCTTTCTGATATAGTTTTCGGTGAAAATATTCTCTGCTACTGCAGCCGAATGACAAAAATGAAACAGTTAAGAACCGTAGAAGACTCGTCGAGGACAAGCAAGCTTCGACTGTCCAATACACCAGCGTCTAATTAAAAGCAGAGTATTAAAGCAATTGACGGCTCGCTAATGAAATTTATGCTTCGACGATCGACACGAGATCGAACGAACCAAGCGCGAAGGATCTCGCAGACGATCGATCGAGACCGATCAAAACGTTTCGTGGTGTCGATCACAATGCCTGGTGGTGTCGTGTTCCTGGTTTGCATACCCACCTTCAGCTACGAACACGAATTAATTTTCGGCGTGCCCTTGAAACGGGCCAGGAGGAACGACAAATCGGGAAAATCGATCGACGGGCCCAAAGTCGATGTGCGGCTTAGGGAAACGAAGACGAGGACCCAGTTATTGAGACTGAACGACGAGAACGATGAAATCGATATCGAGGATGGTTTGACCGGAAAACGATATCCACGGGGTCGAGGACGCGGCATTTCCGGCCAAAGTGGAAGGGATCCTGTTTTCGTGTCGATGGAAACGGTAATTTGATGTTCGAGTGGAGAATACTATTTTTGTTGCGATATTAATACGTATTATGTGAATAATTATGTAGTATCGACACATTTTATGGTAACAGTTACGATTGCAATAATAATTATTTCTGCAAATTTCACTCATAAAGTCCAAAACCCGACAAATTGACTAGTGTTAAAGGAAAATTGTACGTTGTAATATCTAAGAGCTGAAACAAATCTCTGAACTATGAATTCACATGAAAATCTACGTATAAGTTTCCACGCAATGTGTTAATACATACATTCAATTATCAAACGTTATGTATCGTTACAGTTAATTAGCATCGATCATGTTCTACCGTTATTGTTACATGTTCAGTTTTGTTCGTACAACGAACAGTGTGTTTTATAAATCGTTCGATCGAAATTTGCGTAATTTTAATTACATTAAAAGATTAAGTTGCATCGTTAATTATCGTTAATATATCGGGAGGAATTAGTTGAGGTAGTTCTCGAGTTAAACTAGAGAACATGTTTGCGATAGCAGATTCTGCCATTTTATTTATTGCCACCAAGGTCTTAGAGGAGTTACTGAAGAAGCTGAAAGTGGAGCACGTTGTCTGGTGCAAAGATAAGGAGAACATGTATTACGAGGTAAGACATTAACGCTAATTATTGTCCATTTCTTATTGCGGTCTGCTTTATCCCTCTGGAAAGGTGATATTTCCTGTGCCGGCTGGGGAACCATGCGAAAACTGCCTGCATTGTCTCACGGAGATGGGAATCGGCGTGAAAATGAACTCGATAGTGAGGTGAATTGACGTTTACGATACAGTCAACCCCCGCATAACACGATACTTCTACAACACGGTTTCGCTACGACACAACTACAGACTTTGCGCAGCAACAAAAATGGTTGCAGCTACATTTTTTACAATTTCTCAATTACGACGTATAACATACGCGAACAAAAATTCTGCATAACGTTTGACGTAACTCTGGTGACAAACGAACGATTTATCAGAAATTTTGAGAAACGAAGCAATAATTTTACAAGCATCCTTTTATAATTTACTCGAACTTGGTAAAAATGAGACTGCATTCGTTTACTTGCAAGATTTTCAATTAAAGAATTATTTAACATGACATCTTTACGATAAAATTTTTGCTTTCCACAAAGCATTTTTTGTGAAACGCGACATCGACGATACTAATTATTCGGTTTTTCGGTTTCACGAACCTCTCATTCGTTCTCAGTTCTCTCACTTCACGATAGACTTCGAATAGAGAAAATGGAACAGCGAATTGCTTATTTCCATGACTCTATCGTGTTTTAGGAGGTTCACTGTATTTTCTTTACACAAAGGACTTTCCAAACGTCTTACATTAATTTCCAAATAATTTTCAGCGTGATTCCGACACAGTGCACGTACAGCGGTGTAAGCAGTGCTGGCGTCAAGGCCATCAAGGACGACCTAGCGCGAAGGTTTTTCCGTTGAAAAGAAATTTTCCTACAGATTCTATTAAATGGAAGAGTGATTTCAACATTGACGTTCATAAATGTTTTAGGCGAAAGGAATCGGAAGAGAGGAAAAACGCTTGGAAGGCGTTCGTGGAGTCCATTCGATCGAAATTGACGGTGAAACAGGTCGTGGATGGTGTTCGCAGCGGGGGCGATCTCACTTTCGATTACGTGCTGCTGGTGTTAACGGCAGAGTAAGTATTATTTTCTGTTGGAAGCCATTTCATCGTTTAACAACTTTTTTTGATACGATTTTTGTTTGAGCAAACTTTTTCTGTTATGAAAACGAGGATTTTTATGCATGCATTTGTGGAAACTTCAAATATGCCAAAAATACGAGATGCACATAGTGTAGAAAAATTAATAAATCTCTGTTTGGGCTCCAGTTTTTTTAAGAATGCCTGCAAAGATTCAAATTTACATAAAAATTCGAAGTCTAATTATTATTAATAATACAAGAAAATGTTATTTTTTTCTGTTATGAAAACGAGGATTTTTATGCATGCATTTGTGGAAACTTCAAATATGCCAAAAATACGAGATGCACATAGTGTAGAAAAATTAATAAATCTCTGTTTGGGCTCCAGTTTTTTTAAGAATGCCTGCAAAGATTCAAATTTACATAAAAATTCGAAGTCTAATTATTATTAATAATACAAGAAAATGTTAGGTAATAATTTTGGAAAAAGATATTTCTATTTATTTCATCGATTGCTTTTCTAATTTTCCATAGTTGTTTAGCTGCGTTGGGTCTCGTCGAGAACAGTGCAACAAATGTCGTGGCCGCCATGTTAGTATCCCCCTTGATGGTAAGACCCAACGTTAACCCTTTACGCTCGAGAGGCGACTGTTCGTCGCCGAATGATAGTTTCCCAAATTTTCAGACTTTAGTCTGTTTATTAGTCAATCCCGGAGATTAAATAATCATATATGCAAATTTTAGTCTATAACTTGACTAAATAGATGAAGTTTAACGTAAACGAATCTTAGTAAGTATTTTTCACTTGAAAATCTTTGAATCTTTTAATATTATTAGACGACTAACAATTAACTCTCGAGTGCAAAGGGTTAACAACAGTGCTTGCATTAATCATGCCATACTGGCATTACTTTTTCATATTTAATGTAATCAAGGGCCCCGTCATGTCCTTGACATTCGGCACAATTATAGCCGACCGAAATCTTCAGTTCGTTGGTCTGAAAAGCTTGCTGCTTGGAATACTCGTTTCCATACTGTTCGGATTTATTTTCGGCCTCATCCTAGGCACCACTGAGATGCCTTGGGGTTACAATGACTGGCCGACCGACGAAATGAAAGGCAGGTACGTTTTCATTCAGATATGTACTTACACGTTTACAAATTTCTTTGTACATGCACGTGTTTATCCCAACTTAAGCCTTTTTCAACTTACATTCGCTACTCTAGTACCACTAGACTTTCTTTCCCTTTTGCACTTTGTTCTCTCACTGAATCGTCGAAAATCACGTGCACTACATACAGGTGCCCCTCGACTTTCACGTATTTTTAAAAATTCAACTTTTTAAGCCTTCGCAATCGGATGTCCCCTCTGAGGGGACATCGTGAGTCGAGCAGGCTACTGGGCTACCCCCTCTCAGGGGACATCAGACTTTAGCCATAAGACAACAATGTTGTTCCGATCAATACTTTAAAACACAGTTTTTGATGCATATTTTTGTACATCTCTCTACTTTCGAACATTCAACTTTTGCACATTTTTTAAAATTCAACTTTTTAAGCCTTTGCGGCCGGATGTCTCCTCTGAGGGGACATCATGAATCGAGCAGGCTACTGGGCTACCACCTCTCAGGGGACATCAGACTTTAGCCATCAGACTACAATATTGTTCTAATTAATACTCTATAACAATTTTTTATGCATATTTTTTTACATCCCTCTATTTTCGAACACTCAATATTCGCAGGAACCAATTGTTTGAACAACACAATTATGATTTCCGTTCAGTTCAGACATATGAACCAAAAGAAAGGAAGGGTTAACACGAAAAAGTAACAACGTTTCCTTACAGAGGCAATTACAGGTCACTCTGGATGGGCGTGTTATGGGCTTTACCGTCGGGCACAGGCGTAGCTGTGGCCTTGTTGCAAGGAAGCAACGGTCCCCTAATCGGAGTCGCCATATCGGCCTCTCTGCTACCTCCGGTGGTGAATTGCGTAAGTGAGCAACCGTAAATCCATCCTCGGTACCATAAATACAGAGCAGAACATAAAAGAAACTAAGGAGAGACTGCTTTACGATAAAACAACAGAATTTACGATTTTTCCTGTTCGTTTTTGAGAATGAGACATTGCCCAACGTATACAGTGTCTCATTCTTAATCCGACAGCCTGTCGTAGATAACGCAGAAGCTCACCTTCGGATACTATCAAAAACAGAATATTAGTTTTCTTCTCTACGTTTACAGAGCTCGGCTCGAGTCTTTCCTGGAACTGAAACTCGACCGTGCTTCGATAACTGCAAACCTTAGCCAGCTGATGGGCAAAAATTTAACACCAGAGCTACCAAGGTGGTCAAAATGACCAATTCATAATTTATATATATATATTAAATATTAATTAATATATAAATTTAAGTTCTCTCTCTATATATAATTATATATAAATAATTAATAATTTAATTATGAACTTCATAAATTTTCTGTAGCATACTTTTGAAAGCTTTTCCATACTATTCGGCAAAAAATATCACCAAAGATCAATTTCCCCTGTATTTTTTAAATGCAACTTTCAATTTCACCTCTTCGTTGCAACTGAGTACACTTTAATCGTCGGTAGTTCCAGTGTTAAGGTCTGCAAAACCGATGCACGGATCTTGTGCATGAGATGTTAAACGGACAAACTCGTGGACATTTAAGCGGACACCGCTGTAATTCGCGGGAAGAGATAGAAATACGAGGGAGAGCTATCGGCATTGGAGACTCTCGTTGCATAGGGGTTGATTTAATGGTCGACGGTTAATCTGGCCGCGACGATCGATGAAATTTATTCCCTGTAGGGTTTATTCTGGGCGCTCGGTTGTATATGGCTAATTTATCGACCGATTAAAATGCCGCACATGAAAGGAGAATCCTATACCGATTACAACACCTCGTACGTCTACGTGTACACCGATTACCTGCCGGTCGAATTCTTCTGTAACGGCATAATCAGCGCGTGCCTGACCTTTATCAACGTGATGTGCATCTTTATCACGGCGATCATTGTGCTGAAGGTGAGTAAGATCGTGAGGAGAGAGAGAGAGAAAGATTGGCTGATAAAAAAATCGCCTACCTGCTCGTAATGTAATTTATGTGCTCGTTGCGTATACGGTGATAGGCATTGTCACGTGATTATATAACTGGCTATAATGATAGAACAAGAACATTTAATGATACCTTACGAAATTGGTTTCGTTACGAAAAAAAAAAAATATTCGTTCCATTGAAACAGAAAAATAAAAGGATTCGTTTCTGGAATTCGCACTATTCGAATGAAATAGGGAAATATGAAATAAGAACTCTTAAATATTACATTTTCGTACGTTTATTAAATTATGATAGTAAAAACATCTTTATCGCTTTGTTAAAATATTTTAGTGACGCAAACTACACGCTCTTCGGTGTCACTATCTATCGCATTCTTCTTACATTAATCGAATTTTCGTTCGCGTTAAACGCGACCTGCTCTACCGTTTCAAAATTCGTACTAAATCGAGTATCGAGTATTCGAGCTTGCATCAATCGAAACCTACCAATAATTAACGTTAAATAAGTATACGTAGAGCTTTTAGTGGCTGACTCTATACGTTTTAATAAATGGACGTTCAGTTAAATAATTCGGAGCAAGACACGCGGTATCTCGCTTAAGATTAATCCTGTCGTTTCCTTTTAGATTAAAGAGGTGGCCGCACCGTATACATCAACACCGGAACTACGTCGTTTTTGGGAGCACGATATTCGCCTGGTTCGTGATAAGAATATTTCACGAGATAACAGCTCTCTGGACTCGAGGTAACTAAAATGTTTACCAAGCGCAAATAAAAGAAAATCAAGCGCGTCTAAATCTATAAAATTCCGTTCATTCGAATCCATACATACATACACCGAATCATTTGATTCCTTTATTTCTGTTAATAATATTTTGATATATTTTTAACACTAGATTTACGGACATTTTTTGTACACCTATCTCTAATGTACATGTGCTAAGACATAGGTATGCATCATACAGAATTTGAAACTCCAGAACTGAGAGGGAAATAGATTAGAATAGTATATTCGTATCAGCCCATCAATAAATGTTAGCAAAAATTATTAGGAATAATAGTAATTGTTTTTGCAAATCTTGCTCATGAAGTCCAAAACCCGTCAAATTGGCGGGTCCCTTAAATCTAGTGTTAAGTAAAATAATATGTGTATCACATCCACCAGTTTCTACGACGGGTTAAGCAAAACGAAGCAACGTGCACTAGAACAAACGCTGAACGAGGCAGTTCGCGAAGCCATAGACGACGATACGTTCCGCAAGGTGCAAAGATTCAGTTATGGTCAACATGGTCCAGAGAAGGTATTTGTATAAACCTTAACAATCTATAAAAACGTTATTCGACCAGTCAATTCGTACAATATATAGATCGGAAACTTATTTACATAGTTCACATCAAAACTTGGACTTCACACTGGCAACGGTGCAGGTAACGTTATAAGTACAGAATACAAAAAGGAAACGGCATCCGGCGGTTTCGATCCACCCGAAGGTCTAGGAAATTCCGGCAATATGAGCGAGGACTTGGCAGCTCTCGATCGATTGATCACGTGCCTATTAGGACAACCTAATAGCTCCGGTCATGTGGATTCTTGGCGTCGTTCCCGTCGAGCAAGTGCACGAGGTTACAAACAACTACGCAGCACGGTGACCACCGCAGAGGGAGGTGAGATTGGCTCCAACGTCGATACTACGCGACTTTGATCGTATACTTAAGTAAATTGGCATTGTACAAGTGTAGGTGAACGGCCGAGCAATATGAATGCTGCACACATTTTATCGGGCGTAACACAAATTTTATTAAAGATATGAGATTACTGTATCTGCATTGCATACAAATGTAACGGAGAGCAGTGGACTTGAGGAAGTGAAATCTCGTTAAGCTGCATTAATCTTCTATCGCGGATGGCTCGGTTCCAAAATATCGATCCCCGAAGTTACCGATGCCAGGTAGCACGTAGAACTTTTCGTTTACCACAGGGTCCAAGGCGGACGTGACAATCTTCACGCGCGGAAACGCGTAAGCGATCGAATGAACACCGGATTCTGCCATAAGTAAAGATGCGAGTAACACGTTCTCCTCGGCCACATCGTGATCCAATAAAACTCTGATAGCCATGATTGCGGCAGCACCTGTTGCTACTGTTGCGTCCATCAATATCACTTTGTAGTCTTTAATATCTTTTGGTAGCCGCAAATAATAAAGCTGAGGAAACGTTATCAATTTTTACTTCAGGATTTGAAAAGAAATGAAAGATTAACGAATAAGAATATGCCTACCTCTGGTTCTCCAGTTTGCTGATTCGTTTGTATAAGTATCTTTCCTATTCTTATATCTTTACATACATCTCTAACAGCTTGTTCCATAGTTTCGCCGGCACGTAAAATAGAAACACCGCATATTTTATCCGTAGCGGCGCGCTTTCCGTGATACAACACTCCTTGAGGCGTTTCTACCGTTACGTCCTTTAAATACGCAAAATAATACATATAAATAATAGCGCGATAAATCTTACGTTAGTTATATACTGCTGATATACTATAACAACGTTTACCTCGAAGGGTAAAAGAGATAGAGCGTACTCTATGACCAAACGGATTAAACGTTTGGAATAAAATATAAATTCGTCTCTATACGTTTCCTTGTTCCTAATAAATGTGTGCAATCCCTTAATCTGTGGTGTATCCGGAAGTAAGTATAGTGATGATGGCAGTGGTTGACCAATATATGAATGAGCTAATTTTTCCCTGAGTTTAAAACCTCTCTAGAATAAGAAATTATAGTAAATATATGTAACATACGAAAATACCGTTTGAACAACCGAGTTTTTTACCAGTTGTAGCTGCGTATGTACATGCTGCACAATAAGTTCTATTGCCACTTCATTCTCACCACCACGTGGAACAATGATGTCTGCGTGAATCATTAACGGAGCTATGTAATAATAAAAAGCGGGTTGCACCATTGTGCTGTACTGTTTTAGTGCACCCTCCAAGTCTCTTCCTCTTTGCGATATATCTCTACGTAATCTTCGAGCGAGTCGCACGTCGGCATCAGTATCAACGAACACTTTCATGTCACACATCTTGAGAAAGTAGATCATTAGTAATTTGTTTTTTACTTCTGTACCTTATGTCGCTTTTCATGTGCTCGCTCGTCCTGCTTTCCTGACAGTACGTCAGCTTACCTTTAAAACGTCGACATTGTAGAAAGTAAATATTCCCTCAAATATAATCACGTTGGCACCATACATTGTTTTCTTTGTAAAAAGAAAAGAAAGCATAATGTATGCAAAACCCGTTCAACGATTATAAATGATTTTTAACGATATTAACTTACGGTTCTACTTTCTCTGCAATGTGTTACAAAATTATAAATAGGAACCTCCACCATTTTACCCTCTTTTAAACGCTGTAACGTTGTTTTAAGTAATTCGAGATCAAACGCATCAGGGTGGTCGAAGTTGTACTCGTTACGCGCAGCCATGTCGTGTTGTTTTTCATTCAACACCTTGATCAAAAATTATAAATAATATTACTCGTTTAAATTTTTTCTTGAACAACAATATTTGAAAAATGAACTTCTCATACTTTGTAAAATGAATCCATACTAAGAAGTGTTACCCAGGGTACATCTAGAGATTCTATGATTTTCGTTGCAACTGTGGTTTTACCAGATGCACTTCCTCCACAAATGCCTAAAATAAAGCTGTTAATACCATTATTCTTTTTCTTTAAAATAATAAATATATTTTATATTCCAATTACCAACCAATTACAAAAGGTTCTACTTGTTGACCGGCTGAATTATACCATGGTGGCCTACCAGCTGTGTATATTGTTCTAGTTTTACTTCTAAGGATAGACTCTGCTGAAGTCTTTTTACTGGACTGAGTTAAACTGGTAGTACGTTGTCGTCGTGATTTTGGTGATCTCTGAGAACCTGTTACATGATTAAAAATCTATTTTTTTAATTTATCTTAAACACTGTACAAAATCATGTTGTACAATTTATTAAATTAAGAAAATAGAAGACAAAAATATTTGACGAAAATTATAAGGAAGTATATTTTAATTTTTATACAAAACGAAGGATAAAGGATGAAGGATAAAGGACAAAGGTACTTTTGGAAGTTTTTATTTTCTTCAAATTGCGTAAACTTTCTACTTCAGTAAACCAAGTATATCCGGTTTTCCAAATACATGTGCTCCAAATCGGTAACTCTGTAAATAATCAATATGATCGCCTGCTTAGCCATCCAAATGGGTAACAAATATCAAATATAGCGAAAAGATGAACATAATAAATATGATATAGTCATCAGATTATTTCGAAGTGGTAGATTATTCAGTAGTTTATCTCACCCGTGGAAGGTGGTCTTGGAGATTGCGGTGTAGGTGTACTGTAATGTTCTGTATCCTCATACATCTCATCAACAAGAAGAATTCCTCTTGCATCCAAACAACCTTCACCATCGTCACTGCGTTATGAACTTAATGAAAATTTAATTCAATAGGCAAGATTAACAACGAAATACTATCAGTTACCTCTCAGAACTCGCTGAACTTGGTGGATCAAAATGTTGCATTTTAGCTGCCATATTCCTAACTGTAAGAAAATTTGACGAGCACTCGTCTGAGTACTGCGCCATCCACCCGATGCGTTTCACCAAGCCTTACTGTCGCACTTCTGTTCTAACAAAAAACTGTATGCTACAAAGGCAGATGACGACTACGGTCACTGTGGAGTTTTATCGCCATCTACTGCTCATAATCTACAATCTAAAACAATTTTGTTTGGTATGCTCTACAAATAAGGATAGTGCATATTAAATTGTAAAACTAAAACTGTTAGTTATCAATATGAACAATTCCTAAATTTTGTATGATTCGATAATTAATGAAAAATTAAGCATTCATATTGTTTTTTTCAATAGGAGAAATGGATTACTTAATTTATGTAATTTAATGAATTAAAATAGGTTGATATAGAATCTCTTTTAAACAACTTTTAATTATACATTATCATAATACTATTGCAAAATTAATTTCGTTTAATAATAAGAAGAAATGTCTTAGTTAAGCTTTACCTTAACCGAACTAAAAATTATTAAAATATTTTTATATGATCTAATGAAATTTGATGAGCAGATTCCAAAAATTAAACGTTTAACTTTAGTAATGTGTAGGGTCAAAAATTATTCATGTTTAAAGTTGCTTTATTTTAGAATTTAGATCAACCGCCATTTTGCCTCGACTGATGTTTCACTTATAGCAAAGTACTATAATACAAACTGGAGAACTGAAACTGAGGAATAACCGAATACAGCACACTGATTGCTGTTTAAATATATATTTAATTCATTAATTTACTAGAGATCAAGTTATTAGTTGATATTTCGAATTATCATTTTTTACATAGATTTTAAAAAGGTTTTTAAATCAATAAAATATACAATTTTAGTTGAAAGGTATGCAAAAGATACAAAAACAAATACAAAATATGTATTTATTTAAAATTTTATTATATACAAAACGTTTATGCTTGTTCGCCAGTAGGCATAGATTTTATAATATCGGAATTGCCAGGATCTGTAATAGAAAGAGTACATACACGGAAATATTTTCCACATGCAGTACCCAATTCTATGTTATTTCCAACGTAGTGATGCACACCAGTTTTTGCCAACATAGCATAATATTCTATCTCTGACTTCCTATTAAAAAAAAAATATATATTTATAATTCTCATTTTAATAAGATCAATATGAAATGTCTCTGCACTTACAAGCAGAGATGTGAGACTACTCCGCAGAACTCCTATTATGAGTATACAAATCAATATGAAACATGGGCAATCCATTACATTTTGTGCAAAAAATTGGCTTAAAACGTTCATATTGCTTTGTAATTATTACAGGAGTGCTACATCTCAGTCTCACCTTAGAGGAGGAGTGTTGTTGGCAATGATGACTAATTTTGCTTTTCCTTGTCGAAGAGATTTCAAGGTCTGCTTGTAACCCAAGACATATTTCCCCGATTTCATAACTAATGCTAATCTGGTGTTGATACTGTCCTGAGACTTTTTCTATTAACAAAACGATACAAACATACACTTGGTATAACAATAACCTCAAAGAAATAATTATTCTAAATCATCAGTTACTTTTCACCACAAAAATCAGTTTAGAATAATTTATAAATAGTAAATTTAATACTTTTCTTAAGACATTACTATACTACACTTTAATAATGCTGATATTTCAGGATAAAAAGTGACTGTAACACGTGCCTTCAAGATGTAACGGGACGTACGCATTTGAAGAAATAATTTACCTGTTTCTTTTGAGCCACCATTTTTACAATGTAATGAAAGCTAATGCTAAAACAAATATTTTAATACAGTTAGTACAATTATCTTAAATTCGTAGAAGATATTAAGAAGTATTTAAGTACAGATTACATTACCTTCCCTAAACACGTGATACCACAATACACGACGGACATAAAAGAAATCAAGAACCTCGAAGAAACATCGAATTCATGACTATCATGAAATATAGACTACATAGAGTGGAAAATCAATTGTGTCCTCTACATATATATACTTTTTTCTCCTTTAAGTTTTATATATATTACTTTTAATAGCAGATTTTAGTTTCTAGGTCAATTTGTAAATTTTCACCTACTTTCTATTCATGGTAGTTTTATAACCCGTAAAAAGCTAATGGAAGTGCTCCAATCAGGTTACTTCTACACTGCGTAAAAACCAGATGCATACAAATGTTAAACTATAGAAAAATAGAATTCCTACTAGATGCCGCAATGTGCAATTTTATGTTACCCTACTGACTATTTCACCATACATCTTCATTTATGTTATTAAGGAACGGATGCTTTATACACATATGTATATAAAAATTTGCATGCATTGTATTTAGTTCATAAAAAAGACAGAAAATCATATAGTATGCCATCATTGTCTTGCATATTTCACCGTATGGATGAACGTTTCGCTTTTCTACGCGACTTGGAAATAACCTCTAGCGCTGAAATGCCAAACTGAAGATGGATGAATTTTATTTGCATTCTTTTAAATAGTCAAAAGGTAGATATAACTTCGAATTATAGAAATAAAAATGATAAAAGTTCTGTAATTAATTTACGAATGTTATATCATACCATTTTTCTTAACTAATGCTTTACTTTCATTACACGTTGCAGTTCATTAAATCTATGCGTACATACACATACGGTTAAGCATTAGCAACTTATAGTGGCATACAATAATTGTACAATTAATCTTTTTGCAATATATAAAATCATTTTTAAATTCCCCGCATATCTAAAACATTTTAATAATGTTGATAGCGCCATCTCTCGGAAAAGTGTTGAAACTGCTGACAAACATTTATCGACAAGTAAACAAAAGTGGTAACTGACTTTGGTGAGGTCAGCCATCTACCGACGAAACCTGCAAACAACTTGCACATGTTTACCAACAGTAAACAGAGACGGTTAGGAGGTAAATAAACTAACAGCTTCGTTAACAGTTTGAACCGTTCTTCAATAGATGGAGCTGCAAACTAAAGTTACTTCATTTATGTGCGAAAATTTAAAATCACTTTCTTCGTTTATCTTTTTACTTAATTTTTATTTCTCCCAAGTCTTACTTTCAACAATAGTTCTCAATTTCAACAATAAATTAACTGTAATTTTATGATTCAGATAATAGGGTATATTATTACATAAATAATAGAAAAGTTATATCAAAGTTATATCCTGAACGCTCTTTGTACGTACAAACATATTGTATAATGTGCGTAAATTTAACGAGACTGTGTTGGTATCACACAGTTTATTTTATTTTATTTGTTCAATCGATCGATTGAACAAACCTGTTTGGTTTAATTTTGTTTTTCTTTTTGTGTTGTAGATATTCTATTTTATTTTGTTGTATTTTATGTTTCGTTAATTTATGTACTATATTTTTTTTTTTTTTTTTTTGTTGTAAACGCCTGAAATCCTTTTTATTGTTTTGCCGGATCCTTCAAAATTTTCCCTTTTTATATAATTATGTGTAGTTTGAATTTCAAGCGGGTCTCGATTGCGTAGTCACCTCCTCGTGGTGAGACCTGGTAATTGGTAACGCTTTTCAAAGATTGCATTGTTGAAAGATGTTCAAAGAACAATGCAATCTTTGAAAAGCGATATCAAGCTAAGAACTACGCATATATGCAAAAATTCATGAGTATTTGATAATCTCTTTTCAGTCTTTTGCAATAAATTAAATCTCCAAAGTTATTAAATCCTTCCTGGTCTTATATACACGGTGTAAATCTACAGGTGAGCGTAAATGAAAGGGGTGATTCTACACGTTGAGATAAAATGGAAATCAACAGTGACGAAATTCCGTTAAAGGCTTTAATAATTAGTTATTAATAATTAAATATTTTTCCAAAACTGACTGAAATCAAGCAAGAAACTTATTAGCTATCATTAATAACTCAGTCAATTTTGAAGCGAACTTTAATTGTTAATAACTAATTAATGAAGCCTTTAACAGAATTTCGTTACTTTTGACTTTCGTTTTGCTTAAGGCATAGAATCAGCCCTTTTATTTCGGCCCACCTTTAGGTTTACACACTGTATACGGTAAGTATAAACACTGTATACGTGCTACCTCTTTGCACGTCATGTTCTCCTGATACAAAATCTCGATTTTCATAGCAAGCTTCGGTTACGATTCGAAAATTCCGCGCTCGAGAAATTCCAAGAAATGACGTCAAGTTCCGAGAAAAATATTCCGTGCCACCTCCTCGGTCGTTATGTTCTCCTGATACAAATTCTCGATTTTCGGAGCAAAGTTCGGTTGCGATTCGAAAATTCCGCGCCTGAGAAATTCCAAGAAATGACGTCACGTTCCGAGAAATCTCGAAATTCCAAGAAATGACGTCACGTTCCAAGAAAAATATTCCGTGCCACCTCCTCGGTCGTTATGTTCTCCTGATACAAATTCTCGATTTTCGGAGCAAGGTTCGGTTTGCGATTCGAAAATTCCGCGCTCGAGAAATTTTGAGAAATGACGTCAAATTCCGAGAAATCGCGAAATTCCAAGAAATGACAAGTTCCGAGAAATCGCGAACTTCCAAGAAATGACGTCACATTCCGAGAATTCAAAAGCGCGGGAAATTCGTGCCACCTCTTCCCGTCTCATGTTCTCCTGATACAAAATTTCAAATTTTGCCATAAATCCAAAAAGAAATATCGTATCTCGCGTGCCCGAAATTTTTTGCAAGTGACGACATAGTTCCAGGAATTCGTGACAACCAACGATTCTTCACGGAATTTGACGTCATTTCTCAGAATTTTTGACCAGATTTCGCTACTTTTTTTATTGTTTCGCGTTTTTTACTAGTTTTTTCAAATCTTATTTTTAATTTTTACAGGATTTTGTTTATTATTGTCTTAGATAAGTTAGGAGAGGGAATAAATGATAAAGCATTGCAATACTGTTAAATTAATCTAATTTATTATGATTTTTGTGAAATACATTGTATAAAATAATCATACAATAAATAATCTGATTTTGTAATATGTATGTAATTTCTTCTGGTGATTTCCGATGCTGGGAGCTGTCACGTTGTTCATTTCCGGGTCCAGACAAGTTCTGTAACAATATTTATTTTTATATCCAATATTAACCGTTCAAATGTGTGATAAAATTTATAAATCGAAAACCAATAGTTGCAACTATTACTACGAGTTTCAAAATGTTACTGCGTAAACGTTTAAGATACTAAATTATTCCCGAAAAGTATATTTTGCGATTTGAGAATTATGTTTTTATAAAATTATCTGTTAATTTTATATTCTAAAAACGTTAATGATGCCATCTCTCCGAAACGTGTTCAAACCGGTGACAAACATTTATCGACAAGTAAACAAAAGTGGTAACTGACTTTGATGAGGTCAGCCATCTACCGACGAAACCCGTAAACAACTTGCACATGTTTACCAACAGTAAAAAGAGACAGAGAAAGAACGACATCGCTGCTCCATCTATACGGTAAACAAACAAACTACTTCGTTAACAGTTTGAACCGTTCTTCAACAGATGGAGCAACAAACAAAAGCTACCTATTTTATTCGTGAAAATTTAAAATTATTTCTTTTACACGTCACAGTTCAATACATGTATGCATATATTCACATACGGTTAAGCATTAGCAACTTATAGTGGCATACAATAATTACACAATTAATCTTTTGCAATATATAAAATCATTTTTAAATTCCCCGCATATCTAAAACATTTTAATCACGTTAATAGCGCCATCTCTCGAAAAAGTGTTCAAACTGGTGACAAACATTTATCGACAAGTAAACAAAAGTGGTAACTGACTTTGATGAGGTCAGCCATCTACCGAACAAACCCGTAAACAACTTGCACATATTTACCAACAGTAAACAGAGACGGTTAAGAGGTAAATAAACAAACAACTTCGTTAACAGTTTGAACCGCTCTTCAATAGATGGAGCCTCAAACTAAAGTTACTTTATTTATGCGCGAAAATTTAAAATCACTTTCTTCGTTTACCTTTTTATTTAATTCTTATTTCTCCAAAATCTCACTTGATTTTGATACAATATGAATAATCTCTAGTTACGGAGATCTTTACTTTTAATTTGAGCCGCCAATAATCTAAATAGCTTGTCATTAAGTTTAAAGATTTTAATATTTTTACTAGGTTGTAAGTGACAGGTAGACGAAAATTAGTTCCACCCGTTCACCGCTATGTGGTGATAGTGTTTCAATGTCCATAAACCGATCAAATCTTCACTTCTTAATAAAGTTAAAGAATTTAATTTAATCTTCTGTGTATACATGTATATTCGGAAATTAGTTCCTCCCGTTCACCGCTATGTGGTGATAGTGTTTCAGTGCCCATAAATCGATCAAATCTTCACTTTCTAAGAAAACGTGTTTGCAATATAAAAACTATGCTTAATCCGGCTTCCATGGTTGATAAAGTTATCAAAAAATTTTTATTTCGTCACTGTAAGAGAGAGACATTATAAAGATAGTGTGTTATGTGATATAGTTTTTAGAGTGCCATAAAATTCTTACCTGTAGACCAGTCTACGATTTGCATGTTTTAATCAAATAGACTGGACTACAGGTATGCGTAGTTCTTAGCTTGGTATCGTTTTCTAAAGATTTGTACTTTAGAAAACGATACCAATTACCAGGTCTCACCACGAGGAGGTGACTACGCTTACAAGGAGAATCTCAGGACTTATCTTCTCCGATTTGGTAGGCTTGTAGCATACAATAATTGCAATCAGAATTATAACCGCAGATGGGCAATCATTCTGAAGAAAAGTGAGTGTAAAACTTGGGAAAACTACGTATTCGGGAGTATTTAAGTAATAAAAACACGTAATACTTTGTCTCTGATTCAAATCATGTCACTTGTTTTCATAAATTCTTTTTTAGTTAACAATTATTATACATATGTTAAACTGTAATAAATTATATTACATATGTTAACTTATGGTTAACTAAAAAATATTTATGAAGAAAGTGTGACGAGATTTGAACCAGAGAAAAACTATTACGAGTCCTTATTACTTAAATATACCCAAATAAGTGGGTTCCACAACCTTTGCATTCACTTTTTTGCGAATGACTGCTCATCTACGATTATACTTCCGGTTACAATTACTGTACACATACACCTATAAGCCTACCAAATTTCAACACATTATGAGAGGATTTATTCTGAGATTCTCCTTGTTAAAGACCCGCCGGAAACACACTTAACAATACAACAAAATACAATACAACAATATGAAGGCGCCTTCAAAAACCCAACACTAAAACCAACGAGCTCGCGAGCTGCCACTTAAGACTCTTTGGAATATGCAACGAAAAACAAAGAGCAAACGATTTCCGAGTAGCCATACAATGCCATAAATATCTCGTATTATGATTGACTTGGTATAAATTTACCAAAGTTTGTTTTAAAAAAAACTGATAAACGTTTGGCTCCATAAACTACAAGCGAATACTATTTGTACTTCCCATCCCTTTCCCTTAACCCTTATCGCGTACCCCAAAACCCCCTAACGCTAATCTATACCCCAAAAAACCACCCCATATCCTACACCGATTCTAAAAACCCCACCGCCTAACTCGCGACCCTCCCAACCCCCGCCATCTAATCCACCCTCACGGAAAACAGAACTACCACAGGGCAGATGACCGTACATAGGTACACATAAGCTCCGGTGTGAGCCGGAGGGCCCCATGAGACCGACGGTGCCAGATCCCTGTGCTAGTTCTCCCAACCCGTTCCCCCCTACTACGACTCCCTTCCCCCCAAATATACCCCTGAAGTAGCAAAAGGCAGATGTCCGTACATAGGTAACATAAGCTCCGGTGTTAGCCGGAGGGCCCCATGAGACCGACGGCCCCAGATCCTTGTGCTACTTCCCCACCGTACCCCCTACCCCCGCGACGCGACCCAACTCCCTACCCCTCGCGAAACCCACCCGCCCAAACACCCCTGAACTACCACAAGGCAGATGACCGTACATAGGTACACATAAGCTCCGGTGTCAGCCGGAGGGCCCCATGAGACCGACGGTGCCAGATCCTTGTGCTAGTTCCCCCCCTACCCCCGCACCTTCCCACCCACAAACCCACCGCACCACATCTACCCCACGGACGGATAACCCACGAGCGAACCCCCCCAACCCACCACCCATAACCGACGCGCCCCGATTACCCCTTACCCAAAACCCCCTAACTGTTAGAAAACCCCCCTACCCTTAACCCCCTAACGCGAACTACTAACCTAACACTAATCCCCTCAAATAGTATTCGGGTTATAGATTAAAGAACCAATTTCCGATAACGCGATATAATGTTCGCAACACTACAATCTAATGTTAAAATCGCGAGATATACAGTGGCACTGTACGGCTACACGGTTATCGTGTTGTTGTCAAAGATCGTAACGATCGATCGAAAACGCTCGCGAAAAGTCGCGATAGTCAGAAGAAAAGGCAAGCGAAAGATCGTAATGATCGGTCGAAAAGGTTCGCGAAAAGTCGCGATAGTCAGAAGAAAACACCCGGAAGATCGTAATGAACGATCGAAAACGTTCGCGAAAACTCGAGATAATCAGAAGAAAACGCGTGCAAGAATCGCTATAATCGACAGCGAACACGCGTGATAATGTGCGATAACGCACGAAGAAATGCTAGCGAGAGTACGCGCGTACCCGTGACGTCACGAGGCGAAGTGTCAACATGTGTTCGAGAACACAACCGACACAGAGACGTCGTCTGTAGGAAGGTCAGACGACGACTGACGTGTTACCAATGAATGAGCAATAGATACCCCACGAGTTGCGCAGTTGACCGATATGCGCAGTAGTGTATGCTCCGTGGCATAGCCTTGATCACCACTGAATGAAATGTGGTCATGAATACGAACATTTATTTCGCTATATTAATAATAATTTATTAAAGTTTAATTGTTTATACAATAAATTATTACTGTTCCCATTGTTTTTTATTGCTTAATTATCTTTTACTGTACGAATATAGCGCTATTTTGTGTTAAACAGAGTCATTCTTAAGTTTCTACGTACTTAATGAACTGCAACTAAATTCTTCGTAGTTTTTAAGCATTTCGATAGTATATGCAATAATTTATATAAAATTTATTATATTTTGTAAAAACATTAATAATAAATACCAAGAATATTATACAGAACATGTTCTTTTAACAATTAACGATGTTTTAGAATCGTAAATTTATGGTATCTTTAGACATACGAATAATTTATTAAATTTTAATTGTTTGTGCAATAAATTATTACAGTATCTAGTGACCGGCATTGTTTAATTAATTATTAGTTTGCAAGTATAGCCAATTTTTAACACAAAGTAGTTATTCCTAAATTCTTTTTGTGCTCAACGAAGTGCCACTAAATTGTTTATGTTTCTATGATTTTTAAACATTTTCTAACTATTTTCGATGCTTAATGTAAGATTTTTTAATATTTCATTAAACTTCTAATAGCAGATGAAAAATATTCTACGAAACTTATTCCTTTATTCATTAAAACCTAATCGAATATCGATCGAAATTAATTATAACATACAACTTACTTTGCCTCCTAACTTTTAACTAATAATTGTTAATTTAATCCTTTAACAATTACTTTATTAACATTAAGGATCATACATTATTTGTTATTTAACAAATATGCATGAATTAATAGTTCGCGATAAATCTGTAAATCGTTACACGAACTTCTTCAAAGGAGTACGTCACGCTTGCGTGATTTCGTTTCGTAACCGTCACGACTTGTTTACTACATGATTGTAAACATTGAGAACAATTCTACGATATATCGTTTCTGCGATAAACAAATTGTTATGGACTATTTATTATAAAAATAAGTTTATTACAAGCTTAAACTTCTATTATATGATTAATCGTAATATTATTACTTGATCATATTAAGATCATCATTATTAAACACCATAGTA
This sequence comes from Tetrapedia diversipes, assembly GCA_033822845.1. NCBI lineage: Eukaryota > Metazoa > Arthropoda > Insecta > Hymenoptera > Apidae > Tetrapedia > Tetrapedia diversipes. The sequence goes on from JAOPTO010001196.1 coordinate 239,278, forward strand.
ATCTAAGTGTGTTACTAATTATTTAAAAATTACTTCTTGCAAACTGTACACAACTATATTATGTATATTAGGTATGGTATATTTTTGGTTGTGTAATGTTTAACAAGCTGAAAAAGGCCAATTGGAAACCATCAATAGAATTAATATTTCACTGCGTTAACGAGCCCTTTTCTTTTTTCCGTGGAGGAAATCTTCCGAAAGATACCCGGTCACCCTGGGGGGGGGGGGTGACGAAGTTATGTAGGATTCCTACCTACTAAAACCTCCACGATGACCTACTACAGCGAAATGGGGGAGCACCGAGAACTCTGAAAGAACACTTCCAGTACTCGCCCTCGGGTAAAATGAGCCCTGGTCAGAATCCAACCAAATTGGTTGGATTTCAGCGCTTCGAGAGAGAAAGTCTTTCATTTGTTTTTTGGTTGGATTTCAGCGCTTCAAGAACGAGAGAGAAAGTCTTTCATTTGTTTTTTGGTTGGATTTCAGCGCTTCAAGAACGAGAGAGAAATTTTTTCATTTGTTTTTTGGTTGGATTTCAACGCTTCAAAAACGAGAGAGAAAGTCTTTCATTTGTTTTTTGGTTGGATTTCAGCGCTTCAAGAACGAGAGAGAAAGTCTTTCATTTGTTTTTTGGTTGGATTTCAGCGCTTCAAGAACGAGAGAGAAATTTTTTCATTTGTTTTTTGGTTGGATTTCAACGCTTCAAAAACGAGAGAGAAAGTCTTTCATTTGTTTTTTGGTTGGATTTCAGCGCTTCAAGAACGAGAAAGAAATTTTTTCATTTGTTTTTTGGTTGGATTTCAACGCTTCAAGAACGATAGAGAAATTTGTTCATTTGTTTTCTCTCTCGATTTTCCGAAGTGCGTTTACTACGATAGCGTGGGTAGTGGACGGGGGTGTTCTCGTGAGCTCCCGTGTCCTTAGCCTGGCATCACAGGTTCCGACACGATAATTCGGCGTGGAATCGACCAAGCGTGTGCCTTGGTAACCGCGCTCGGTTATTTCTGGGATCACACGACAGGCGGCAGTTGGACGCGCGTAACCAACGGTTGCGGGCGACTGCACTGTCAACTGAGGATAAAACTAACCTCTGTAATCCGTTGTGCAATTCGTGCGCGTGCGTGCACACGCCACACCGATTACGTTTTATAATTAAATCCCGGGGACCTCTCGTTTTCGCGCGGGCCGCCAGCAATCTGGCTGGCTGTCTAAAACACTGGTCGCGGCTGTAATTGGAATGTCCACATGAAGCTGTTGAAGTTCTTGCTTCGTTACTTTCCGCCAGGTATGCCAACCGGGCGCGCGCGAAATTTCGGCGAAATTAACCGTACTTTCACCCGACACACAGCGAACACGACACTGTTCCTGTATTTTTGTTTGGGGGTATTTTTATGTTACAGGTCTCGCGTTGGAGTACACGCAGGGCGGAGACGTGAAGACGAAAACGATTGATCTGTTAGACCTGTCAGCAGAGTAATTAAGCGTTTTAATATTACGCGCACGGTTAGAGTTTGCGAGCTTTTTTCGTTTCATTCTTTTTGCACTTAATTCTTTGGTGCCATTTCGTATACAGTAGCGGACAAAAGTTTGAGACCAAAGAGTCAGCGGAAATGAATTAATTAATTTATAAGAAATAACGCGATAAACGAAATTCCTATTGTATGCTAATCAATAAATAGTGGTAATAAGTATAAAAATGAGTACACAGACAGTATTTGATGTACAGTAGCGAAGAAAAGTTTAAGACTTTAACAGTCAATGAAAATAAATTAATTAATTTATAAGAAATAGCACGATAAACGAAATTCGTATTGTATGCTAATTAATAAATAGCGTTGTCATCATGCAATGATGATCGCATAGCGTTCTGAACCTCCAAGATATCACTGCTGTCCGTTACTAGGTGCCGTTCGGTTTTAAAGAAACTCATCCTACTTATACACTAAATATTTAAATATTCTAATATACTTTTATTTAATCATATTTAAATCGAACATCAAAGAATTAAGATTTAGGAAAAGAATGGTTAATCGAAATCTGGAACTGAACAGAGTACCATCCTCTGCAAGTAACATTCTTCCTCCATAGACAATTCTTTAACGACTTTCAATGTTACACAATTTTCTCATGTTTTATCATTATTTGTACAAAATCACTTCGACTCTCGATAAAGACTCATGCGAACCGTTTGAAGTTCGAAACAGAGAGTTTCGTGTTACGGTTAAGCCTAAGCCGATGCGACCGTTTAAAAGAAACCACGTACGAGTATAATTACTTGGCAGGAAGTAGATGAGAATGTGTACGTGTCGTTTTGCAGAACGGACATAAGAGCATTAGCGGAGAGCATAAAAGCGGCCGAGCCTGTAATAACCGAAAGTGTAATGGAGCAGTTAGTGGAGACCCTGCAGAAGTTGCAGGCGAAGGTTTGCGACGCAAACCGGAAGCCCTACTACAAATACAAAACCTTGCAGACCCATCTTCTGCCCCTTACGAACATCGCGTTCGATAAACTAGGTAAAAGGTACTCCCGATTAAGATTGTTCGAGCACAACTGTTCAATTTAATCACTAAACACTTGCCATTGCTGCTTTAACACTTTGCCGACCGAATGGAGTCACCTCTCCAATGCAAAGGGTTAAGGATTTACATATTGATAAGAATTCAAATCGTAGTTGTGGAATATGGTGTAATAAACGAATATCATTTTTCTGCCGTTTAAAGTGAAATGAATTTGTTTAACAGATGCCTGACAGGCAGCTATGACCGAACGTGTAAAGTTTGGGACATTGACAGTGGAACGGAGCTTCTTACTCTCGAAGGCCATAAGAATGTGGTCTACACCGTGTCCTTCAACAACCCGACTTCGTACGTCTCGTTTAAGCGTTAACGTCAATTTATATTATCCGTTCAAACACGTTCCGTTTCCAGCAAATCCAGTTGGTGAAACGAAGCAAGATATAGGTCTTTCCTGTACACAGTTTTACAGCTAAGACACCATCAGACATTGTCGAGGACAACATTTTGACTGAAACGTAAATGGAATCCGTGTTTGAACGGATGATATAAATTGACTCATGTAATTGTGTGATATACAGTAGCAAACAAAAGTTTAAGACTAAAGAGTTAATGGAAATAAATTAATTAATTTAGTAAGAAACATTTATTTATTTTATTTAACGGGGTTTTCCTTTTATACAATTATTTCTGCAAAAATTATTACAAAAGAACAAATTTAAACTGTATAACAGTTATATTATAGTAGTTAAACTATATAACTATATAACTTTGTACTACATACAAAGTAGTGGGTGATTTAAAGATAAAAAAAAATAAACACATTGGCTAACATGAGTTATTAAATAATTTTAATTTACTTTCTAAACTTCGCAAAAATTGTGGCATACGAGGAGAAAAAATTTAACTGATCGTAGAATTTATTAACATTGATTATAATGCGGTTTATGGGGTTGAACATATACATAGTGCAATAAAAGTGTCGCTGAATAAAACTTGAAGAATTGTCTTCTGACAGATTTATTCTGGGTACTAACAGATTTAATAAAGAGAGTAATAGTACCATAAACAAAATTCGTGTTGTATGCTAATTAATAAATAGTGTTCTACCAGAACAATGAAAACGAATATGTAGACAATATCTCTACAGACATAAAGCTGTGTTTTACATTGTTCAGTCGTTTTAAAATTTTGTCACAGATAAGACTTTCGTTGAAACTCCTAATGAAATGTTTCAGAGACAAAATTGTAACCGGTTCCTTCGATAAAACCGCAAGGATGTGGTGTTCGCGAACAGGTCACTGCTTACTAACTATGTGGGGTCACACCGCTGAAGTGGTTGCTGCGAAATTCTCACCTGTCCACAACAAACTTGCAACAGGTTCCTTGGATATGACGTCGAAAATTTTTCAATTAGATACAGGTACAACAACAAAATTTATATTTCATCACTGAACGTAAATGTACCTAATAAAAGGTATAAATAAACAAATTAAAGTACAATTTTCTTGTAAGTAATTTGAATAATTAATATTTAGTGAAATAGAAAACCAAGAAAAAAAAATTGCTGCAAGTGATTTAAATAGTTTTTTTTTACATTAAATTCAATGGAATAAAAATTAATTTTAACAGGTGAAGAAATAGGGACGTTGAAAGGCCACACCGCTGAAATAATTGCCTTGCATTTCAATAATGACGGAAATTACATAATAACTGGCTCCTTCGATGGTACCGTTAGCATTTGGGATGCAAGAACTCTAAGGTAAGCTTCCGGTTTCGATTTTGCGTCAAGAATTAAACTTTTTAACTTCTAGTCATATTATAACCATCTTTGTCCTTCGATATTTTTACTGTACTAATACGTTTTTTATAGAAGAAACGAAACATGCAGTAACTACAAAAATTATTTTCACCTTTCTCAGTTTTAAGTACACTAAATTTTTCAAATCGTATAACATTTTTGTTAAATGATAGAAAATTCAATATAATTTCCTTTAATTAGAAAGTAGGTAGTGTAACGAATAAGTTACATGTAAATACGTTTGGTAGCCATTTTATCACTGCAATCATACGTTCACTGTTAACCAAAAGCCTCAAACTACTTCCTGCTTTATACCTATGTTGATACGACTCCAATATGCTATGGGACCCATCCAAATAAAACTTCTGAGTCCATTCCGCGATATTGCATTGTATTTCTCAACAATCTGTCGGATAACGTTCAATATCTTTCGTTTCCTACCATTTCTGTTGGTATTAACACTTTATCAAAGCTTTTACGTGCTTAGTTTGTAAAATTTGTGGTCTTTTCTAACACGAAGGAGATTGTTTTAAGCGATACCGTATATATAACGTAAAGAAAAATAAATCTCTTAATTAAGCGAAGAAAATCATTGTAATCGATTGATTAACCCTTTGCGGACGGAGCAGTAAAGAAAATAGTTACGTTGCGCGTTTGAGTTATAAAAACTAAAGCTGTATTTAAATAAGTTTTTCATAAAATCTAACAAAATCATAAACAAACAAATTTAGGCCAATTTGACTTCTTAGGCTAGTATACCCATGCCTATCTTATACGTGTCGTTTACGACAGACAAACGCCAGTCGCAGCGTGAGAGTTGGGCGGATATATCCGACACTCGTCCGCAAAGGGTTAACGATGTATCCGCGCCAAAATGAACCGGTTGGGAGTGCGTATAATGCAATAAGTTGAGCCCCGAACGGTCGGTAAAGCGGCAATTATACCAATTAGTTGGTATAAATTGTTTTTCTAGTCGCATAAGCGTGTTGATCGGTCATCGATTGGAATTGTCTAACTGCATCTACAATTTCGACTGTTCGCTGATCGCCTCGTCGTCGATGGACAAAACGGCCAAAGTCTGGGACACAAGAATGAACTCCTGCTTGGCCACGCTGCGAGGCCACGACGACGAGGTTCTGGACCTAACCTTCGACAACAATGGGAAAAAGTTGGCGACCGCCAGCAGCGACACCACCGCTCGAGTTTGGGATGTGACCAGCAATTTCCAGCAGCTGGCCTTGATGAGAGGTCACGGGGAAGAAGTTTCAAAGGGTAATAAATACATGCGCAATAATCGTGTGTACGCATTTATGTGGAATTTAGGGGTGAAAGGATACGTTTGTTGGACGAACCGTAAAAGTTTTGTCGATTCTACTTCGCGCGTAAACGGTGCCTGTTCTTTTTTAATTGATTACAGTTTGCGGACAAAAATTTGAGATCGAAGAATTAACGATAATGTATCGATTGATTTGTAAGAAATAGCACGATAAACAAAATTATCGGGTTAATTATGGATCTAATTAGAATTAAAATTATGAATATATCGATAATATTTGCATATCATAAAACTATGTTTTACATTGTTCTCTCACCTTAAACTTTTGACCACCACTGTGTGATGGGTGTTTGTAATGGGGTTATGGAATTATAAACGTTTTCTTGCTAATCATAAATTTTACATGTTTTACTTGAATAATAAATAAGTGAGCTATGCAAATTAAATAGAAATACTGAAAACAGTGGTAATGGTGCTTTTGTTATTTAAAATCGACAAAACTTCTACGCTTAGCTAATATAAAATATGCAAAGTAAAATTGCATTAGAATTCGAGAAAGGATTAAGGGAAAATATTAATTATCAATAAACTTTGGAGAACCTTAAAACGAACGTTAAATTTATTACAAATATTTATGTCCTGAAAATTTTTCGCTTTTTCATTTACTCAAATTATACCTTATTTGCATATACTGAAGTTTCTTTTAATTATACTCAATAAATGGATTAATTTTCTATTTAAAAACAATTTTTAATTGATTCAACTATACTCCTGACGAAGTAGATTGCTTTTAGAAAAAAATAAGAAAAAGATAAGTACACAAATATTTAGAGTTTCAAGACGTTTCACGAACTTTGCTTAATTCGGATTTTGCGAAACTAGAAATTAAATATTGACTTAATTCTACTAAAAATTAATGGAGAATTCAAATTCATCAGTTTGTTTCAGTCCGAACAGTCAACAGTTGCTAACGTCATCTTTAGATAGAACGTCAAAATTATGGTCGTTGGATGGTGGAAACTGTATCCAAACGCTTGATGGTCACACGGACGACGTGTTCAGCTGTGCGTTTTCGTATAATGGCGACACTATTATCACTGCAAGTAAGGATAACACTTGCATGATTTGGAGGTGACTCAATTGGTTTCAGGTGTGCCCTTAGCTTTTGCTTCTTTCATTGTTCATCGTTTACGTTGTATATTTTTATGCAATTTAAAAATGTTTTTTTTTGTTTTTTCCTCGTTCAAATGGAACTTAAATCATTTCTTTGAAAAATTTCTTTCATTCGTACGAATTATCTGTGGAATGGGATCCTTATTAAGGGAAGCTTGAATAGTTGATGAAGCTGAGATTGTTTTTGAAATAAACGCTCCAGGAGGAATTATAAACCTTAGTAATAATTTTTAAAAAGTTTGATAGTTAAATAAGAATGATAATAATGAAGCTGATTATTAGAAATTGTTATGATAATGCATATCTATGCAGAATATAAAAATTAATATTGGTTGATAGAAATTTTCGTATTCAAAAATTGTTATATTTTAAACTAATTGTAAAGTATAGTAAGGAAAAGATAAAAAATTTACAGTTCATTAAATTTAAGCTAAGCTTTTCTTGAGGCTAGTCTAGCCTACATTTTCTAATTTATTAATTATGAATTTACCTCAAAATTAACAAAGTAGCATATCATTCAATAAAGTAAATGAAATTAACGAAGAATTTAGAATAGCATATTATGAAATAAATAAAATTTAATGTTAACGGTTCTTAATTACATTCGAATGTTTTATTAGGACAATTATCACAAAACGTACTTACACGTTTTGTCACGTTGTTTCACTTTGTATGCTTTATATGAAATAAAGAAACGAGAATCATGTACTTACATATCTATACTTCACACGGTGTACAATTTAAAATTCTAATGTTTTGGAAAACTAGATGTCTACGCTATAAGACTCCAAAAACACCGTTACGATATTCAAATTGTAAACAACCTTTATCATCATCGAAAGATGAAAGACTAAAATTAATTTGTGTGTCTAATATTCAGCGTGTACCAAAAATGGTATACGTGTCGGGGAATGTGTTAAATAAAACATAACATAACAGTTACAAGTGTGGCGTTTGTAATCAACGTTCTTCAAAACGGAACCACCGGCGTTTTATAACGAAACGTGCAGGAATACTTGGCGGAACGTTTAATTAAAAGTCGCCCCTTAAAGGCTAGAATTACACCTCTGTAGCATCGTACGGCAATTAAAATAGTATCGCGTTCAAAAAAAAATTGCGCAGCTTTTTAATTATTAGCTTAATTAAGTGGCAGCAAGAGGACGATTTAATCGTCTGTAACTCGCGATTTCTCGTATGTTTCGAAAACGTGCAGTCATGGTCCTGTTTTACACGAACGAACATTCTACAGGAGTGTGTAAAATCATGATCGGCTTTTCGTTTCACGTATCATGCTCGCTGGAACGGTAATATCGATCCGTTTCTCTGTAATTTTTGGGTAAAAACAAAGGAAACGTGAACAATAACGAAATATAGTAAAATGTAATTTTTAATTAAATTGGTATAATTAAATCTAGTTCAGTGTCTTAGAACAATTAAGGAATTAATTGTACCTTCATAATTTTTTAAAAAGCTTTGTTTTCATAGAAAATTGATTTACTGGATCATACCTATTTTATTGATTTAAGTGACACATGTATTGGTGATTGTAAAAGTGATCGAAGTCGAAAATTTTAAGAAAGTTATCTTAGCAATTAACTCGTATGGAAATGAGCCAAGTCGCGGAAAGTGAAGATGCAAATTTCAGCAAAGATATGTATAATGAATTGAAGCTAGAAATAAGTACAGTTGATCTCAAAAGTATCCGGCCACACCATGTGTTAAGCGAATTTAAAAATTATAGATTTGTAAGTAAGAAATTTAAAAAGTTACAAAATCTTTATTAAAATTATTTCTTTTTTATCGTTTTACTGGCAAATCTGCAATTTTTTCGCTTGGTATGTAAAATGGGTGAATATTTTTAGGATGAACTTGTAAACGTGTATGAATTAAGTTTACTGTATACAGTTTATAAAATATTATCACGTACACTTGATACGAAGTCAACCATTTGCAGAGTCATTTAAACGAGGCAACGCGAAAACTGCAATTAAGCGGTTTCTGGTTTATTTCTCGTCGATAATGTTCCAGGTGTGTCCGAAAGAATGCTTAAAAATTGGCTTGATTCGAATTTTAAACGCGTAACTGGGAATCGTGCGGTTTGGAATGATGCCAAGGATTTAAATGTAACGTGTGTTCCGACTTTTAAAACGGCATCAAGATAATTTCGTTCCACTGTACCGGGTGTTGCTTGTAAATCGGAATCTTGCGAATAAATTAATAATGTATAATTAGATTGTCACGTTTGTGCATATATTTTGCACAATTGCATTAGTAGTTGCACCAGAAAAATTTAAATTAAACAATCAAAATTAATGTTTTTACAAAATTATTAATATACATACATAGGTATGTTTAATTTTGTTTAATGATTGTTGCTTACATGAAATGAAAATGAATATCCAATTTGTAAGTAAGTAAATAACCAAAAATATTTAAAATGGTTTTTACAATTTTTGATGAAAAAAATTAAACAAATAAAATTATTGTCTCTATAAATTTGCAAAAACGTGCAAGTGTTCTTAATTTTGTTTGATGGTTATTGTTTGAAGACTTTTAATATAATCGAAGCAAATATATATATATATAATGTTATTAATAACATTTTTAATATTGTTATTTACTATTATTTATTATCGATATAATATTTAACACGTTTACATGTACACTACTGTTCGTAAACAATAATAAACAACGTATTAATGTTATAGTAATATAATTAATAATGCTATAGTAATGTAACTTATAATGTTATAATAATATAACGAAATTTTATTAATAAAATTAATGTTAGTTGAATGCATCTCTTCGTATCACCTGTATACACAAGTTTTTGCTTAATTTTTAATTAACTTGTCAATGTTTACGATTAAATATTGCTTACACTAATATTACTTGCATTTGTAAAACAACACACAAAATCAGTGAAAAAAAGTTGTGAAATATTTAAATATCTGTGAACATGCAACTGTCTGATTACTTCTGGACGATTAAGTAAGGCTTATGAAATATTTGCATCATGCAAATATGGATGCAAGATAAATGTGTATTGTATGCTTTTGAAATATTGTAACTGATGAAATAAACAATTAAATATTCTTGATGCCTTCAGTTAAGTGTGTTTAAATTTATTCTCACGAATACCTTTCCTCGAAGATTTTTTACAGATTTTTATTATCTTCATTTTACTTTATCAACTTAACTCGATTAAAAAATATATTCATCATATTCATTTCCACGATCTATCATAAAATTATTTTATAATCATCTAATGCAGCAATTCAGAGTAGATGGATCGCTTGTTCGAATAAATTAGCATATGTACTGACTTGTGAAATTAAATACATACTTTACCACATTACATTTTGTATTTCTTTCGAACATAATTTCTAACTATGAATTAAATTAATTAAACAAAAATTTCGGAAATTGTCCAAAACAGTGCATATCATAAGAAATTTTAAATTACTAAACTAAGTTAAGTGAATCACTATAATTAATCCAAAGTAAGTTTCAATTAAACAGGATCGTATATAATTTGAATAATTATTTTAAGGATGTTTTATTTGATTTTTTTATCCATCTTTACTGCACTCTTTCGTCAGGTTGCCAGTGAAACGAGAGATATTTGGAAAGATGTCGTCGAGTGGGAGAAGCTACCGTGAAAGTGTCATTTGTGACTGTATACTTACGCCAACTCAACCGGTGTTCTGTAGTCAGTGTTCAAGACAGTGTAGCCGAGGATAGTTCGAGTTGGTGCCAATTTAATACACTAAATTAAACATATTTTCGTTACTTTTGAAGTTCAATGCAAATCTAAGATCATAAACAAACATTACGAACAATCTGTATATACATATATACTAAATATAATCTAACTTCTAATTTTAAATCATAGTGATTATTTCAAGGAATAATTTATCGTTCATTGCCAGTTACCATTTTTACCATTTTTACCATATCAAGGACTTTCTCGTGTCAATCGTTAAACAATCATCTTTCATTAATTCACGATTATGTAAAATTTCCTATTAATTAACAAGAACACATTATTTTTGTAAAATATAACTGCATGAAATACAAAATATCGGATAACTTTTGTTAAAAGTGCACTTGTCGTATAAAATATAGTTATTTTACGCTGTGTTTAATTGATTGCCTTGAATTACACGTGACTTCTACGAAAAAATTGTGTATCAGTGTACGTACTGTCTATCAACGATCATGTAAAAAAGCGGTGATCGATTTGTCTGGCGACCTTTGCCTCTAAATAGCTGTGAATACGTTTGTGTAAAGAACTAACTTGCAATATGTACGATTCAAGGCTGAGTAATTGATTCTCAAAGTTTGCAGAAGATTGCTGAGGTTTCGGTAAACAAATGATAAGTTCGAAAATGGAAGGCTATGGTTAATGCACCACAGGTGTTTTCGAAGACAACATTTATGACACGAGAAGCTTAATACACATATAAAGCGTTAAGTAGATGATATATGCAGATTAGAATAGTAAGTTGCATCTGTGAACTTTAATGAGCTTGCACGGTTTCTTTAGAACTATGAGTTACATCTTTTATCAACAGTAATTTGTTATCAATGATGAGCTATCCTTGACGTTTAAAGTATCGCTATGAGATTGAAGGAGGTTTAAGTGATTAATCTCAATGAGTTAGGCGAGAAGGATTTATAATACGTTATGATAATGGTTAAATTAACAGAACGCAAACGTAATCATTTTTAGTGGTTGAATCAACACACGAAAGTTTATCTACTATCTTATCTTATTACGAAATTTATTAACTAAATAATTTTTCTAACTAATAATTATTTGTACAAATATTAAATGAGCTTTATGTGATAAATATTGAAGGGACAAAAGTTTACAAAATTGATATAAATTATAACAAAATTAATGTTAGATAAACAAAAATCTATTTTGATTTTTTTTTTTTTAAATACGTGTAATATTATCTACAGCCTGCTAATTGCACAATAAATCATTCTCTTAAAAAGAAAATTCAAATAAAGATGGAATATATGTCACGTTTAAAACACAGACAAATACAATAATTGCTTAAAAGAAGTAACAAACAATGATTCACCGTAATTTAAGATAGCCAGTTTGATAAAAGGCCTATGTTTCCTCATCTAGTCACGAACATCTAATTATAATTAGACCCCTCGTCGAAATATCATCAAATCACATAATGACGTCGATTACATTGCAATCACGTTAATTGCATTCCTGTGTACTGTTATAACAACCTTTGTGAACAATTAAAGTGGTCCTTCGTTGCAAGGACCAGTTATTTTTAGAATTAACAATTTTTTAGGAAACAAAACCATTTATCCAAAACAGCTTCTACATAAAATTTCTTTTTATATTAGTAGAATATAAAAAAATATTAAACGTATGTAAGATTTTGTATGGCTATAAAAATCAATGATAGAGGCACTGTAATGTTTAATTGTTCATTTAAGTTTTCATAAATAATGGAAAAAAATAATGGAAGATAATACGAAGCGAGGAAAAATATTATATGAGTATAAATATGGTAAAAAGTGAATATTCATTCTGAATAAAGAAAACTGATGAATCGTTTTGCATAGATTATATTCATTAATGTGAATAACTAACTCGTACATCGAATCTTCCATTAAAAAATGCCATTAATGAAACTTAACGTTTGTTCAAAATTTTTTTTTTTAATTTAAAAAAAAGAAGTTTAAAAATTTGATTGGTGTTAATAAATTTCCTTGAAAAGATCACAGTAACATCTTCATCAACATAGAAGTATTGAGCAAAGTAGATTTTCAATCGTCACTCCTAAAATTAAGTAGATTTTTTTGACTTTCAAGGCAATCAACGTACACTCAGCTTTAGTTTACTTTAGCATCCAAGCTTTACACGAAGTCCTTCCTTTCTTGCCTCCAAACCAAACTCTCAAATCGATTCGCAAAACCTGCTTCGTTCTGTTATTCATCATTAATTGTCCTCCTTTGATTCTCTCCCTTTCAGGATTTTTTAATTACTCGTGGCCAGCAAAGGATCCCCGAATAATCGTTTCCAATCTGTTCATATTATAAGCCATGAACCGTTGTTCCATCTGTTCGCAAAGATTTCCTTTCTCCTGGACCGTAAAGGCGCGCGTCATAATTCCGGTGCAAGGTCGGAGAACCGGTTCCCAAGATCTCCCTTTTATCGGTTTCCATGAAGGTGCTACGAACACCATTCGAACATAGAGAAATGTTTTTTAACGGGGTACTGCAATTGGTTCGAAAAAATATCCGGCCACCTTGCGTATTAAGTGGATTCGCGTAAAACAATAGGTTTGCAAGTTTACAAGCAATGCAAATTTACAAAAAGCTGAAAATGAAAAACATAGAAATATTGTTCGCAATTAAAATTAAAAAAAAAGACAATAAAGGAGAATAAAACACAAACTGAACAGCCATTTCTATAAAAATCCTTCATTCCATTAACACTAGAACTACCACAGCAGTCAAAATGACTGGTTGATGATTACTTATAGCAACCTTATAAATTCACTGTGGTCAAGCTTCCAAAATTTCCTATGATTTTCCGTAGAAGGTATAAATAAAGATTTATTTCTTATGTATTCCGTATTTTTTCATGTAATTTCCAATGCGATCTCTTCCGTGCAAATAAGTACGCTTTGATTGTCGGTAGTTCTAGTGTTAAAAACTAAAAATCTTTAACTTTAAAATCGTTAAGTTTGTTTTAATCGATTTGGATAAATTTCAGCGAAGTTATGTCAGTTTAAAGATTGAGTATACATGGAAATAGTTTTGTCCAGTTTTTCGGGGCGAATACCCTACTGTGCGCTGTGTCTAGACACGTTGGACATAGGACCGCAAAGGGTTAAAGCAGTTTTCGTTCACATCGCAGAAAACACTTCACTCGCAACCCTTATCCTTGTATCATCTTCACTCGTGCAGCTTTCAAAATCCTTCGTTCTACGACCAATGGAACAACGAACCCATTGAAACGAGCGATGAAAGTTAAGTTTAACGACGTTAGAACGACTGAAGCAATGCGAGGAATTTAAAGTCCCGACTTGAACACGAGTAGTTACAAAATTGGCGCGAAAACGACGAGCGCACTTCGAGGGATCTATTTCTGCCGCGGATGGTGGGGCAACAAACTTCGCGATGCGAATGATCGACCTTAGATCATATCTAGATACATGCGCCAAGTCGATCTGCAACGTCCACCAGCTGCTGATGCTTCCGGTGCAATTGTCACGCTTCTAATTAGCAGCAGGGAAGAGAACGGAGGCACGCGACTGTCCTGAACTAATTAACGGAGTGTGATCTTGTTAGCCGAGCTTTCTGCGACACGTAATTAGACGCCGATGCAGAAACGGTGAAACGTTTGAGTTGACGGTGGGAAACGAGGGACACTTTGAGAAATATCGAACTCATTTTTTTTTAGATCGATTGGTAAGCAGTGTTAGTGTTCGTACATTGGTTCTGTGTGATTGTTTCGAATAATTGCAATGCGATCGTTCCTGGGATCAATTTGTTTATCGAGGAGCTGAAAACGAGGCAGAGGTAAGGAAATGTATGGTTGTTTTTAATTTTTTTATTTACAATATTATTTACGCCATTATTTACGCATCTTAAATTATTTATCAAAATTAGTTGCACGGATGTGATATTTTTCGAATGCGGAAAATATTGATAGAAAAAAGATGGTTTTCCTTTAATATCTCTTACTTTCATGATTTTATTACATTATCAAGGGGTTAATTTAAGGGTTGCTTTGTATTTGGATTTTTTGAGTTAGGTTTTACGAATTAAAAGTTTCGATGCAAAAATCGGTCATTTTCAGGAATAACGATTTTTCAAAGAGTTCGAAATTTAATTTTTTCCTATTTATACGGTTGGTTATAAATAAGTTGTACTACTTCTACGATACGTATCTTATAAGATGTGCATTTATCTTATCATTTATTCTTTCAAATTAAGCAATGTTTTCCTCTGATACCTTCATTTATCATCTGAAAGAAACGCTAAAAAGTACCTTATAAAAAAATAACTGAATGTGTTTATAATCACTACTATGCTGCAGTTTTTTATGCAAATTTAAACAGAGACATTTTACTCCCTCCAAATATTATAGCACGTGATTAACTTCAGAAATTTAACGTACTTTTACATATTACGCGCATTTTATGCTTCCGTGGATTCAAATTTCTCACAAATGCACAAGAATTTGTAATTTAGTAATTACCTTTCAAAATCTTCTTTGTTTAAGTAGCCAAAACCACCGACCACCTATGAACGTATTCGCGTTGCCTAAATATGTGCGACGAGTCGCTCGAAAGTATTAAAATCCTGTTTCGCGATGTCATGTTTCATACAATATTTCCCTGGACGCGTGTCACCCGCGTGTGTTCGTAATCGTAAAAAAGAATCAGAACGACAAGGAGGCCGCGCAGTGGGCAGCGATAAATAAAGTGTTCTGTCAGCATGCTGCATCTACACTGTCGCACAAAAGTTTGGAATCATTTTGCAGGAAGCAGTCACATTAAATCTCGGTTGAAAAATAATTATAAATTGCAGATATTAACGATAGTTTGCATAAATTTGTAATCAACGAATTTTTTACAATAAAATAATGCGATTGTAGATTTTCCTCTTTGAAATTTATGGGTTCTTTGAAATATATAGGCGATTTCAAAATACTACATTTAGAAGTATCTATGAAATCTAGGAAAATGAAGGAAAAAAAAATTAATTGCTGTGTTCCTTTAAATTAAAATAAAAAATAAAAAAATTGTAAAAGTATAAGAAATTTTAAGAATTATTAATTCATACGACATTAATCGATAAAAAAATTATCAATTCAAAATTATAGATAAAATTAGATAGTGATCTTACTATTATATTTAACATACATAATTAACGATACATTGCTGCAAAATATATAAAAGATTACATTCCAATTAGATAAAGAATGTAGTAAAGAAAGGAAGTATTTAATTAATTTCTTAAGTCAGTCTGTATTTCATCAATAGACTGCAGACTTTCATGCATCTACATATGTGAAGTTTAATGCCCATCATACGTAAAGTTGTTGAAAATATTTAAAAAAGTTCCCTAATTAGATTCCACATTCTTAGAATGTTCATAAAAAATTTGCGTAAAAATCTATAGTATATTAATCAAACTTATTTCACAGCAGTGAAGATGCTTACTTATCTCTATCGTATACATGATAGTGAGATACTTTGTCCATTACAGTATATCACGTAGCATCACCCTAAGTGCAAACCAAAAAGTGGTTCAAAACTTTTGAATGGCACTGTACACGCTGCTACTGCCGCCTAGAATCGAATGGTGTTCGCCATTCGCGATAAAGCACGAATTCATGCGGCGCTTCTTTCGGTAATAAAAAGCACAGTACAGTATGTTTTACATTAGCAGACGGTTCTATGTATCGACTCGTTTAACGTTCGCAGATAAAGCAACTTTTCGTTGATTTACGGGGCTTCTGGATTTCCAACGTTGAAATTCTAACGGCAATTAAATATAGAGCTAGCGAAATGGAACTTGCAACAAAACACCATATTATGTGCCATAATATACTGTAATATGTTCCAACTGCAGTATAATTGTATAGCAAAGAATATTTTTAAGTTATACAGTAAATTTCTATGTGGGACAATAATTGTGTTCAAATAATTATGTGAAATTAATCTTAAGTAGTTTTAGATAATACGTGTAAAATATCATTTATTAATTCGTATTCCATCGCTGATGGCTACTTCATTGATATCTGTTTGTTCAATGGACATTTCTTAACCCCTGTTGAATTTTCCATGGTTGTAAAAAAGGAAAGGAAAATTAGTAGTCACGTACCTAACATAAATAAAAAGTAACAAATATCTGAAAGTATTTGAATGAGATATTAAAATTGTAGAAGATCAAAATCGGTTCGTGGAGAATTGAAAATTCCATGCACGTGACCGCGTGAAAACGGCGGGAAAATCGTTAATGGGAAAAACGTGTTGAACTTAAAGATGTCCCAGATCGAGGGCTCTTACGTTTGGTCTGCGGTAAAAATCGATCGTCCGTCGTGTTTTTCTCTTCTTCTTCACTGGGTCACGTCCGTCACGAACAGGGGATGTAACGAAGAAATCGTGACAACGGTTAAAACGCGGGAATTGGTTGCATTAAGTCTATGCAAAAATCATCTGTGAATTGCTGACGCTAAACTAGTACTTGCTTCCTGATTTAATTTCTATAAATTAGGCTTGAAGAAACGACAAAAATAATAGGAATAAATTACGTTCACTAATAAAAGAAAATTCAAAAATTCAAAATAAAAACAGAAATTTGTCGAAAAACAATAATTACATAAAAATTTTGTAGCTAAATCCTATAAAACTTTTGCTTAACCATTTCATCGATTTTATGAGTTTCTATACATATAAAATAATTTTATTTAATTTTTTATTAACAGATAAGTAGAATCATCCAAGATATATTATTAGGATATTGATAATTTGATATTTTGCGTATTTTTGCCGATAATTGGCTGCCAGTTCGCGATATTGCTTTCGTGTTTGAAGGCCGTGAACCTTTTTAAGTTCATTCGAAGTGGCCCTAGCCAAAGACATTCCATGCAGACTACATAATTTAACCGGGGCATCTATTACCTTGTTGTTTCGATTGTTACGAGCACCATTATGATTCATTCGCACTTCTCAACGATTGTCTTATGGTTTGAGAATGCACTGAATGTATTCTCTGTAATGCGTATGTGATATTAGCACAACGAAATATACTTGTGTTTTGAAAACGAATGTCATATTTGTCGTATTTTTTAGCTGAACCATGACTGGAGTCGACAATCCTGCCTACGATGCTCCGGAGAATGTGGTGAGTTATGTAAATCTGTATTTATTTAAACATTACTGTGATCAATAATTAAGACCGTCAATAATAATTATTTTAACATTAATGCGATCAGTTGTATAAATTTTTATTTACTTAAATATTACTATGAACCATGAATTAAGGTTGTCAATTATCAATACCTTAACATTAATTAATAAATGATATATAACAGTAAATATAATAATAATTACACATTGGCATTAACGGCATTGGTTCAATCATGATTTATAAATGAACATTATGTTCTACAGACTATCTAATATTAATCCTTGCCCCAGAAATAGCACGATTCTATCCTAAAGAAATTTCTATTCACATATTTACGTTTTAATCCTTTGCACTCGAGAGGTGACTATTAGTCGTCTAATGATACTAACTTAAAAAATTTTCAAATTAATATTTACTAAGATTCGCATATATTAAACGTCATTCAGTTTAGTTAAGTGATATACTAAAATTTACATATACGACTATTTAACCTCTAAGCCTGACTAATAAACAAACTAACTAAAGTTTGAAAATTTGAGAAATTACCATTTGGAGATTAATAGTCACCTCTCGAGCGCAAAGGGTTAATAAACTTTTCAAATTCGAAATATTTACTAAGATTTGCCTATATTAAACGTCATTTAGTTTAGTTAAGTGATCTACTAAAATTTACATATACGACTATTTAACCTCTAAGCCTGACTAATAAACAAACTAACTAAAGTCTGAAAATTTAAGAATCTATCATTTGGTGATTAATAGTCACCTCTCGAGCGCAAAGGGTTAACTGAAACACCTAGTATATATCGATATTTGTAGTAGCTTAAGAGTAAAAATTTGCCATACTTTAAGTCGCTCACTCTGCAGCATATTTCGAATCATACAAATCTCTGATTCAAATACACTTCATTCGACATCGAGCAAAATGCGTCAGCGTCGCCAGAGAAGGCCATTATACCGCATAAGGAGGGAAGTCGTGCCGGCTCGAGAAGGCGAAATCGAGATAATTGAATTTCAAACAAACAAGACAATGTCGTAGGGGCAATTTAAACGTTCAGACCAGTCGGTATCATGGGAAGTATAGACCCTTGCTCGAGCTGCTTCTCCTTTAGATGCAACCCTTAATTGTTTCGGCCGAAACAATCGGCCTGCTGAGACAAACAACCGATACTGTTAATTAAAACACCGTTCTTCTTATTGCCTTCGGGTTCAATCGGATCCTGAAAGGGATCAAATGGAGCAGAATCGGTAAAGGGTGAAAATTACGACATACATCCTGTAGAAGTACAGGAGAAACTTCTGTTTTTGTGTTTTAATTAGCAAGGAATCTATGAAGAGCTATTCTAGAAACTACAATTAATTTTGTATGTTCTACAAAACTAACGAAAATCGGTCTGTCGTTATCTCATAATTTCTTTTTATAAATTTTTTAATGAAACATTTTCGATCTATGTTTGTACAACATTTTCTTGTCATTTTCAATAATTCGTAAAACACGCTGACGCCATTTGGTCGAAAGAATCTGGGACATCTTGTGCAACACAAGAATCGATAAAACTGATGCGCTCGATTAACGATATTTTAGTACCATCCTCGTTTCGTTTTTAGTTTTATTTAAAAAACAAGAGCCATTTTCTTTAAAAAGAAAAGAAATCATTAAGGATGTTTAAATTATCGCCGGTTAAAATTTAAAATCAGCGACATTAAATTTACATCATTTCAACGAAACGCTTTACTTTAAACCCAGGCATACACAAAGTTTCTGCAAATAGTCACAGCTTTTTGCTAAGCAGCCCGTAAAGCGCCTTTCCCCTCGCTCCGCGAGTACGCACGAAGGGTTAATACAGGCTTCTTACCGGGAACAGAGTTCTCCGTTCCATTAAAAATGTTAAGTATCATCCTCGCGAAGTATGGAACGATAAGAGAAGTCTCAGATCCATACCCGCGTGTACTTATGCAAATTCGAACGATGCTGGACGCAAGTTCTCGCTGGGCCAGACACTGTCGGGGGTTGGGAGGGTTGGAGGGAAGCAGGGCAAGATATTGTAGTTGTTTATTCCTCACGGGATATCCGGTGAAAGGATTTCAAGCTGCTCCTCTGGCAAAACTGCCGGCTTATCAGCCACGAGATTAGAATGAGCTCTTGCCTCGCAGTGGCGAAAAAAATTCGCAAAAAGGAGCCTCCGAGGGGTGCTGGTTGAACGAAGTTTCAAACTTGCCAACTTCTTCGCATCGTTTTCAGCGTAATTGACTGAAACCGAGCCCCGTTTCACTGAACTTTCGAACAGCTACCCCTTTTGAACCGTTTAATTTGTCTGTTTAAACGTGAAAGTGTTTCGTTACGATTTAGCGGAAGAGAAACGGTTGTAAATGACTTTTATATGAATTCTGCTGAGTTTGCGGTAGAGAAATATCGAAGAGGATATAGGATTTTGTTGACGTAGAACAATCGGTAATTTTAAAGCTGGAATTTAATAAGAAAACGTTGAAAAGAACATTTAAACTTTAACTCTCACAATTCTCAACGTTTTCTCTCAATAGTAACATTTGTATCTTTAATGTTTCTGCAATATTATTAAATTAGCTATGTGGTTAATATTTTTTAAAAATAAATTGCTTGTTGGAACTCCTTGAAACGAAACTAAAACATTGTCGCCGTTCTTAACAATTTTACAAATATTTGGAAATTTTAGGAAACGTTTACAAATGCATTTGTGGTTTTAATCACCAAATTGCGCAATTTTATGAGAATTAAAATTTTTATAACGAATGTAAATGGAGAACTGTGTCACGTTTCAAATTTTGCAACTTGCAATTTATCTCTTAAATACTTTTTATACTTTTGCTCGTTATCTGCATCCCATGTTTTCTCGTGCATTCGAATTTTCCATAAATGCATAAAAGTTCGCAGACTAATAATCGCAGAAACTAATAGATAGAAGGAACAATATTAAACCTAACAATGCACCAATTAGCGATAAATGTACAAACAAATAATATACTAATTATCGTACCGCTAATCAGAGGATATTTTAAAGTAAACAGTGCCTCATTGAACGATTAAAAATTATTATTAGAAATTGAAAATAAAAGATTAATTTCTATGAAATATTGCATCTAGCAGCGTACTCTCGTCGCATGCTGAGCGAAACATGTGATTTCGGCGTGGCAGTCAAAGGGTTAAAATTAATTTGAAACCGGCAACAAATTCGTCGAAATCTTCATGTTCGACGAATACATTTGACACGGTTGTATCCTTGAATTCGAAAGCTTTATCCGGTAATGCATCGAAGACAATCTGAATTCTCATCTCGAAGGGGAAATCCGAAAAGATCACTTCCTTCTTGCTCGAGCTTTCCCGCAATCTCGCCAGTGCGCGGGCACAAAAGGGGCGCGGTGAAAAATCCAAAGATAAGAAGAATCGGCTACGATGTTTGCCTAAAATGTGTTGGCCGAATGAAAGCGGTTCCAGGCGGAGGTCGGGTCGAATTCTTCGGCGACGTGTATTCTTGGGGAGGCCAGGCTGTTGCACAATGCACGTGCAACGTAAACTCGTTTCAAGCTCGCGGAAGCCCCTTTTATTCAGCCAAGGCTATCCCGATCCTAGTTTTCATTTAAAAGGAGCGCGGCGTGTCTGTGAAAGCGGTTCGCGCCGTCTTCGATACGTACCTTACTGGAACCACGAGCCACCCCCCCGTAAAAGAACACACGGGAAAAGGAAAACGTTGTTTCCTAGGGGAGCTCGTCGCATTATTAACTTTCTGTTTAGGTTGGCGCACACGAGACGGTCTCGCAAATAAACCTTTTGATCGTGTGTATTACGAGAAAAAGCACCGTGCGTATTTAACGCTAGATTTACGGTGATTTCTTGTATATATCCATTTCCAATGTACAGTCGGCCGCATAAGTATTCGTTCACGCATCTTATTCGGTATAGCGTATAGGTAAAGGAGAAAAAATACATAGTAACATAAAATTTAAATGAAAAATACAAAAGTAAACCTTTATTAAGATATAATAAATTAATATTTCTAGAAATTGTTGATCATAATTATTCGTATGCAATTTTGTTTATTATTACACATCCCAAGCACGATGTGTCCACTTATGCGTCCGACTGTACATATACTAACTAATAAGGTATACATTAAACACAATTTGTAATTAAAGAACTGAGAGGGGAATGGATTTGGGTATATTTGTATCGCTTCATTAATAAAAGTTAGCAAAAATTGCTGGGAATAATAGGATGTTTTTGCAAATTTTGCTCTTGAAGTTCGAAACCCGTCAAATTTACGGGTCTGTAACCCTAGTGTTAATGAAAATCTATGCATATAAAAAGACATGTACTGACTGACTGATTCATAATCGCAAAGCCTAAGCTATTGAAGCTAGAAACATGGAATTTGGATAATGGGTTCCTTTTATGATGTAGGCACTCACTGAGGAAACATTTTTGGGTATTCCAAACTAACTTTTGGATATTCCAACACTCTTAGGGGGTTAAATAGGGGTTGAAAATTCACCGATTTTGAAGCAAGCACTGTAGAGAAAAAAACACGGGCAACAGCTAGTACCTGATATAAATGCATCAGAGTTATAAAAATTTTTAATTTCCGATCAACGAAATTCTTTAAACGCTGTTTTACTTTTTTTTCTGTAAAAGAAAGTGTGCATCATTGGGAAATTATTGATGACTCCTTCTGCTGTTATTATTGCAATTATAGTCCGTTTAAGGGAATGTGTAATAGTTCATTTCCGTGCTTGCGGTGCGTGTGGTTATGGCAGACCGATTCGATCGAATTGCAATTTCGAGACAGTCTGCAGATTAATTGGAAAGGTAATTGAAAAATGGTTTTTGGAAGGTTTTATAATTAGAAAGTTCGAATAATTTGCGAGAACATTAACTGACGATTGTGTTGATCGAAAGTGAAGGAAATTCAAAAAAGCGAACGTCTGAAATTCCTTGAAACTGTGATTTTTGCGAAAACTGCCAGTAAAAATATAGAAATATTTACCGTAATATAATTTTTAATTGAAGAAATTTACTTTTTCAATAAACTATATTTTGAATATAATTTCAGAAATTAATATAAAAGGTTGCATGCACACCTCAATGATATAAAAATTCAACGAAAATAAATGAATTACTTTATAAGAAATAGCACGATAAACAAAATTCATATTCCATGCTAATCAATGAATTATGTTTTACCGTAATTACAATAAAAATGAATATATAGACAATATTTGCAAACCATAAAGCTACGTATAATTGCAATTATTTCTGCGATTTCATATACCTTCGATGTTCTTACAACCGCCACTTGAACATTCAAATTTTTCCCCAAAAAATCCAAATTACAAATCCTCTATACCGTCATTAATCATATACTTGAACATTCGATTATTTAGATAAACCCAGCTCGAATCATGTCGCAAATCGATCCAAACGCTATCATCAAACCTCGATATCGCGAAAGAATATCAAGAATTCATCACACAGAAACACGTCGCCTGCAATCAGTCGAAAGGACCGCCTCCAATAAGCCTCGCTGCTCTTCTCAATCACTCGGTCTGTCTAGGAAACAGCGGAAAAAAAAGGGTGGAGAGTCGACGAATTAAACGGCGAACCTGTACGAATGGCAATCCGAGGGAGAAAATGAGATCATTCACCGGAGGCTAGGCACACTGGCTCGATGACGGAAGCCCCAATTTTCCGGGAACGCGATTTTTCCGGGATCCGGGAAACGGACGTGGGATATGGGACGAAAATTTCGAGCGATCCACATAATTTAGACGCAACGCGCACGCCTGTCCTCGTCGTCCCAATTTCTCCTTTTTTCTTTCCCCTTTCTCCTCTTTTCTTCCCTTCCTTTTTTCCTCTCTTCGCGTTCCTATTTGCTCGGCCATTGTTATCGTTGCCTTCGGTGCTATCAGTGGTGAACAAGGGACGGTTTATTCGGTGTGGGTGGTGGTTTGATGCCTGCGGGCAACGATTGTGCCGCAATTACGAGGAGTAGCGGTGCGTCGTCACGAAGATGTCGAAGAGAAAAATAATGGTTAGAAAGGAAGAGGGGTTGGGGGGAGGGGGAGGATGGAAGAGAGGACTGACTGACTGGAGGACGAGAGAGCATCGTCGAAATTAATGGGCCGCGGCCAAAAATTCGCGGGAAACTGTGGAAAGCGTCGAAATCTTGTTAAATTAGTTTATCGTAGATAAATGATTTTCTAATCGTTTTTAAAACAATTATTTTTAATTAATCGTATATTAGTTTATTTAAATAAGGAAGCAATTCTTTAAAATTATTTTATTATTTAGGTATACAATGAAACGGTTTCTTATTTTTATTCTATGTTTGAAGAAATGTATCTGAAAATAATTCTTATTATGTCGATTGTACTAGAAACACAAACTTTGTGGTAACAGCTTATATAATTTGTATACATGATACATACATCAAAAATCTATTACTTAATTAAATTATACTTATTAAAACCTCTTGACGTTTATTAAATAACAATTTAACGAGGCAGTATAATGATTGAAGTAATCAATTTTCGAGTTAACGAAACGAATCCAAAACACTTGATGCTCGCCCGTTCGCGTCCATTTCAATTCCAGAGTCACAGCAACCCTCTGATAAAACGCCTCAATGAACCAAGCATCGTTTTCCAGTGATATCAATCGAGCAATCGCATTCCCTTTTTACCCTGCCTTCAAAAAATCCTTTGAATCCCGGACCAAGCATATTAATCGACAGGACCGAAGTAACTGAAGTGCGCCGTTTTCCCGTACGAAAGAGAAAAGCAAAAACCATAGAGTACGGCGTACTCTGTCGATAAAAAATAACCCATCAGAAACGAAGAAACCTTGTCGAAAAAAGGTTGAGATGAAAAGAGAAAAATCTCGCATGAGAGCGTCCACTGCGACGCTCATTAATCGCGATCGAACGCAAAATTCCAATCGAGCGGCCACCACGTTTTGGTGTCCACTTTTTCTGGCCTGAATTTTTCTTTTGAAAGGACCAACGGGAAGCAAAAGTCGCTCAGTGATGGAAAAAGGTTAAATAGGAACAAAAAGATACTGGAGAGCCGGGGAAAGCTAGGGAGAGCTAGGGAGAGCTAGGGAGAGCCAGGGAGAGCCGGGGAGAGTTAAAGCACATTCTTGGATGAAATAAGACTGTAAATAAAAAAATAGCAGTATCTATTGAAGTTATTTTCTTGATTTTGTTAGGAACACACGTCTGACTTTAGTTGTATGATAGTGTGAGAAGGATTAAGTTTAAAAGTCATTTACAAGAATGCTTTCCAATTCTGCCAAATTCTATTTGTTGTCTCGACACACAAAAATCGATTGCAATATGTCATCCTCCAATTCTTCTAAACAACGTATATTATTGATAGATGCATCTTACTCAAAAATTTTAAGACATTTACTGCATTTGCTTAAAATTTAGAAAAAATTAAACAATTGTTGGCTCAAAAGAAAACTCAAAGATTCAGTGTTCATAACCTGCACCATTTATTAACCAGAATGACTGCTTGCAAGAGTTTCGAATATTATCCTTATATTATTGTTAGCAATACGGTATTACATTAATGGAAATGAAATCACACACATCCAGTAAAACACCGGTTAATTTCGCTTATGGACAAAACCACCGGAAGATAGAAAACAACGTGAAACAGAATGAAACAGAAAGGCAGAAGGAAAGTGTGCCCGCGTGTGTGTAAGAGTCCCAAATGAGCTAGTGTCCAAATGAAACGGCCGACCAAATATAATTGGCAACGGGTTTCGCGAGAAACGCCGGTTGCCGGTTGTCGGGTGCCATTTAATCTCGAGTAACAAGCTGTTTGACGTGTTCACTTTATGCCCGGCCACAAATCGAGTTACTTCTGAATGGAGTCGTTAGGAATGCGCGAGACCGGCACAGCGCTACCGCCCCGTGCAGCACAGGCGGGAAAAGTTTCCGCCGGCTAACTTCCGGTACGGCGTGGTGGCTCGTCACGCGTCGCGACGCCAACTTCTCGCTGCGCTGCCCGACAACCGCTGTTATTTCGATTATTATGCGAATTATCGAAGGCAATTCGTTGAAACGGTAATTAACCGTAGCGGGAACAAGTTGTTGATTGGCCCATTCCTCGTGTTTGACGTCCGTGTTTTTGTTGGAGAGATTCCAATGAGTTTTCGAGGCTTTTCAGGGAGGTTGGAGCTACGAGGACCAGGTTTCTGGTTAACCCCTTCACGAAGTATCCTGTACGTTCGTGTAGGTCATTATAATTGGAGGAATTTTATTAATGTTGTTTGGAACAACGTTACTTTTAATTGGTTCAGCTATTTTTCTACGTAGCGTAATATAGTTTTTAATGTCGAACAAAATTTATTTAACAGAGTGAATAATTTATTCGTTGATTCGATGAAATTTGATGGTTTTGTATTTTTATATGAAAATTCCGTAGTTTTCATAACACAGACGTGGTAGCAATCATTTCATCAACAGTTCTAAGTCAAATAAATATAAATTATTATTTATTAAATGTATTCTTCCTACTGTTATGCGGCGGCAGAGGAATAAGAATATAACAAAAACCTAGACTTCCCACAATTAATCACAAATCACATCTGCTTTCCACGGAACTCTTTGTAATATTTTATAATTCTGCGGTACACTTGTAGTAAACACGCAGATCATTAATGTATCATAATTTATATCAATAGATAATTTATATCACTTTAAAATCGTGTACTCACGAAGAGTGAAGGAACCGTTGCTTCGAAGCGATATAGATAACAGAATTCAGCCGTTTATTAGAACCGCTCCTGTCCATCAGAGTCAGGTATCCCCGGGAATATTAATTGCAATTATTATTCCCCGACGTTACGCGGTCGTGTCCGAGTGCAACGCGAGCCGAGAGAAGAACAAAGGGGAGCCAAACACACGGCGAAAAGAGGGAAAGCACGCCGTGAAAAGCAGGGGGTGAGGGGACGGGAAGAAAGTAGAAAGGAAGTGGAAGAAAAAGAAATTTAAACGACAAACGTCAGTCGGTCGATGTTGACGTGAAAAACGAGCCGCTGTTTCTTTCGTCCGCAGCGAGAAATCCTCGTAGTACGGGGAGAAAAACGTGACGGCATAAAAGAGAACGCACGAATATCGAACGTGACGGAAACGCGTACAAAGCTCTTTTGAGGCTCGTTTTCATTTCGAACCGAGCGAGCGTTGAGTGCGGCCGAAAGAGCCCGGCGAAACGAGCCGCGGCGAGAGAGGAGCGAAGAGAAAATGGCGCGAGGAGAGAAAAGTGCGAAAATGTATTCCATTACACGCGACGTGTAAGAATATCGCGAACCGGTTTCCCTCGGGGATCACTCTGCGCTTGACGATGAAAATGTGTCGTTGCACCGGCAACGCAGTTAACCCCTTGAACACGGTTGCTCCGTGTGTTACGTTCTAAATTAGGGTAGAGGTATGCAGGGTGTTCGGGCAAAGCTGGGAGAAAATTGAAGGAGTGATTCTATGCAGCATTCTAAGACGAAAATCAAGAGTAACAATATTGCATTTGACGCTTTGTTTATTAGTTATAAGCAACTAAAAGAACGGGCTATTTTACGCCTGAGAGCAGGCAAATGGAGCAACACTGTGCAGCTAGCGACATTACCTACCGTGTCGCCTTGTTTGCCTGCTCTCAGGCGTAAAATAGCCCGCTTTTTAGTTGCTTATAACTTATAAACAAAGCTTCAAACGAAATATTGTTATTCTTGATTTTCATTTTAGAATGTTGCATAGAATTACTCCTTCAATTTTCTCCCAGCTTCGTCCGAACATCACGACCTTATACCCTGCCCAAGCCACGCATCCTCTGTAGAAGGAAAGCGCTGACTAGACTTCCCTTTCTTTTTTTTTTTTTTTTTAATGTTGAGGAAATCTTAATCGTTACTCACAGTTTCCACAATTTTGTTTTAGTAGTTACAAGCTTGTCGCAACAACGGATTACGGTAGCTTTAGGTTGGATTACAGGAAAACTATATAATAAAGAACAGAGAAATGAAGGAATAATTTATCTGATAATTTGTTCAGACAAATCTACCAAATCAAAATTCGTTCTAAATGAAATTTTTCATTGGTCAAATGAAATAAGTGTCGTTCGAATTGATAGTAGCATTAAAAGTTAATGTACGTTATACGGATTTTATCAACGAATGGTATTAAAAGCAGAAAAGCAATAGCTGAAACAATATTTTTCTTTCTCGCGCAAAAGGGTCTGTCTGTTGATGCGTGCACGCCCCTGAAAGTGGGTCGTAGGTGTTAATAAATTCAATAAGAAATTATTGAAAACTTCCTCTAAACATTCAGGATGGGCCACCCACGGATGATGCAGCGCTTGACACGCGCCACTGTTTAACTTCTCGCATAGGCGTAGAAGTGGCTTCGAAAACAGAATTTCTTATAGCGAAAAAATTGACACCAATACAGTAGAACGTCAATTAATCGAAAGTTGATTGTCTAAACTGGATATCTATTAGGAAGCATCCATATTTAAAATTGTTCGATCTTCGGGATATTTTTGTTCTAGACGTAATTCCATTTCATCGAAAGATTCGATTAACCCTTTGCACTCGAGAGGTGACTCTTAGTCGTTTAATTATACTAATTTCAAACATTTTTACGAATGAAATTTTTTAACGAATGAGATGTTTTGTAAATAGTTGAAAACTGTTTTTTTTTAACTTTATGTTGGAAGATATATTTGTACATACATATGTGCAATATGAAACTTGTGCAGAGAGAACGAAATATTGGAGACGTCTATAAAAATAAATATTCAGTGTAAATATATTTTAACAGGCATAACATGGTACTGCGAGAAATAAAATAAAATAAAATACTTTACAAACACACCAGTGCAGTACGCAGTATTTTCTCACGTTATGAGACTCGAGGGACGTTTTCGTTATATTCGCCACTACTATGTATATATCCAGCAACACATAAGTTTAACAATTTTATAATTCCACTATGTAATAATTATAGTATAACATATCATAATTACTTTTTCTTTCATAATTATACTGCTGTTTTTTTTCTAGTTTTTAGTCTTTTTCATACTAATCACTCATACTTTCATTAAAATGAAATTTATCTTCAGTGTAAAATTAAAAGGAATAAAACCACAGTTTGTTTTTTACTCCAAAAAATTTTTTGGTGAAAAGAAAACACATTTGTATAATCGTTAAAAAAGGAAATAGTATAAAATTGTATAAAAGAATAATAAAAATAGAATAAAAATAGTATAAAAATAGTATAATAAAATAATAGAATATGGCATATTTACATGTACATGACCAAAGATTAAGAATAATTTAGGACAATGTAGGACAATACAAATTCCCTCGATCCCAAAAACATGCCGCCAGTTCCCACCCATTACTCAACCACTCCACCAGCA
This sequence comes from Tetrapedia diversipes, assembly GCA_033822845.1. Lineage (NCBI taxonomy): Eukaryota > Metazoa > Arthropoda > Insecta > Hymenoptera > Apidae > Tetrapedia > Tetrapedia diversipes. The sequence continues at coordinate 268,398 of JAOPTO010001196.1, forward strand.
AACCGAATACCAATTACCCCATCGAAGCAATAAATAACCCGCATTCGGCAAACAAATCTCTCGTCACGCTGTGCTCCACTCTTTCCCCATAAATCTACAACAATTTACATTCACGTTTTACCTCATTCATCCACCACTTCACTCAATTCTTAACCCTTTCGCTATAAAAGGCGTAAGCTTATACGTCGTCTATTATAAATTTAAAAACACGCTTTAAAATTAATTTAAAAACTATGCATTTTAAGAACTAGGAAAATTTGAAAGAAGAAACAAAATCTTCAATGCAAAGATCTTCAAATATTAAAAGAAAATTCAGCCAGAAAATCGCTTATGTTAATAAAATTCAAAATCTCCCTCAGAATAATCATTAGTACAAAGTATCTCGATACTAAAAATGAAAAAGGAAAAATTCAACTAAGAAATTACGACTCTGACAAAATTTAGAATCGCCGCAATGAAATCTTGAATAGAACCGAAAAAGAAGATTCGACTGAGAGATGGCAACGATCACGTGCGCAAGAAAAATCGACCGTCGCAGAGAAGGCACGATGACCGGCGGCCTTCGAAACCGGAAGCCATGGATCTTTATTAAATCCTCGAAATTTATGTCGAGGCGGTCGCGTGGCCGACGAAACGTGCGCCCTGCCCGAAAGGGTATTTATCCCTCTCCCAGTGCGTTTCGAGCGCGTGATCCGCACGTTTGCGTTGGACAAACGAACGTGGACACACGGGGCTCACCCGTTCCCCGCCATTGTCCGGCAAACGCACACAGGCCGACGGTATATTGCGTTTTTTCTTCTTGTCCCGGCTAATGTCTCTGGCCCCGACGCGCCGCGCTCGTCAAACAAATCGCTGCTGAATGTCCGTTTAATGAACGAGGCATTCGATTTGCTGCACTAGATGGCCTTAGGGGCCACTCTAAATCAGTTCTCTGGGCGCAACGAGATTCGAAGCGAATGGTAAAAATGCTTAAAAATGAGAAACATTTGTTTGAGACTAGATTTGCGGACGTTTCTCGTACATTTCTGATATACGTTCGTATACTAAGAAATTGGTGTACATTATGGAGAATTTGAAATTGTAGAATTGAGAGGGAAACAGATGAAAAGCTCTATCGATAAACGTCAGGAAAAATTCTATTTTTACTTGATTTTGTAGAGTGCAAATGATAAGACGAATTATATGGCAAAATATACAATATTAATGTCAAACGAACAATAAATTGTCAGAAATTTGATATGGCTGTAAGTTTGAAAGTGATTCAAAAATTTAATATTTTTGGCAATTCTTTATTTTTCACTTTTAAGAAAGTTGCTAGCAATTATATTACCCGTTTCGAAATTCGTTTTATAATTTTGTTACTACTTTATACCCAATTTCAAAAATTCTTTAACCTTTGCATCCAATAAACTTCCACTGAATTACATTATTTTATACCCATTGTAATCTTCTTACCACTTATATACAATTATCAACAAAGTGATTAAACAGAAAAGTCTGCGAAGCTACTCCTCTAATTAACTATCATCTATATTTCCAACTTCTTATATAATTAAAACAAACCAATTAGGATTAAACAGAAGTATTCTCTCGTTAACTAAAAACTCGATGTTATCTATGAATACTTGACGTCTCGTATTCAAAAAATCCCAACACCTTCGCCGAAAAAGCTCGAAACCTTGTGTATCGTGCAAAGAAAATGGCGCACTGCCTCGACCACAATCCCAGCGTGTAAGGAGTCCAATGAAATGGAATTTTTTAATAAAAGCAAGGTGAAACGTCTGTAATATAGGGGACGTGGCTATTTAAATGTATATACCTTGACCTCTGCAACCATAAGCCCGTCGCTATCTTCGGGCGAGATCTTACTCTGAAAATGCGATCGAAAGGAGAAACAGCGAGAGAAAATGGAGAAAGAGAGAGAGAGAGTGTGTGTGTGTGAGAAGAAGAAAGAGAGAGAGAAGAGAGAGAGAGAGTGTAAGAAGAAAAAAGAGAGAGAAGAAGAGAGAGAGAGTGTGAGAAGAAAGAAGAGAGAGAGAAGAGAGATAGAGTATGAGAAGAAAGAAGAAAGAGAGAGAGAAGAGAGAGAGTATGAGAAGAAAAAAGAGAGAGAGAAGAGAGAGAGTATGAGAAGAAAGAAGAAAGAGAGTGTGAGAAGAAAAAAGGGAGAGAGAAAAAGAGAGAGAGAGAAAGTGAGTGTGAGAGACAGACAGAGAGATAGAGAAAGAGACAGAGAGAGAGGGAGAGAGAGAGAAAGTGAGTGTGAGAGAGAGAGAGTGGGCGTCAACTCGGGAAGTGGATATTTGAGAAAACGTTGCCGCATAAACGAGTCGGTGTATTCGGTGGCGGAAGTGGTCCCGTAAAGATAGGAAGACTTTAATTACGCAAACACCATTATCGTTGCAGTACAAGCCCGTTGCACTTCGGGGAATCCCAAATGCATCGCCGCCTTTTCGCCGATAAATGTTCCGCTTAACCCGTAATTATGCCACGGGGATACATCTGCCCGTGAACTTTTTCTCTACACCCCATTCGAGCTCGTTTCTCGCGAAAACTTCACCCCCTTTTCCTTCGTTCTGGAAATCGTTAAGCGATAAGAGAAGAGGGAACGGCAGTTTATGCTAATGATCAATTCATGCAGAATGTATTCCGCAGTTCATAAGTATGTGGACACTTGATCGAAACACCTGGGTTCTTTTAACTGTGGTAACTTCGTAAAAAGGTAAGATAACACGGGAAAAAATAGTACGTGCTAATTTTTATGGGAGTCATTGGAAAGAAGAGTCTTCAATCTTCAAATTCGTATTTGCTTTAGTTATGAAAATAAGTTTTTAAAGACTTGAGAGCGGTTAGAATTTTTACAATTTTTTTTAAAAAAACGTCATCTTCATTTTTTACTTTCTTTCCAGCGTAACAGGATTTTTGTGAGATTTAAATTCTTATTAAAGAATTTAAAGAACAAGAGAATATAGGAGATATAAGAGAATTCAGAGAATACATTCTTATGTGGGGTAAAAAATTCAATGATTTCTAATAAATTGTAAAATTCGCCATTATCGTGTAATTTGTTTGTTATAACATCTTGCGACCGTGTTTTCTTGTAATTTTCTATACTTTACATTCCAAGTCGATCAAGAAAGATGAGGTAGTCAGAAGGTTAAATATCGATAGGTGAGTGTCAATCAGTTTTCTAGATGCTAGGCTGATGCCGCTGGAAAATTTAATTTAACGCTTCGCGAATCTCAGACACCGGAACACTGATTCCTTGTGACGGTTCCTGCACGCTGCACTATTTTTTTTTCGATGGTATTAGTGTGTTCCAAGAAATGTTGTGCAGCTTTAGTCAGCTTCATTTTAGTTACTTTTAAATAATCTACTAAAATGAAGGAGAAACAAGAAGATTGTTGTTTAACAAATTTCATTCTTCGAGTTCTCACGCAAAAGACAGTCTTCTTATAATATTTAAGAAATTACTGATAAACAGTTCTCAAAATACGTATCATAGAAACATCCATTTAAGAAATTTTGATTAGTTTATTGTTAACTAGAAACTAAAAAAATAGATTTCTGTAGATCACGAGTAGTAAGATATTAGCCAATAAAATATTAAAATCGATAAAAAAAAGTAAATAAGAGTAAAATTTCCTCGATAAAGGGTGAACCGAAATAAATTTAAAAACTTCGAACAGAAGAAATCGTATATTTTCCAAACAGCTAAAAAATTGTTATAAATAGACTGTGGATTTTTATGCATTTATGGAAGAAATTATTTAAATATGCAAAGATGCAGAGAATATAAATATACATATGCAATAATATCCAAAGCAAATTATACGTCATAATGCTTAGAAAAAAAACATGCAATATTTTATTTAAATTCTGTTTCTCTATTTACGTTTATGAAAATATGGATTTGTATAAAAATCAGAAATCTAGTTACAAATAATTAAAAATGAACCAATAATTTAATAAAAGAAGTGACTTACTTACATTGTTTAATTTTCTCTATTTTTCATTCCACATAATAAATATAATAATAGGATAACAATAACGTAAATCAACCATTCTTTTATTTGGACCGGATGTTTGTCGCTTATAGAACTCTATTAAACTCGAATTCAATATCGATCACCTCGCTTCGGCGGTCACACGTCAACCCTGTCTCTCCGCGGTCCTTCCAACGGCCAATATTATCAGGATGATTTATTCGGAACTTTTCGAGTCTGCATACTTAGGTTATTACCGCCATAAATTCGAAACACGTCCTCCATGGTTGATACCGTGCCTGACCTACCTCGTCTTGAAATATGAGAAACTTCGCGGCCTCCGGAAGTCCCTATAAAATATTTCCTTCACCCTTTTACGTTTTCCACGTTGCTTCTCTTCCGCCTTACTGTTCTATCCGCCTTGCATATCCAGCGACTCGCGAAACTGATCAAATAGTTAGGTCATCTCTTCTTATCGACATGTATGCTTATTGTTCAATCGTTTTTCCGATAAATATTCATTTTTTAAATCTTCGTAAAATTGTTATTTAGTAGAGGGGCTACAGCTAGTTTAAAGTCATTTGAATAATTTTAAAGAACAGTCACACGTTATAATAACTGTAAATATTATTTTTAAAGAAGCTACAGCTATTTTCCTCGGGTTTCATTTCAAATCACTTGAATAATTATAAAGAACAATTACACGTTATAATTACAGTAAATATTGTTCTTAAGGAAGTTACAGCTAGTTTCCCTAAAGTCACTCGAATAATTACAAAAAGCAGCGTAAGTAACATCTCTGTGACTCTTATCGCTGGCCTCTGGTCCATTTTAGCATCGAACGACGCGCGTGAACGGTGGCCGGGGTGAACTCGAACGAACGAGCCTCGTTAATGGAACGCCGGGAGACAAATGCGTTCCTCGATACAAAGCATTAAGAAACTCGTTACAACGGCAACCTGGAAAATAGCTTGAACTCCGGGCTATCGGTTTCGTCCGTGGCTCGCGATGGGAGTTGCAGTTTATCTCTTTGGCCCGCAGTTTGCGATAGCTTGCTCTGCTGCGGTCACAAGTCGTATTTTGCTGGGGGAAAGGCAATTTACGTGACACTGCTACCGATGTTCATTCGATTCTATGCAACTAACATGTTTACGCCACGGTACGCATTGTTTAGAATAAGGGGGGATGTAGTATTTCGAGCCCCTCCCTCGGTTTTATATTTTTATAATTCAAAGAATACTAATTTTTTCCCTCGCCACCTCAAATCATTAAGGGAAAAAATTAAAACCTCCCTCTCTCACTGTTACGTGCGTTTATTTCAGACACTGATAAATAAAATCATTTTCAGATAATATCTTCAATTTTTCAATTTTAATAGTGCAGTGACGTGTTTATCGGCCTATTACTTACTGATATCGTACTGTAACATACGTACCAATAGGTTCCACTTATATAATATAAAATAAATAAATAACTCCCTCGGTCGATCTAATAGCTGCAACAGACCCAAAGGGCCAAATAAACCCATACAACGAATCCGCTAAGAAACTTCAACCCCCGTAATTTCCAAACCCTACCATCGAAAGTTCCCCAGGTAAAACCGAGAGTCACGAAGCAACAACCACCCCAGCTGCACGCTTATCGATACCGCGAAACGTCCCCGAGAATCGTCTAATCATCCCGTGCAATCTGGCCAATTAACGCGAATTAACGAGCCCTATCAGATGCAACACGAAGCACGGTGAGGCGACTAGGTTTCTTCTTTTCGATTCCAAAGCGAAGCAACAGCTAGCGAGACCGGTTCACAGCGTACCGTGTGTCCCGCGTAGTGAGAAGGGTGGTTTAGCTTGGGGGGGGGGGATCAAGAAGCGAGCAAAGAGAGGGAAGGGGAGCGGCGAGAGCGAAGGAGCGCGTGCAGGGTGAGGGTGAGCGAGGGAGAGGGATGGAAGAGGCGGGAAAGAGGGATAGTAGTGGGTGGGAGAAAGTCGGAGGCGGTAGTGGGAGGAAGATAGACGGTCGGCGGTGGGGAGAGTGAGAGCGGCGGAGGTGGTTGGGGAGGGAGAAAGGCTGAGGCGGTAGGGGGAGAGAGAAAGCAGCGGAGGTGGTAGGGGGAGAGAAAGAGTGGGGGAGACGGTAGGGGGAGAGAGAAAGTGGCGGAAGCGGTAGGGGGAGAGAGAAAGTGGTGGAGGCGGTAGGGGGAGAGAGAGGCGGAGGCGTAAGGGGAGGGAGAGAGACGAAGGATGTCTGTCGTGCAACGGTAGCGTGTGCACGGCGTTTTAACTCGCGAGGAAAACTCTCAGCGCACGAGCTCGCGGCTCTCAGTCGCGTGTGATACGCGGCCTTAGTCGGTGAACGCTTGGGCCACGATCCGAATCATTTGAGTCGGGAGACCACGTCGCGTCGCGTCGTTCGAAGATCACGTTCGAAGTTCATCGAGAAGTTGAATTTATCAGTGAAACTGGTGCTCGATGAATGATACGATTTCCGGATTTTAACAGACGTTTAAAACTTTTATCGGTACCTTCTTCGAACTTCTGACGCTTGAATTTTTTGATCACGAGATGTTCGATTGATGTTCAATAGTGTGGAATGCGGGTGGCTTTGAATAACTGTTCTGTTTGATCATGGCTTGATATCGGTTCTTTCACGGAGAAGTTGAAGTGGACTGGTGATTGAGGATTAATGGGATCTTGAATTTTAAACGACTTTGCTTAAAGTTTCTTAGGGGTGAGGACTGTTCAGAAGTAGGTTTCGCGAATTTTGAAGATATTTCGGCTTTGGAAATTTGAATTCAAAGTTTTTGGTAAAAGAATTGATGTCTGTAACTGTATTATTGAATTTGAAAGATTTATATCTAATGTTTTTATAATCGTGAGATTTTTGATTGATCTTCAATCATTTCAATTTTAAATATCGCTAAATTTTAAAAGTTAGTTTAAAAATGTTGTGAAGAGACTGTTCAAAACAAAGTTGCAGTTAAATTGCAGATATAAATTGTGATTCATGCTTGGAAATTCGGTCCTGTGAGTTTTATAAAAACTCTCGAGCCTCCGATATTTATACGTGAAACCTCCGCCATAAAACTTCATGAATTAGTGATTAAACAAAATTTATTTGAACGAAAATCCCAGTATTATAAATTATGCATAAAATCTGATATTACAAATTTTGATGAACATCACAAATTTTACAAGCTTCAGATACAATATGGTTAAATAAACCGTATACTTTTGGACGATAACCATTACATATTTTACAGACCGTTACACGTTCTATTTAGTATATCCTTTGTGCAAAACAAGTGAGTGAGGCAAGCCACGCGATTTTATTCACGTATGCGAACATTCCATCGTAGTTTACATAATTTTATGGCTGTTCTGTAGATTATACGATTAGTACTGAATTCTACAGCTTTCATTTTCCGAAATTCCTAAATACGAGCTTATTAAAAACCAAAATCAAGGATCGTCGCAATCTACATTCCAAGTATTCTCGTACAAGAGAAGTTTAAGCAACTACGTACGTTTCATAACCAGAATCCACGAACATCAGTCCGTTCGAAGTAAAATCAATTACTTAGAATTCGAATTTTCAAGCCTCCAAAATCTCAACGCATATTCTCATCCGTTTCACCCTCATTAATTTGCCAAACCGTTATTTCCTCGTTAACAAAAGAAGAGACAATTAAGACCAGGCGTTCGCTCATACAAGACGCTTGAAATGATCGCAGCTTCCGGTGGGCCGTTCCGTCCACCCAGGAATTATATCAACAGGTCCGATCACTGAACCTCGATCGAGGACTCGAGCGACGAGATACGTGTGGCTTGTTCGACCCGACGCGGTTGTACCCGCGAAAATTATAAATTCCCTGGCGATATTACCAGTAGACGATGAATATTTCAACGGTCACTGTCGGAAAAACGATCCCCCGAACTCCCGAAGGATTTATAACGATGCGAACGAACGGGTTGGACGAGATCTTTCGCAACGTCGCGCTTTTCACGAGCGTTCCCGATGAAACGGGCGACACGACCGGTGAAGGAAGCGTGTAAGAGCCGTGGAAACAAATGGGAATTGCGATCTGGATGTTTGACGAACGACAGAACAGGCAACGGGCGACAGAGAGCACCTTTTCCGATACAGAGAGGGTGTCGAAGAGGAGATACGGTGAAAAAGTAGGCAGTACTATGGTATAGAGGCAAAAATTTATTTGGGGGTATAGTAAAAATGAGAAGAAAAAAAGGTTGTGAGTGGAGTAGGTTGAATTCTGACAAATCTAAATTAAATTAGGTTAACGTTAGGAAACGCATTATTTTTATTAGAAGTCAATCTTGGTTAGGTATACAGGCAGTTATACAAATTTTTGTATGGATTGACATTCGATGCAATTAATTATATGCTCAGAAGCATGAGGTGGTATTGGTTAGACAAAATTTGCCAGATGGCAATTATTATGTAAAATTTCAATTGATAATGAAATATATATATATATATAATTGAATTTGTTTTAAACTTTGCTGATATCAGGTTTTTGGATTTTCGTCTATTTAGGTATTTAGACACACCAAAACGAAATTGTATTTAGCCACACTTTCCAAATGTTAGAGAACAGCAAATCAAAACTGCAAAATTAAAGCCCTTTATATTGTTTGGCATGGAGCAATGCATCTTTCTGATATTTTTGTATAGAAATACTATGCAATTGTTTCTATTGACATTTTCCACATTCATCAGAGCATCCATAAATCATAACGAATAAGGAGACTTAAGCAAAGTAAAACAAGTAAAAAGTAAGGAACAATGAAATAATAAATTATCCTTCGGTCCACTCAGGCGTACGTAGCCCCTTAACAAAGAGCGTTCTCCTCGCTCCCCATTCTAAACGAAGACACTTGAATCGAACCAGTAATCACCGGTGGAATCAGGACGCGCCGGTGAATCGCTCGAAGATTCGCGCGAGTCGCGACTGTGAACGCTGCGACGATCAAAGCGGGATCTAACGAAGAAAAACGAACGAAGGACAGCCCTGGAGAAGTCGAAAGCGTCAAGCGAATCAAGATCGAGACTGTTCTAAGTAGATCTTCTTCGCAGCCGACGACCCCTTCACGATAAATGTTTAATCGGGCCGAAAGAAGGTCGTCCGTTCGATCGATTCGAGAGATCGTTTGAATATTCGGCGCGAAGGGATCGCCAAGGGGTGTGGAAGTGGTTGGAGGCTTCGATTTTATTTAGAGGTGTGCAAGAATTCGAAAATATCGGATCGAGTCGGGTCGAGATATTATATTTGAATCAGGTCGGGTTCGCGAAAGCGTTTTCTGGAATTCTCGAAGATGTCGGGATTCATCCGCAAAGTTAAAACAATCTTAAATTTTCATTAAAAATAGGTTATCCATAGTTGATCGAAAGTAGAATTCAGTTATTATCAGAGAAGAAAGTAACGACTTTCTTACGGGAGAATATGAAATAAAATTGTTGGTGTGGTTTAATAAGACTCTGCTTAACACTGTTTATTATAACTATGCTTGCATTTAACTACCAAATCCTATTTTTTATAATTTTCTAAAAAAAATCAAAAATTAAAAATCCCGATAACTTCAGGAACCGCCGTTTCCTCCAGAATCCTGGAAGATCGCGAATCTCGACCTCTTTCGATAGAATCCGATACAGTATTGTCTCTTTACGTGGCAATTTGTGACTACTCTCTAATTGACGGTCGCTGTCCACACTCTTTAGAATATTGAACATTCGAACGTCTTGGATATTGACGATTGACGAACGATTGCATACATACGTCTCATCCATTATCATTTATATACCTTTTTCTATTTCCAAGACAAGAGCCAGCATTGAAAGTTTGCACAGTAAATAGCAAAAGTTTGTTGATAACGAGGGTGATAACGTCACTGATTAAAAATAAAATTTGGTTAAAAATTCAAGTGTTTCAATTTAATGTAAGAAAACATTACTTTCTGGTCCCCCTAATAAACTAATTAAATATTATATAACAATGCAAACTTCAAAATAAAATGTTCTCTTTCCAAACTTGCACCTAACTGTTCATTTGAGCCAAATCAAATAATATTTTTCGAACGCATCGAATTCAATTTTACTTGTACGTCAAGGAATTAATTGCATCCCGACCCCCATGCATTCGAACCCCCAGTTTCTCGACGTTTCCCGGTTCCTGCACACCTCTAACAATATTCGTTATTTCCGCGAAGGAGGGCAACGTAACCGAGTTCCCGTCGCGAACGACGAAGCGTGATCGGTTGCCGGAAGTTCCGTTCCCGCCGTCACTTTCGCCCACGATGAGAAACGGCCTCGCGGAACGTGACACGCTCGGCGAAACCGCGATGGAAATGTCGTTGGGAGACACTTAGAGGCGATCGCCACGGTTTCTTCGAGAGGAACACCGTGCCGGAGGAAGCGGAACCGATCGCGGGGTGCAAGAAGCGGAAACGGATGATGTCACGATCGATCGACGACGCTTAGATACTCCGGAGGAGCGTACCGTGTCGTTAAGCTGCGCCGGTGTTTTTCTTCTGGCGAAAGGAGGCGAACAAAGGCAGCAGCGATCATGAGGGACAAATTTGCATTCAGTGTAAGTGTCCCCCGGGTGGTATATTGGATTCTGCGTTTATTTTAGGAGGCGAACGTGAGACACCGACGCGGACCGATCGATCGCTATCGAGAAGTTCGAGGCTGTTCAGAATTAATTATGAAGGTTGAACTCGCGTACGCTTAAGACGATGAAACGTGGATGATACGGTTTTCATTGATCGCGCGTGACCTGGCGGTCGTGACAAACAGGGTACACTGTCATTCAAAAGTATGCAGGCGCTTTTAGACGGCGCCTTCGTTGGAAGGATTAAAATATCCTGTCTAACGTTTCGAAGTGTACGAGAAATCGAGTTTTGTGGCCATAAAAGGGAATTCTATGTTCTATAGTGTTAAAATGCTAGAAAAATACTGCAAGTGAAGTAATGCACTGGTAAAATGTTGGTGCTCAATAGTTTAATAGAAGTGGTTATATATGTAACTGATATTTAATTAACACATTAGCCAACCGAATGGGGACATCTTCCATTATTTTCTCTGTCATTGATTCTATTTCCTTTTGTTATTAGTTAGTCTTGAATTAGTGTTGAATTAATTAAAAATTGTACTTTGGAAGAGCGGAAAATGCGTTTGACGAATTGTGGACAACACTAGTCCAAGACTAACTAATAAAAAGAGTAAATAGAATGAATTATAGCACCCCTGTTGCGTAAAAAATATGAGATCTACCCATTCGGTTGGTTAAGTGTTAAAATATTTCTGTGTCTTGAAAAATTAAAGAAACGTGAGATGGGATACTTTAACTTAGGAAATAATGGGATTGATCAAATTATTGGAGATTTTTTTTCTTAAATTCCACTCTAAATTGCTAGTAAATTATTTTGTTGACGAATACTTTATATGTACTTAAGTTTCTGATCGATTAGTATAATTTTTGTAACCGGTGTTTGACGTGCAACTGATCTTCCAATTTCACATGCCCATCGAACACTATCGAACGATGTTAATTACCGTCAATCAAACGGATCGAGGACTGAGTGTTTTTCGAATGACTATGACTGCATAAAGCGTAATAATACAAAACGTCAGGATCTCGATGAAACATAAATTAAACTCGTGCTCGTGACAGTATGAGTTACTCATCCCGACGTCTACTCATCCTGACGAGGCGAAAGTCAATAATTAAACGTGATACTGGGGGGACATTATAAAGCTATGTTTATTCGGTACATATCACGCAATTTCCGATAACTAATAATTCGACGGTTTTAACTCCCTTCGATACAATTTATTCCCGAGTATTATTATGCTTTAACGTGTTAACCCATTTTGAACGGTGGTTGACCGTAGGATAAATCGTAAATGGAAAGTTTTTTGAATTTTCAGTGTCTCATGAAACAATTCTATTTTTCTTCGTGCAAAGCGTAATGTTTAAAATTAAATTAACCCTCTATGGGCCCAATTGTTGTTTTAAATATAAAAAAATTGACGGAACGAAAAATCAATAATTATAATCCTATATATGCAGATGAAAATAAATTTCCAGTTTAAACAATTTTACATTGTAGAACATTATAGAATTAATGTGTGTACGTCATTTCGTGAGAAAAACTAAAATTATTTGTTAAAATTTCAATAAATTGGCATGTGACCTGAAAGTTACACGAGCTTATAGAGGGTTAAATTAAATTAAATTAAAAAAGTATTTCATCGTCTCATTAACGTAAAGATCAGTCAGTCATTGTAATCCCGTTCACAGGTTGAGAACCGCTGCACGAAATAGACAGAGCATATCCATCATCAATTTCTACACCGCTATTATCCTACGTATACCTATTATCTTAGCATTAATCATAGCAATTCGATTCTGAGGGTGTCAACACGATCACGTGATTTACAGTCGGGGGTGCCGGACATGCACGAGACCCTGTCCAGTTTTTCGGAACAGTTCAGGGACGGGCCGACGAAGCCGGAAATAAAGCCGGAAGCAGCCAAGGAGTCGGAGAGGACCGACGAGCCGAAGTGCGGCTGGTTCTGGTTCAATCCGTTGTACCTGCAGCGATTTCGAACCGCGAAATGGGCGCTCTTCTGGTTATGCTGGACAGGCGCGTTACAAGGTATGTAATTTGAATTAGATGCAACCCTGTAGAAGGGTGAACTATGCATTATTTTCTTCTTTTCGCTAATTTCTGCACAACGTTAACCCCTTGGCTTACAACCACGAGTCTGACTCGTGATAAAGAATTTTTATTATTTCATTATTATTATTATTTGAACAAGCAGTTGGAGTTATTTTTCGAACTTCTTGTTTACACATGGCTCGCACGATCGAGAGATCGCGTGTAGGCCAAGGGGTTAAAATGAGGTCTGAGTTCTGAGTATCGAAACCTAGACGTGCGAATATTGAAACCCTTAAGATTCGAGTCTTTAAGTTGTAAAAATCGAAATACTTAACGCTTTTTAGCCTTTCAGCTCGAAGGCTCAAGCTGTCTAAATTTTACTACACTCTATCTACAATACTCTTTAAAAAGTAAATAAGAAAGTAAGCAAATTAAATAATTAAACTTGCTAGTGACATAGGAAAAACAGTTGCTACTGATTTGCTGGCTTTACAACTTTGAAGGCTTTAACTGTTAAAGCCTTGACGCTTTAAAACTGAAGAGCTTGCAGTTTAGAGATCAATAGATGTGGAGTTTTTAAAGCAATTTTGTCAAATAATAGGCTCAGAAGGAAGAATTACATTTTTGAAACAATTTTCGTTACGAAAGTCGTCAAGATTTGAAATCGATTTTTATTAGCTTCTTTCTTAACTTTACAACATAATCTCCCCTTTTTTATTAAAAATTTTCTAATTCTTAAATAAGCATACATTTATGTATACAGATAATTAGAATAATCGAAGTTCCCTTTGTCTTATCCCTTTCATGCTCAATTTTGAGGGACCGATACTCTGTCCCATGTTTTACCCTCGATCTATTGTTATGGTAGCTGCAGAAATATAGCATGGTCGTAAAATCGATTGGGTATCAAAATACACGTATTTCGGACACCGAAAAAGCGATGGCGCCGATCGATCATGATTCCGACATTCCAAACCTGTTTACTTTTCCGATCGATTAGTTTTACCACCACGTCATATTTCTACAACCACAATAGTATGTACATCCTGAAGGCTACAAACCCCATGGTTACTCCTTCGATCCTTCGAATTTCATCGTATACAGACGCACAAGTGTCCGTTCAGCTATTGTGCGTGAGGTGTGTAATAATAAACAAAAATGCATGAATACAATCACGATCAACGATTTCTATAAATATTAACTTAATATATAATAATAAAGAGTAACTTTAGCATTTTTCATTTCAGTTTTATGTAGCTATGTATTTTTTCTTCTTTAACAATACACTATTACCGAATGTAATAAGTGGACGAATACTTATGCGGCCGACTGTATGCATATACATTAATTTAACACGTGTTAATTTAACCCTCTATGGGCCCGTGTAACTTTCAAGTCACATTTTAATTTATCGACATTTTAACAAATAATTTGTTTTTTTTTTCATAAAATGGCACATTAATTATATAATGTTCTATAATGTAAAATTGTTTAAACTGGTCAATTCTTTTTTCATCCGCGTATAGGGGATTATAATTGTTGATTTTCCGTTCCATCAATTCTTTTATATTTAAAACAAAAATTCGGCCTATAGAGGGTTAACACTGCCTGGGTCTAAGAAGACCCGGCGATAGCCTCACCGTAACATTTCAACCAGATGGCTGTCGTAACTCAAGAAGGTAAAGTAAGCTAACCACCGATACTTATGAACCGGAGTGTACACGCGTGCAGTTGCATACACGCACCAACCGATTGACTCCGATATCGCAGTTTGGCGTTACTAATAGCCGTGCATTCGAACGCAATTTCGAGGCTTTCACCGTGGCACGAGCGAGTTGCAAGAGGTTGCCAGCGGAGGGGAGAGGGTCGACGGTGACTGACGATAACCGGAAATCGAGTTTTCCGGGCCGATGGCAGGAGGTTGACGCGTTATAGGGAAGGGACGCGGCTGATCGAGGCGAAAAGGGCGAGCAGCGTGTGCGATGGTAGCGAGACGAAGGTTGTGGACAAGACGAGGAGCAGAGGGGGGAGGGGAGGGTTCGAGGAGGAAGAAAAGGGCGAGCAAGGGAGCCGAGCATGGAGTACTTGGTTTAAATAAGTTTGTTCGTCCCTCGCCCCCTTCATTCTTCTTTTGGCGTTCGGAACACGACAAAAGAAATCGTCCTCTGGAGGTCCGTGCCTCCTTTGCGGCCAATGGGATTGAGCAAATTGCTGGACAATGGGACCGGCCGATCGTCTGTATACAGTACCGGCCATAAGTATCTTAACGAATTTAGATAAATAACGGGTTATGGTCACGTAACCGGTAATGTCGTACAGGGTGTCCTTAAAGAATAGGTACAAGCCGAAACTAGGTGATTGCTTACAGAGAAATATTTCTTTTTTGGTGGGAGTGGAGGGTTAAATCAGCAATCAGAATTTCAAAATTCTGTGAACCGATTTCAGGTCACAGGACCACCCATACGTAGAGTTTGTCACTTGTCACGATTAGGTATTCTCCATTGAGAATAAATCGGATATAGAAAGGGATATAGTAAAAAGATACTACATATATTCTATCTAATCTAATAACGTTCTATCAATTCTAACATAAGACATAACAAATGTATAGTAAAGCAAATGTAAATTAGAAAAAGGTATTTGCACGCACTGTGCTCAATTTGTTCGTCCTTTAAGTGGTGAAAATTAATCGCGTTAGAAATTAAGTTAGAAATGAATCACCTGAAAGACGAAGAACTTTACAAGCAATAAACTCGTGCCACGATAATTGTTTCTAAATTTAACGATCGAGTCGTGTTTTGTCAAAAGAAAGTCCCCGGATACTTTCAAACGACTGTGTCTGTGTATACGTGTGTGTGTGAAGAGAGGGAGACAGAATTGGCCGGCAGCTGGAGAAACAAATTGTCCGCGCTGCAGGAGCAGAGCACCGGCTTTAATTAAAATTCTCCTATTAACGGTACAATGGGAAACGAAGGTGGTTCGTTTTCCGCGTAGACAGACGCCGGATACGACGACAATCGAGCTGGCTCCTTCTTAGCCACGGACCACCCGCGAACACGCTAATTCGATGGATATTGGCTAACTGGCGTGGGATACGCTGCCGTAGGTGTGGTTTCAATTTCTTGGTTCGGTTTTACGAGTTGTTTGGAAGAAATTTAGTGTAACGGCTTCGAATAACGGGTTCTCAATTAACCGTATTTGCATACTTGCGGACAAGACCAGTTTTGAGCTGGACTTCTTCTTTGGGTCCGTCAATTTGTTCTACAAACTAATACTAAAACACATACGTACAATTTACTGCATTAATGAATGCATAACTATCGTTCCTTCGTTTTTTATTTTACACATAAAAAATAAAATAAAATTGTCCTGTATTCGTCATCTAACAATAGTTCTTTATTTTTTTAAAGCTATGAAAAAATACATAAATATAAAATAGACAAATAGCACACATAAATATTCAAACACCTATTTGAATACATTTACAATTTAGCATGAAAAAGGCGTGATTATTCTATTACTAGAATTCTATTAATTTTTGTTATCCTAACAGTTTCGTCACCCTATTAGTTCATGTGCAAAAGGTTATATCCACAAAATAGAACGATAAATTATCTCATTTGCATATTCAAGTAAACCAACGACAAACCATAAAACCATGTAACTTCTAACCAAACGAAATCACGTCAAATTAAATATTTTATTTCCCGACCACGATCATAAAAAACGAGCCATAAAGCAAACGGCTCGACTGCAGGCCTCTCCGTTCGACCGAATTCTCCCACAGAAGATCCATTTTTGCGACCGTCAACGACGGTCGAACGCGTTTGTCATCCGACGCTGCACATCCACGTTTCCAACCGTACGAAATTCGACGCCCTGTCGACGGTTGTTTGCAGTTTCCAACGCAGCCTGTCCGATTCAGAGGCGATTAGCGGCGTGTGTACGCTCGTGAGAAAGAAACGTTTAATAGATTTACGTTCGAGAGAGCGATTTCTTCGAGGGTGAACGGACACCGGCCGGCGCAGAGGGGAGACGTAATTGAATTAGTTTACCCCCTTCTGATTCATTTACACGCGGCACGCGGATTCGCTTTGTTGGATCGGATCTAAGCGCACGCGGATCAGGGATCAACAGCGTCCTCGTGTACGGGAATCGGAACACGTGATCGAGCTGGTGTCGTTCGTATTTTTACAACACTCTTATCGATTCACCAAGCTTTTCTGGGTTGTTACGTCGACAGAAGTCGAGATACCGTCGAGTGTACAGCCCCGTTCAAAAGTGTTTCGTTCGAATTTATAGGGGAGATTCTACTTTTACTTATTTGGTGGAGTGAGATGATTGGGCTCAGGTGTGAATAGAATCAAGCGAAGGGATTAGAATATTAACCCTTAGCGCTCCGTTGGCTCCGCTACGGAGACATTCTGTATTTAATATGATTACATTCCAGATGATTTATCATTAAGTTATCTTCCGGCCCATCTTTATAGTTAAAGATATGGAAATATGTTACGTTGAGAATGTAAAGCTGAGCGATGGTAAAGACGTATTTTCTACGAAGGAATCAGAATTGTCTGAAAAAGAGACTGGAGCGTTAAGGGTTAATATATTTATTAAAAACTTAAATTCACCCTTGCTTGTAATACGACAACTTTTGGAACACAATTACCGTGTTATACGGGGATTGACTGTGATAGATAGAATTCGTTCATTTTTTTTTTTTTTCAGGAATGGTGGTGAACGGTTTCGTGAACGTAGTTATAACCACCATAGAAAGGAGATTCGGCTTGAGGTCGTCGCAAACGGGCCTGATAGCAGGCGGATACGACATAGCCAGTTTCCTTATCCTCGTCCCTGTCAGCTACCTGGGCGGACGCTCAAAAGCTTCGAAACCAAGGTATTTGCATATGTTCAGATACAAATAATAATTACATACACGTACACGAAGTGTTATCGAAATAGATATCCAAACTTTGATACCATATCTGTTTTTTCTACAAATGAAAGAAGTAACACGTGCTAGCACAGTTTTGCAAACTTTTCCAGTCACAAATGTAAATATTTATCGTTTGCGTTGAAGTTTTACATAAATGGGTAGCTGTCGTACAGTAGCAGACAAAAGTTTAAGAGAAACAGAAATAAATTAATTAATTTGTAAGAAATGGCACGATAAACAAAATTCGTATTCTGTGATGATCAATAAATAGTGTTTCACCAGAATAACGATTAAGATGAATATATAGAGAATATTTGGAAACCATAAAATTATATTTCAGATAGTTCCTCTCGTCTTAAACTTTTGTCCGCTACTGTATGTTGTATCTACGATTACTAGCGTTGTCAATGTTAAACTCGAGCATATCTACTGTTATTTGTAAACTATAAATTTTTATGCCTTCATAGAAAATTCAAATATGCTAAGACGTACAAAATGTACGTAACAAGTAAATGTACACGCGGATTACACTATCGTGGTAGGTCAGATATCTTGCGAAACATTTACGTCTCCAGCACATATAAATTCCAAAATGGCCCGAAAATGGCTATATGCAACATTTTTTAGAATTATAATAAGATGTTTGGACGGATTTTTCTCTAACAAAAATTTAAAATAGGGACCATAAGCAGATAACACCAACTTATGCGCTTTCCAGGATTGTCCATCAAAAGCTAATGTCACATTCGTAAAACTTTTTTCACCTCGTAAATATTTAAACCACAATACCATATTAGATTTTGGAAATCATTCCACTTAAGAAGAAACTACTGCTGTTCATTTGCCATTGTTGACACCCAGTGTTTCAATAATTTTCACTTAAATTTGAAAACTCGGTCTAGCAGACCAACAAAAATTCCTTTGGGACAACTACGAATTCCAAAAAAGAACACGGAAAATATTTATTATCGATACTGTACTTGTATATATTTATATATACACGCACGTATGGTTCGTGTACAAGCCATTGTTCTGCCCTATTAATATTAATACCGATATCGGTTCACCCCGACAGTTCTCATAAATATTAATCCTAACGTCAGCCGGGCCGACAGTGTCGGCGTTAATCTCCATTTCGTTCCTTCGCTTCGACACTTTCAGGCTTCCAGCCCTGCACCCTGTCCGGGCTCGATCCTTAATCGATAATCGATAACACTTGGAAACAACGAAACGCGTAATCTTGAGGCTGAACTTCGCCCAACGAATATTTATGTGGACGAAAGAGCAAATAAATGAAAACATAGAGACGCGTGGATGCGACGTTCTCTTGGAACGAGGTAAACGAAGATTTAGGTTAAAGGGTTAGAGAGGATGCCTGAATAAACGAAACTCGTATAAGAAGAATTCTTTGAAGTTTCGACGTTACCGTCTAATATTCTTCGATAAAATGAAAGAAAATTAGTAGATTCAAATATACTTTTTGGAATAATAACAATTTTGTTATTATAGTGTGTATCGTTTAAAACGGATCATCCAGTTATTTCTTGAATACGATACAAAAGTTATATGTATCAATTGAAAATTCAAAGAGTAATGTGGTTCTCAAGTCATTTTTACGAGAATTATTTATATTTTCAGATATGTATATAAAAAATAAGATGATTTGTTTACTATGAGTACAAAAAGCATTTTCACATTATTCTTGTCGCCCTTATATTAATTTCAACACTGATTGATCCACTTATTATTAAAGAAATGAAATTCCCTAGGAGATAACCAACAAAATACTGAATTACTACAAACACTTTTTACACTCGCTAATCTATCTTCTCCTTTAGGTGTACACTATTACTCTAAAGTTTAGGACCATTTTCTAACATTTTCCTTGGAATCAAAAATTAGCATTCTAATAGTTTCTTATATTCTGATAAATTTTCAATTTTTTTTTCTAAATCATTGCCTTTCTTAATTTACATAATGGTCTTAAACTTTTAGCCAGTGCTGTACGTAGTGCGTTGAAGCAAATACGGCGGTTTCATTTTTTGTTCGGCAGATACATAGGCATAGGAGTTCTAGTCTTAGGTTTAGGAAGTCTGCTCTTCGCGTCGCCTCACTACATTGCTGGACCGTACAGAGGTGGCCAACAGTCGGAAAATATATGCCAAAGGGTGACAAATACATCATCCCGTTCGGTGAGCACTTTATTTTTCATTCGATTTTTATATTCGATATAAATGTCCTATAATATAACAAAACTGACTCATATAACACTCTCAAGCAAATCAAACAGAACTTTTTTGTTTGAAATTGAGCGCTGAACGTCGATCGGATGCGCACTTTTCTAACTCTGGGTCCGAAGAGACACAGGCGTGGTATCGCGAGGATTAATTACTTTTAATTTACTTGTGCATGCTCCCTGTTCAGCTATCCTGCAATGGATCCGCGGGCCAAACGGACCAAGAACCGTACAGTGGATTGTACTTAACTATCTTTCTCATGGCTCAACTTCTGCACGGAGCAGGTTCCGCTCCTTTTTACACGCTCGGCGTCACGTACATAGACGAGAACGTGTCGAAAAAGATGTCCTCTGTGTACGTAGGTAAGAAATTAAACTCTGTCTGCTGTATTGTCCTTGCTAATTATAAAAGCTTTCACGATGGAGCATCGATTATTCGAACGTCGCTTAAAGAAGCACATCACTTTGTAGACGTGAAATTAAAAAGTGGATCAACAATTTTTTTTTTTGGATTATTCGTTAGAAGTTATTCGGTAAAATATTAAGATTTTTTCCGAGGATATATGAAGTGACATTTTTTAACTTTCTTTTTCTCTTACGAGTTATTTGTTGCTTAAAATTTTCTAAACTTGGTAGATTATTCGAATTTCAGAAAATATATTTACACTGCATACACAAAGTAGAATATTATAATAACAATAATTTAATTATAAAACAACAATAATTTTGAAGATTTGACGTTTTAAGCAAAAGATGTAAAAAAACCTGTACAAATGATTTTAAAGAAGAGTATACTTTTTCGTTTAGGAATTTTCTACACAATGGCTATAATAGGACCTGCGTTAGGCTACGTGGTTGGAGGCGAATTGTTGAAGCTCTATACAGATTTTATCACCGTGGATCCGTCAGAGTGAGTCTGAATAAAAATTTGCACGATCATACTAACATTATGCTCAGCATGCTTTTTTTAAACTGCCTCGAAAACGCTTTTCCAAATAATATTCGACTGCGTTCAACATTTTTGCTACAGTACTGTACATGTTATCGGATAAGAATAATATTATCGATTATAAAACCGATACGTTTGCTTGTTGGAATTTATTACGAACGAAATTATTCCATGAAAGCTTTCGAAAACAAAACAACACAATTCCTGATTAAAACGATAACGCAACTGCAATGCGTTTACAATTTAAGACATTTAAAAAAATCATGAATTGCAATAACGTGGAATAAAAATGACCCCGGTCCAGCATTTGAGAATTACATCAAGTTCTACAGCATACATACGTTTCTCTCATGAATGTTCGACTAATCACGAATGCCTGTGTACCTGTACACCCCATGAACCTCGCAGTATCCTCGCGCAGATCAGCGCGAACAGCCGATAAATCCTGACGGGAATTTAATAAAGTTACCTTGACGCTCCGCTAAACGCTGCCCCCACTCCGCTAAACGCAGCCCCCACTCCGCTAAACGCAGCCCCCACTCCGCTAAACGCAGCCCCCACTCCGCTAAATGCAGCCCCCACTCCGCTAAACGCAGCCCCCCACTCCGCGTTTGCCGCGGAGCCGGCGGAGTGGGGGAAAAAAGCGGGAAACGCGTTTAACGCGTGGCGACACGAGAGGCGACAAATTCCGATGGCGCATCCATTACGCGTTGTTCCCCATCGGCATTCGACGACTATGAACCCCTTTAACCGCGTGAAACGCGTAATGAACACGGACAGTTTCCATGCTATTGTCCGTCCATCGTAATTCTTCCACGAAATCGCGTAACGATCTTAATGCCTCCGGAACGTTTAAAGTTGCCAGATGGATCTTTCAGCGCGATTTCGTTCGATCTCTTGGAGAAGCTCTTGTGACGTACAGTAGCGGACAAAAGTTTAACACGTTGCGTAGAAAACCAACTTCGATTGGCACGAGAGGGAGTTCAACGTTTTTAAAAACTAAATCTCAGATTGCAATAAACAAGGTGTAAGCATGTTTTTATATTATACGAATTACCAAGTTTATTTTATAAGCTCGACCTTGTCGATCGCAAGGATCGAGGTACAATGTCAATCCCTAGGAACTGTGCCCAACGTTTTAAGATCAAAGTGTCAGCGAAAATAAATGAATTCGTTCATAAGAAATAACGCGACAAACAAAATTCGTATTCTATGCTGATCGATAAATGGTGTTTTAGCATAACAACAACAAAAATGAATATATCGACAATATCATAAACCTATATTTTACAGTGTTCTTTCGTCTTCAACTTTTGTCCGCTATTGTATAGTTTGGTGATCAAAAATTAACAAATCAAGATATTGGAGACATCTTTCTCTGAGATCAATCTAGATCATTTCAAGCCAGAATCACAACCAATGGTTACCACTACTTTTAATGTTCGAAGTAACGAATTACCCTTACAAGTACTTGCTACCTGACAAAATCCACTCAACAGTATCTCGAAGCTTTTCTCCGTATTTTTCGTTAAAATTAGAAAAACCAGGTAGACTTCACCTTAAATGGCAAAACGAAAGTACCAGGACGAAATTCATATTACCGTCATCCCTCGAAGTATACGTTCGAGTTTCTTATTTCCTTATATTTTGGGAAACTTGAAATTGTACCCCAGCTCTGTCCTACTCTACTACTGCCTTATCTTCTATCTCGTCTCTTTGGACAAGAGTATTACGAAAAAGGAAGTTACCTGGAAAACCACGATGGAACGGGATCGCGAAAATAGAATTTTCATGGCTGGCCGAGATCTTGCTTTTAAACGGTGCACGAATAACGCCTGGGAAAAAATTGAGTTACCGGGGGGAAAGGGGGAAGGGTGTGATGCCGGTGTACACAGGCTATCGGATTTTTATCATCTATTTCTGCCGTTTCACGGCCTTGAAAGGACGCCCGAGCGTCGTTACGACGACGAAACGTTATTAGACGTGTTTGCGACGCTTAATTGCCGGCTTCTTGTCCGCGACGCGATAATGAGGATACGGATCACGATGTTCTTTATTTTTTTTTTTTTGTCGCTTTCGCACGGTAACACTGCTGATTAACGCTACAATTAACGAGTACGAGCGAAGCATACTTGTTCGCGCCGAAAGAAGTCCAATTAAGGATTAGGCAGTGTTAACCCCTCAGGCATAGCGTCGAATTTCGTACTTTCTCTTCTTGCGACCCAATCATGTAGCATTTAAATCGGTAGGGTTTTGTAAAGTTCGATCTGCTAAATAAAAAGTAAGAAACTTTTCCTAGTTATCGAATACGATAACTGTTTTATTTCAAATTAAATGTTTATCAATGCAATTGAGATTTTTGTTAGTAATCTTGTTATATGTAATATGTAAATAATGTAAGAAAAAGGTTCTTAAGATTATTTATTATTATTCATATGATTAATGGCAAAAATATACAGTATACAGTGATTTTTAACCCAACTCTGCTACACAATTCTATGTTTAACTCTCTTTTTTATTATCATTAATATGATTAATGGCAAAAATATACAGTATACAGTGATTTTTAATCCAACTCTGCTTCGCAACTCTATGTTTAACTCTCAACTCTTTAACGAATCCACAACTCGATTTTCTATTCAACACCGGTCCTTTCCTCCCTCGAGGAAACCCTTATAGGCCTTTTCCTCTTTCCACCCAGCGCTCGCTAAACATTACCGATCCATCAATGAATTATCCATCCCCAACGACTTTTTCTAATGGGCCTGGCTTTCGTCTAGCCAACCCACGCTTTCACTTTTCTGTTCCTTAACCCTTTGACTGCCAAAGGCGTATATATACGCCTTCACAAATCCATCAATATATACGAAAGGCGTAAATATACGTCCTCTGTATTTTTCTACTATAACACCTTTATTACTGTTTTACCGATTAATTCAACATGGAATTTATTGTCCAATGTAACATAGCAACTAAATATGCCATTATTATTTTTTAAACCGTAAGAATGGTATAAAATTTTCCGGTACTGTTTTGGTCACTAGTCGGTGGACAACCAGTCACAGCAACTGACATGCGAAAAACGCGCGGCAGTCAAAGGGTTAAAACTACCACACTACACTATCTATCGCGTAGTTAAGCCTGTTCGCTGTTATTTTCGCGTTCAAACAGCGAGGAAACAGAAATCGGCAGCGACGAGGGTGAAAAACGCGAGGAAAGATATCGAGCGACTGGTATAATTCGATTCTCACGTGTACGGCAGAGGGAAGTGACTCAACGCGAAAGGGTTGGGGGGGGGGGAGGGGGCGAGTGGAGACAAATGGAACTTGATTGTGCTCTAAGTGCCGGGGGACGAGGTGACAGTTTTGAAGGGTAACATCGGCGTTATCGTCAAACATTGGTTCACCGCTTGACATTTTCCCCATGGACCGTTCCTGTGTGCGTGCACACGGGCGTCTATGGGGTTACATGCACTATTAATCCCGCCCCATTATACGCTCTAATGGTACTCCGGGATATTTTCAACGGAGCGCACGGGAGGCAAAGACGGGGATTTGTTTTGATATCCTGCACGGATGTATCGGAGATCGTGATCCCGATAGCGGTGCCGAAGAAACACGCGTAACCGTCGATCGGTTGGATGAAATAGTGGAAAAAGAGAGTCAACGAATATAAATGAGTTAATTTAAAATTTATTTTAAAAACAAAATTCTTATTTTATGCTAATCGGTAAATATGAACCGATCGAAATTGAAAACCGATGTGAAACGATTAAAAATTATTTCGTTTAAAGATAACTAACAAATATATATCGTATTTTTTTGGATTATAAAACGGGTTTTTTTTCAAAAAAAATGCTCTCTCTCTCTAGTCGCTAATGATTCTGAAGTCGATACGACGTTAAACAGAGAGAAAAAAAAATACTCTCAGATTTTTGGTGCGTCTTATGGTCTGAAGGTAACATTAAAATATATGTTTTTTTAAATTATCCTGCAAATTTGAGGTGCATCTTATAGTCCGAAAAATACGATACGTACAATTTATTCCTACATCTATTATCGATTGAACTTTTGAATGAAGAACGATTAAATATTAATGGCCCTATTATCTTTCGCTTAAACGTTTATTTCATTACACCTGAAAATAATATTCTCATTTATTATTCCTCATGCTTAATTTAATTGAATTCACTTCTGTTATTAAATTTTTCAACAGAATTTCTAAGTTTCGTTATTACGAGTCATAAATCTTGCAAAAACTTGTTTCAAATTCGCCATGACTATTACATACGAAATCGAAGGGTAGCAATACTCGAATCGGTTGCCACGGGGGGTTAACAAGAAGCAAAAGAAAAAGGGAGCCCTAAACGGCGACTCCTTGCCACTGTGGCGCAGTTAACTCCGCTAAGGGATGATCGCGCAGTTAGTCAGCCGTTTCCGGGCAATCAATCACCTGTTCGCAGTCGGGTTTTGCTGGGAGAAAAAAAAAAGATCAAGCCCAGCCCACTAGCCGCGGCGAATGTAACGTCGATGGGGAAAAAATTAGTTACGTAAAACCTCTGCTAGGAATATCCGTCTGGCGAATCGATAAAGCATCCTCGCGCGTCATATCGAGCCGATCGACCGTGAAACATCGAGCGCAGTCTCGAAAGAGTATATCAAGATCGTGAAATCAAATAAGAACACGAAAACGCTTGTATCTCCCGTTTTATCAACTACTATTTAATATCGTGTCAACTGTCGCATCGTTGGTGGTAAATTGGAAATTGTACGACGTGTAATTAGTAGATTGCAAATTTTTATGCTGATTCTATATAAATTCAGCTAAGGAAATTCGACACGAATAGAAATGCTTGTTTATAGAAATTAATTTTTCGCGAAACTGTCTAAGCCGTCGAATACCTTGTTTAAAAACATTAATTTCATCGATTTACATAATTATTCTATCTCTAACAATTTCTAAAATATTCGTCAAAATAGATTTCGCAACACTTACCTTAGATGTAGTTTTCATCCCTTCAACGTGAACGATTGCAGGAACGATTTAAGATTAAAAGACACACGGTTTGCACGTATTCAGTGAAATATTATTTAATTAAGGATAGAAGATAAGAAACGCAATAGCAGTATAGAGCGGATGCGTTCTGCCCGATGTCTGGAACGAAAACTGAAACACGGGAGTCAAAAGAGAAGTCGGTCAGCTCGTCGCAGCACTCTACTGTTTACATTGACTCCGCTATCCTCAAGGTTCCAAACGTCGAAGACACAACACGGCAATGTACATCGTTGTCCTTCGACATATCTGTCAAATATTTCCACTACATCATATTTAAATATCATCAAAATCGGTGATTAGCACTTCGGTATGTTCCTTCGTAAATTGAAGTGTGCCATTGGACATTGTGGTGACCTTGCTGCCCTTTAGATCTGCCAAATTGTTAGTGGCTGAGAAACACTTCTTGAGCTAGCCGTTACAAAATTATGCGGAACATGGAAGGACGTTTCCATCGACTCCAATGCTTCGTTCGGATATAAGTGGAGGAAGACCAAGTTTAACCCCATGTGTGTCTGTTGTAAGGAGTCTTTTTCTTGCGTCTACGAAGTTGAAGTGCGCCATTGAACACACCTGTGGGGACACGGAAACTCTGCGGGTGTTCTAAGGGGCTGCATCAAACACTTTATAACAGGGCCTGAACATCGGCCCGTCATTAGGCCCAAACGGCCAGCCGATCGTCATTACCACGGGTGTTTGATTGCAGCCTTATTAGAATCCGGAAAACACTCGCAGAGAGTCCCTTCCATGTCACCACATTTTCCCATTCTCGACGCGTTCAGGGAATATAAAACTGAAACTACCCTGGGCGCGACACAGTTACACAGATATAATATATAGATATATTATATAGTATAATATATAGATTCAATCTATCACAGTCATACATTCGATCTATCAGTCAATCTAACACAGTCATACATTCGATCTATCAGTCAATCTAACACAGTCATACATTCGATCTATCAGTCAATCTAACACAGACACACATTCGATCTATCAGTCAATCTAACACAGTCATACATTCGATCTATCAGTCAATCTAACACAGTCATACATTCGATCTATCAGTCAATCTAACACAGTCATACATTCGATCTATCAGTCAATCCATCGCAGTGTAATCTATCGCAGTACAGCAAATAAACATACCCTACACACCCAACGGGAGAAGACCCGCATCTCCACCATACGATAGATCGTTTAAAATTGTAACGCTCGAGTAATTAGAGATGAACGAGTCGTTGCAAAAATTGCATCGATACAAATGCAATGTTCCGTTGCATCGGTTTCAGAGCACGAGGAAAAGCGGAACTTCCGGGACGGTTTGCTGGTAGCCGGCAATTTAGTCGGAAAAGTTGCTGAAGCTCCGTGAATTTCTGACCGCCTAGCGCAATTAAAAACAAAACGAAAAAAAAAGAGGCGCGGGTAGATCGGCCTGGTTGCACCGGAAGTTCCGCGACGGAAGAGCAATTCCGGCCTACTCTGCACCAGCGGACCGTCCGCTACACCGTTTCGGGATAATTACATTTTTCCCCGGGATCCTTGCCTTCCCTCTTCTCCTCCTTCTTCGTCCTCTTCTTCCTTTTTTTTGTTTTATTTACGACCGGCCTACTTCTCGCGCAGAGTCCCGTTTAATATCGGGCGGCGCGTTTAGAACCGCTTAAAAAAGAACAGATTGACCCGTTTCCGCGATATTAACGTCCGCGAGTTTCCCGGTTAGACGCCGGTTTTAAGTGAGATTGATGTAAAGAGGGTGACGGGGATGAAAATTGAAAGGGAGCGTTAGTCGAGGTTCGTTCGGGACAGTTCGCGTGGAAATAATAAATTTATTTCTTGGTCGCTGAATTTTCTTCTTAATCGATTTAGAAATTGATCCGCGAGATTATATTTGTAAGGAAACGTTGTTGTACCGTTACAGGGTACAAGTATGTCTGGTTATTGGACATTTTCTAATTCATTAAAATTATATTTATTTGTTTACGGAAAATACTGTTTAGAGTACATTAAGAAGATACGGCTTAATCATAAGAGACAAACTAACGCAACAATTGAAGTTTAAAGTTGGCATGGGTAGAAAAGAAGTCAATATACTTGCAATAAATGTTAATATTTTTTGGAATCGATCAAGTGTCTTTAACGATTTAACAAATAATTTTCAGAATCGGTTTGACGCCGAACAGCAACGTGTGGATCGGAGCATGGTGGATTGGTTTTCTAGGGGCTGCAGTATTGTGTATTGTAATTGCCATACCCATTTTGGCGTTCCCAGCAGCGTTGCCTGGTACTTCAAACCATTATCAAATACTTTATCCTACGATGATATAGTACGCGATAAAATGATAGAACAGAAAAATTTCTCGAATAACTTCAAAGCGGAATATCCCGGTAACAAAAAACATTGCACAATTAAAAGTCAAATTTGACTTTATAAGGGAAAGTTAGTACTGTACGGTGCTATTTACAAAAAAATTGGACAAATGTTGCTATCCATGGAATATCAACGTAAATATAGGGAAAATTTGTACTTTCTAAATGCGGCAGGCTACATTTGAGAACAGATTTGAACTCAACCCGTAAAAATGTATAAGAAATCTTTGATCAAGTCTTGTTGATCTCTTTTTTCCCACCTGCACACCTAGTTTTCACAAAAAGGTTAAATTTTCCGTAAAAAATGTAACCCGTGGTTAATCCTTGTCTGTATTATTACAAAAAAGATACTGCACAGAAAACTGCATGTACAGATTTGTACATGTTACGTTAGATTCAAGAAACACTAAAAATCATATGTGGTGCTATCATTTTGTCGCGTTCTGTACCATCTCTCTCAACTAAATAGAAGTGAAGTAGAATTTCTTAGTACAGTAATCCGTTCGATTGCCAGTAACCGATGTCTCGTGCACGAAATT
This sequence comes from Tetrapedia diversipes, assembly GCA_033822845.1. Lineage (NCBI taxonomy): Eukaryota > Metazoa > Arthropoda > Insecta > Hymenoptera > Apidae > Tetrapedia > Tetrapedia diversipes. The sequence continues at coordinate 297,144 of JAOPTO010001196.1, forward strand.
CGCCTTCGTAACGTACAAATCGCCCTTCGTTCCCTCAGGTTCCGAGGAGTTGGCCAAGGAGAGGGTGTCGGAGGCTCATCAGAAGTCTAAACGGTCGTCCGCGAACGATCGAGGCGAGGCGTTCTCGAAGATACGCGAGCTGCCGCGCGCTCTGACCGATCTGCTCGGCAATCCTGGCTTTTTCATGCTGAACCTGGCCGGGGCCAGCGAAGGATTGCTCATCGCGGGCTTCGCCGCGTTCCTGCCGAAGCTGATCGAAAATCAATTCAACGTCAGCGCCAGCTCCGCCGCGCTGCTAATGGGTGAATAATATTCAAGCGTATTCCGCGTCACTAGGTACAGTAGCGGACAAAAGTTTATGACCAAACAGTCAACGGAAGTGAATCAGTTTCGTTCAGATTTCCTTTGACGTTGCGGCGACAAACCTACCCTTGCCACTAGGAGGGATCAACCTACGACCATTCCCACGACTGCTCGAATCCGTCACGATTTTTATACATACAAGTTCTGACCTGTCCCTTCTGTGAGGGTTACTTAAATTCTTTTACAAAATCGTCTCTCGTCCGTACAATACGGTTTCTATCTTACTAAAAACTAGCTATGCCCTTTTGCTCATGTTTTTATGGGCGCATCCCCACTTTGCACTTTCCCGAAAAACAAACCCGCCGTTGGTGCGGGCCTGGAAAGTGCAAGCGGCCGTGACCGAGCCTCGTGCGTACTCGGTCCCAACCCTTATTGGGGACCTCTGGTTTATGGTGGCCCTAATGAACACTTGATTATCTGGTTCCTCTTACACTTCCTATAGCTGTGTTTAAGCTCTTTGGGGTGCAAAAATAGATAGGCGATTTTTTTTCTAAATTAATCGTGATATCCGATATGTGATTAGACACATTTTGTAAGAGTAATCAGAATATCTCATTTTAATACTTGAATCAAGGTTATATAAAATTAAATCAATAATAATTGGTTTTAAAATTTGAATGCTATAGCGTTCCACGTCATTCTGTATCACAATGAAAATGAATGCTATAGCAAACGGGCGATATTATTCGCGAACGTGTTAAGGCATGGGTCTGCTAAGGTAGCCTTACCGATAAGTCCCACTAGCAGACCCCGAATGAAACACCGCTTTCCGATTCCTTTTCCTTCTCACTCCTTCTCTTTCGTAACAACAGCCATAACGTCTTTAGGGTTGAAATTTTTGGTTCGCGTGTCTGCGAGTTACCGTTTGAATTGTTTAAAAAAGAGGCACTGGAGTTTTCAGATATTTCTGAAACCTGGGTCGTTTTGTTGTTATTGGTAAGAACATCGAAAATAAAAAATAAATTTGTATAAAATATTGCATCCACTTCCGTTAGCATCCTGAACGAAACATGTTATTTCGGTGATGAAGTCAAAGGGTTAATCGTCGACGTTTCTGCCTAACAATAAGCATCGAGACACTTTTTGTCCCCTTCCCTTTTTTCTCCTAGCTACCTACACCTTTTTTCTCTGTCCGACGTAAAATATCGACTGAACGATACGTTACCGTCAGATATCTGCGTGGATATCGCGAGGCATAAATCATCCTGGACGTTTTCACGTTTCGGGATCCCCGGGATATTTATGATTCGCTAATATTTAAACGTAATCGTTTCGCGACACTTCGAAAGCTACAGGAGCATCCAAACTCGTGTGCAACCGGTGCTCCAACGAAACGAAGTTCTTTCATCGCTTACTTTTTATATTTTTGATTCTTTTTTTTTGGTTTTCTGACCGTTTTCTTCCCTTTTCTTCCCTTTTCTTTAGGTCTGGTGACAGTGCCCGCGGGCGGCGGAGGTACCTTCCTCGGTGGATACCTGATAAAACGCTTTAATCTGCCCTGTTCTGGCATTCTGAAGTTCTGTCTGTTGGCCACCGCCTCCTGTATCGCCTTCACTCTGTGCTTCGTTCTCAACTGCCCGAATCTAAGCTTCGCCGGGGTCACGGTACCCTACTCGGACCAAACCAAGTACGTGATCGTTTCTTATGCATACGTTTACCGCGTATCTTTTGGTTGCGATACTGAATTTTACATGCTTGTCGGTTAGAGACAGTATACGGTGAGAAGTTCGATTTTTGGCTTGGAAGAACGTATTTGAAAGCATGGGGATTGAAATTTTTGCGAAGGGAATATAGCTATTCTGTAAGGATCTTTTCGCGAAAAAGCATTTTTGAGAATATTGAAATTGCAATTTTTGTTAAAAAATACGATAACGAACAAAAGTTTCGGACAATGTGAAACATAGCTTTATGTTTTGCGAATATTGTCTATTCATTGATTTTTATTGTTATTATGGGAAGACACTATTTATTGGTTAGCAGAGAACACGAATTTTGGTTATCTTGCTATTTCTTATTAAATAATTTATTTGTTTTCGTTAACTCTTCTGTTGTATTTCTCTTTTATAAAGATTTAAATACCTATCCACATCCTCCGTTGCTTTTTTAATTTATGACACTCAAAATAAAAATGTAACTGTTTCTCGAAGATCGATTATTATTGATTATAATATAATTCGTCGACCTAGGAATTTTTCTTCCTGTAATACTTCGCATCATTGAAAATAAAATGTGTAATGAAAAATTCGACCACTTTAAAGAATCGTATTTACAATTTTACTAGGAACGTTTGCTTCATATTGCTTTTCAATATCAATTCTATTACATTCCTATCATAAACTGTTTCTTAAATATACAACAGTAATCCCACGATAAAAGAATTCGATATATAGGTGCACCATTAACGGGTAATTTGTTTTTTTCACGATTATTCTACATAAAAATTAAATCATTTTGCAATAAAAAAAATGATCATCAAACCTGTATGTGTTTTGATGTTATTTTAAAATTATTATAATTTTACTACTGAAAGAATAAAATATTCAACGCACGTTTTTATTAAAGTTTTGAACAAGCGGATTCATGCAGCTCACGTTCTGGCCATAACATACATATACATACATATATATTAAGGAAAATTGCGAAATTCAGACGAATGTCTGTGGTGACCGAGAAATTTCATGTTTCCAGAAAGACTTTCTCGTTGGATAACACGTGCAATAATGGCTGCGGCTGCTCGAGGTCTGAGTTCAGTCCAATATGCGGAGTTGACGGGATCACGTACTATTCTCCTTGTCATGCAGGGTGTTATCAAGAAACGCGGATAAATAACGTCGAAGTCAGTGCAATTTCTTATCGTGCTTAGTATGCAAGCTTGAGAACTGTGTCTACTATGTTTCTTGGAATCATACGTTTTTACTGAAACTCGATTATCATCAGTGTAACCTTCGTAACTTCGTGAAAATTCACTGTTAATCGTAAATGAGAAACAAACGTACGTTTGGCTTTCAACTTTGAATCGTCAAAACGGAAGAAAGAATAGTTTCATATTGTAATTTTTTTTTTTTAATTCATTAAAAAATTTTTGAATAAAAAGAAAAGGAAAGTCCGAAGCAATTTCAAGAAACAAAAGTAATATAATATAGTGAATTAAGATCAGCGAGAATGCTATTGTTTGTCTACAAAATTATACGTTTTCAGTTTCCACATTTCAGAAAAGCAGAATCTAATAATCAGCTGTTAGTAACACTTTATTTTCATCTTTCATTGCAATTAAATACTTTAAAGTTTCTCTGAAAAGGGTTCATAAATAACATGAATTCGATTCGATTATCAAAGCTAAGATTTGGAAGTCTCAAAAATTAATTCTAACGTTATTATATTTCCAAGAAACGAAAGATTTCTTCTTGAAATAACGATTTTTTAAGAAATAAACTCTTCCAAAAAATTGGAAATTTAATCTTCCATTATTCATAAATTTATTCTCCATTAAAAACGTATATTTCTATTCTACAGGTGTATTCAGACTGCACCTGTATACGTGCACCGCCTATGAACCTAACCACCGGAGACAACGTGATCAGTTACGAGGCAATAAACACAACCTGCAACACCTCGTGCTCTTATTTATGGCCCTTCATCGCGCTGGCATTTTGCAATATGTTCATAACGTTCCTTTGCACGATGCCCGCGCTTTCTGCAACGCTTCGCGTTGTTCGAGACGATCAACGATCGTTTGCCTTAGGTATACAATGGATAAAGGTTAGAATTCTAGGCACGATACCAGCGCCTATGGTGTTTGGTGCTCTTATAGACGACACATGTATTTTGTGGAACGAAACGTGCGATGGTGGAGGTTCCTGTCTCGTTTACGACAACTTGTATATGAGCAGGTATGTGAGAAACGTTAACGGAATTAACATCAGAATCATCACCGATGATTAATCAATAATTTTGACCACTTTAATAGTTTAGCACTAAATGTGGTGTAAAGCGTTAAGCCATTTATGGAATCTTAAATATTAATATATACTACTAAACTACTGTTTGAAATTTTAATTTGTCATTTAAGAATACTTTTTTAAATTTAAAGTGATCTTTAGCGATTGTCAGTTTAAATTTGGAGCTATACAAGACATTCTTGCAATTGTATGATCTATATTAAATATACTTTTTGGTATAAAATCGATAAAACGAGAAACATCTTTGAAATTGATGCGCAGCTTTCTTCATCCATTTGCAAAATTCATTTCGATATAAATCTAAAATCAAACACTTACGTTGCAGGTACATGCTGGCGTTGGCTTTCATCGGCAAAGCAGCTTCACTTCTTTTCTTTTTCCTGGCCTGGTGGACATACGTTCCTCCGGGAAGCAGAAGCGTCACTCAAAATTCAAGGGAAGAGCCCTCCACTACGCTGATGTTAAATGACACTCCAAATGAAACACCAACCACACCAGCAACAATAAATCCCATAATTGATCCGTAAACAGCGATCCCACATTCCGTTTAAATAGACGTAAAAGTTCGCGGATAACTTAGATTTAATAAGAATCTTATAATATCCGTTAAACTTATCGAAAACGTAATCGACGCGCGTATCAAGTGATTCGTACTCGTACGATTCTGTTCAATTGTCACCAGATGGCACTGTTTGTTGGTCTGTTTAATGAAATATCGATGACGCGACATCTATTCTACCGACTTAACAAACACCATTTTATCGGAGGGATATACAAAATGTTTCTGTGTTTTCTAACAATTTTCTTTAATTGTTTTGTAGAATAAACAAGAACGACCACAGTGTAAATTAAATACATAGATATTTATTTAATACTTTTATTCTTTGATATAAGTTGTTTACTATTACAGGTAAGGGAGACTATTTCAAGCGTACAATAATTTATAAAAAAATTTGTAAAAAATAACGCACTTATTTATTAGTACTGTAGCATAAGCGCAAGAGGAATTTGTACGTTCATAGGGAAACGTGACCGCGTAGCGAACTGAACTATAAAAAATCATGAAACTTAAATGGGACTACTTGTTTCAGAAATTGTTTACAACTGTACAGATATATTTATACAATTTACAATAAATAGGATACTTCGCATAGGAGCCATTCACTGCCAGAATTATTGTAAGGAACGTTAAATGGTTTTTAATATATTGTGTGGAGTATCCCAAAAATTATGTCTTGTTCTTAACAAGAGAACTGTGAATACCAATTGTGAGATATAATGGGCAAGTGCACTTGTAGTCCTTTTCGATGTTTGTTATTTACTGCTTTGTAACCCAAAGTAATTCATTGATAAAGTTCTGATTTGAATGTCAACAAGAATAAATTAATCCAAAGAACGTTTGCTTAATATATTACTATGCTTTATGCATTATCATATAGAGATCGACGGTCACACTTGAGTATGAAATAAAAAAAAAAAAAAAATACATCAAAGTTAGAAAACTGTATTGTCTTCTATAGTCTGATCTAAATGTGACTTCAACTTGTATAACATCCTATAACTGTAATCCTAATATTTACCAACTGTCAATTAAATTCGAGGAACGTATTTACCACAGATGAAAATAGTCGATGTTTAAGATAAAGAAAGCTATTATATTATATTATACGTCTCTTCGTCATGTTTTATGCAGTGTGAGTATTACTACGACCAGGTAAACTATTGTACCACAAAAATGCCTCTGGGAATCATCGTTTCTCATAGAAATAATATCACATTTGTACGATGTTGTTGATTATATAAGGAAAAAAAAAAAAAATAGTGTTGTGAACTGATATTTGTAAGAGATGTAAGAATTGCATACTCTAATATCAAATTTATCATATCCCATTTACAGATCAAATGCAAAAAAAATATACCGTTTTCAAATTTTGTATACTAGAATTTTATATGTCAGCTTTAATAGAACGTGTTTTAATGTTTAACACATAAAACAAGGAGTGAACACGAAAAAGTTGTATTATTTTAATATTAATAAATATTTGGAGACGTAAAGTGTTTTGACACGTAAACATTATGCAAGAATGAAGAATCATACGAAGCTTATTATCAAGTTTAAGATAATTTGAAAATTTCTAAACGTTAACAGATTGTGACATTTTCTTTATGGAAATATTTCATAAGTATGATCCTCATGTTGAAAGAGGAATGCTCGAAATAATCAGTACCGTAAATGTACATGTAGTTACATGAAAATGTAATGTGTATTTTCATTTACATCAGTTTGCTGCGAAGCATCTTGTACGACTTTTAATCGTAATTATTTTTGTTAAAAGAGTAATGTGTTTAACACGTGTATTATACGTGTCACCAATAAAGAGTCAGCAAGATATGTTAATTACTTTGATTTTTTACCTTGTTTGTGGCGAAATATTTCTACTGTTCCTCGTATGAAATATATGTAAAAAAAGGAACATTCTATAATTTTTGACATTATCAGTTACAGTGTTAAAATTAGTAACGAAAGAAAGCCTATGCTTAACATATTTTAGGGCACCTTTTGTAATTAATGTCCGTTTTTTTTTTGGGTCGGACTTTCAAGTAGCTTTATTATTTTAATGTCACTTCTAACGTAATCGATTTCGTATATAATAAGATTACAATATACGTGGCGATCGAAGTGAAACTTAAATTCAATGTCAAATAAAATAATATTGAATAATTGTAACAAAAATATTATAAAGAAAATTTGGGAAACTCTATCGTACCTAAAGGTCAACTCTATGGCACTCAAAGCTTGCTGTAAACGGTGAAATCCTTAAGAAACGAATATGCAATCTAAGTAAGTTCATACTTACATATTTGCACACCTTCAGAAAGTATTAATTTTTTTATACTTTACACTTTAGATTTCTTCACTTATGAAATTCCTTAAGTTACATTTGCCGCCCAGTAATGAAAAGAAGAGGTAGCGACAGAAAGATTATAAACACTTAAAATACTAGATTTGAAAGAATTTTTTATGACAGTTTATTAACCTTTATCAAAATTTCTCAATATTAGTTAATATATAGAAGGTTTTACCTTTATTTATTTACCACTCTACTTTAGTTTTTGTATCTTTGTATTATTTAGACTGAGCTTAAATGTACACATTTTGTGCCCTTGCAAAAACAAAAGTAGCATACAAAGCAATTCGAATTTTCTTATTTGTGTTAACTTTAACAATATGACTGATTAAACTGAATGTAATTCCTAAAAGTACCGTTCTAAACCATCCAAGGCATACCAAACTCTTTGGCTTCTTATGCGGTCGATAATTCAGATAGTTAGGCACAAGGTTTAATACGAGGTACTATAAAACCGTAAGTTTGCATTGTACCTCTTCTGCGGTAATATTGACTGTATTTTTTTTATGTTATTTGTTGTATAAAGTTGTGCAGTCTGCGTTACAATAATTCTGAATTAAATTTGGTCTCAGCAAGCCGGTAAATAAACATCTTTGGGTTCAAAAGCATTCATTCTTATCGACTGAGATAATTTAAATCAATTTTTTGTTTTATATATGATTATGTACATACTTTCAATTGTATATACATGATTTCTGTAACAAATGCATATGTATTTCTACTATGATATGTAAGAATGTGATATAGTGTATTGAAGATTTGAGTACATTACTATATAAATTTATTTTTAAATTATTATTATATGTGTATGTAATATAATAATATATTTATATGTAAAAATATATGAAATTTTTAATCCTTATATAGTGTATTATTAAAACTGTTTTCAGGTGGCCTCTTGGTCTAGGGGTATGATTCCTGCTTTGGGTGCAGGAGGTCCCGGGTTCAAATCCCGGAGGGGCCCAATTTTTTGTATCATCTTACGATACAATTTATATTCATTTAGAGTGTAACATGTTTTTATGTAAACAAATGATTTTTACATTTATGAAATAAAAATTAAATTAGATTAACATAGGTATTTTTGATTTCACAGTTTTTATATATAGAACACTTTAACTATAAAGGAGAATTAAAATATAATATTTGTAGAAATTTATTATAATTTCTGAGTTTCACAAACTTTAATTCTAGTTTTAGATAATTTATAAGTATAATTAAGTTATTTAACAAATTAATTTTATGCTTTTACTTTATAGTGACAAATTGTATTTAAGTACACTTTTATAATTCTTTTATTTCTTGTAATGTCTTTCTATAACTAACAGTTAATGTTTATATTAAATAAACTAGAAAGAAAACAATGAAATAAACAGATGAAACACATACATTTCTTTAACATCTATATTATTCTATACCTTCCGTATCTATAATATAGCCTTAAATAATATTAGCATTTATATTAGCAAGAATACATGTAATAATAAATATACACTCTAAGTATGCCTATATACTGAATAATATTAATACTTATTATTATATTTTAATAAAATTTAATATTATAATGTTGCCTTAACTGTCACTTTACCTATTTTAAATAGTTAAATGAAGTATCATTAGCAAGTAGTTATTTCTTAGCCTATTGTTGAACTGAAAGTACCCGCTTTAAATTGCGCGCGGTATGTTTCCCTACTCCCGAGAAAGTCAAAATGGCGATGAAGCTAGTGCGCATGCACGAGTTCCTCAATGGTCAGGCAAAAACACAGCTGGTCTATGATCTCCGAAGCAAGCTGACGGTCGAACGCTATCAATGTGATTTTCGTGAAATTCTTACCGATCTATCGGTCAGATCGTGAGGTCGAGGCAGACGTGCGCGAAAATTCATTCAGTGCTCGGCTACTAGTGTTTAGTGAGTGTGTTTAGATGTATACAAAACTCGTTAATAGCGGTGTCACCACGAGGATTTTTCACTGCCCTGGATACAAAGGAGTTTCGTGAGGTGCTTCAAGCGTCCTTTCGGTAAGTTTATGACAACTTCTACTTGAGTATTCGTCACGTCACAGTCTCTTTTGTCGTATATACTATCGAACTTGCAATCTGCCTGCAGAGCCAAGTGACCTTTTTCGATCTACCGAAAATGTTCTATGTCGTGTGCCAACAAAATTCTCTGTGATTCCATCTTTTTGAGTATCAATAATCAGTCAAAATTTAGGATTAGTTAAAATCTATTACATGCTTCGCGCAGCGAATCCTCAAAATAATGCCTACATTCGATATGGTATTTTGAATTAAGAAAACTTCAGGGATATAGTATGCAGCATCTTTGGAAATAGGTCAGAACAAAGTTTTCGTAATCTGGTTGCGAGATTCCCGACAGGTATCGCCTGTTGAGAGAAAGAAGGAGAGAGAGGTTTCGTAGTGCGTTATCTTTTGTTGCTCCCTTTGCATACCGGACCCTCGAGAGTGAACAGCCTTTATCTCACACATCCACCAAAGATTCACAGTTCTCTGTTCGATTTTTATCTTCGTTAAGCAGCATGTGCGTGTGCACCGGGACTGTTTACCATTCGTGGACGGAAAGTTTCTGATATTGCGGCTGTGATTGCGAATAGAGGGCTACTGACGAATAAAGATATATCTCGAAATTTTAATCTCTTGCTTGTCGTCCGGATAATGTGTATCGTCATAATTGTTCATCTTCGCATGGTGCTTATACACAAGCACAGCTGTACCGTAATTCCACGGATGGTGTTATCGTACTACCTGTAAAATTATATATCGAGGTCTTGAACCTCGGCGTTTGTAGAACTATTTTTATGTCCGTGCTGTGCTCTGTTACCGCGCGTGCGGCATCGGGCAAGAGAGGAATCCGGCTGTTGTCGAGCGGTGTACGGACGTGCTGCAGTCCTTAGGACTCTGACCTTGTCCTATGCAAACCGATACCTACCGTTCGTCGTGCTTTTAATCGATGTACCAATTAACGAACCGACAACTCGGTATTGTAGCTTAATTAGTTGCTGACGAGTAGCAGGCCAGTTAATCGACCATTGTTGAAAATGATAAATTTTCTGTTTTTTTCTTCGTGTTGTTTGTTGGCTCTTACCGGGTTTTTCTTTCCCTTTCACGCTTATTGTTTCTCACGGTATCAATGCATTATCGTTGAACTTCGGCCGTTTACTTTCGATCTGCAGTTTTTCAGCATTGTTCGGTGCATGCGGCTGTTACACGTTGCGGTAGAACTACTACTGATATCCGTATATAGGGTGTGCTTTAAGAGAAGCGCGAGAAATATTCTCGGTTATTTCAGAATTTGTTGCAAGTAAAGTGTTTCCTTGATTCGTGTAGGTTAATAACCTTATTGTACAGTAGTACATCCATTGCTTAAGATGTTTTGAAGCCATTTTTTTCGAAACAATATATCATTTTTCTTAACTCTTAAATCTAAAAGATATGTATGTACTTATTGTTGCTATAGAAGAAGTAATAACGATAGGTCTTTCTGATGAAAAGTAATTTATCATAATTTTTTTTGGTCTATCTGAAACACCCTATATAACGGTCCACAAATAAAGACAATGAAGTGAGGGCACAGCATGTAATCGGCGACGTTAGAAACAAAGGGTGGCCTATTCTTTTCGGGACATTAATTTCGATCGCACAGCTGTTACCATAAGATACGCGATTCTCATATCGATAATTAACCGGCCGTTAAAAATACACGCCCATTTACGGTACAACGTTGAGGTATCAGGTTTTACACTGTACATGTTTTCCATTCGATTTCAGTCCTATTTATTCATGAATTTTTAGCGAGTAGATTCAGTCAACAGTAGAACTCCTCATACGAATATTTATTATCTTAAAAAAATTGTAGAATTTAATAATGAAAGAGATATGGGATACATAAATATTTGAATAAACTATTAAGCTTCTTAGTATCCATTCAAATAAATAAAGCTTAGTACAACAGAAAGTAATTGTTCTATTATTTGAAAATTCTTTTATCTGAACACTTTTGTCTCCCTACTAGTTCGTATATGAGAGATTCTATTGTACTACATAAGTGCATACATCATGCTCCTAGTAAGAGAAAGAATGAAGAATCGCCGTCGAAGTTTTCTATTTCCGTCGGCTGGTGTCAGTTTGCGAACGACTTTATTGACCAACCAGGCGCATCGCGTTCGCAAAGTTAGGCCAAAGGCCTCGTAAAAAGTCTCTCTTTACGCGACGGACTTATCTATTTCGTCTGAAACGGTATCTCACTCGAAGTTCGCTAAAAGCGGCAGGAAGAGGAATGCTAGTGAAACGAGCCACGTTGCACCAATGACGGGAGAGGGGGGAAGCAGCTTTTCGATTTCCGTCGGCCGTCGCAAAAATCGCCGTACAAATTATTGCTGTGCTGGCATACATCTTGGATGAACCTGATATAAATTCCTTTCGCTTCGTATGTTTTTAACACGAACCCACTACTATATCCTTGAACCTTCAAGGCTCGAATATCTCGTGCAAAGGTTCACCGTTCACACACGGATACCCTATGTAGGTTCAGCGACGGGACTGGACGAATTTATCAGTGACCTCTATAAATTCCACCGCTGTTCGTGCATCGCGGGAAGATGTCGCCCCGGACCGTACGATTTAGTAATCCGTCGGTCGAAAGTTTTAACCTGTGCGGACACATTGAAATTGAAAGTCACGTAGGCACACGTGCCTGGCTATGTACCATTTCGTTAGCACCTTTCGCATTTTTTACTTGCTTCTTGTGTAATTTATTTTTATATATCATTCGAGTATATTTTTCTTGGAAATCGCATGAAAGAAAACGCATTAATTTGGATGAGCGCTGTCTGTTCAGCGTCAATCAAGTTCGCTCCGAATGCCACTATTCCTTGTCATTTTAATGTCAATAACTTTCACAGTTGTTATACCGAAGAGAATTAGACACCGTTACGCATCCTTTATGCCAACAATTATAATGGATGAGTAGATTTGTCATTTTTCAAACATAATAACAAATTGTTATTGTATTATTGTATTATATGTGAATTTGTAATTTTATTATTAATATAAAATAGTATTCTTGATGTTATTACTCGTATTTCCTTGACATTTGTACTCCTATTTAATGGATTTTATGAGTAAAAAAATTATTCAAATTTGTTGTTTACAGCATGGCATATATGTGAAACAGTGTTGAGGGTGTTTAATATTGATTCGTTTGTGAACGTGAACTCTATCAGTGTCTTGACGTGGGCGCTTTTGTAATTGAAAATTTGCAATAAAGAAAGAATCGAGGACAGTAAATCAAGGCGTAACCTAGTTTTCAGTCGTACGACTTAAATCATTACCTTTGCATATAAATGACACAAACGTGTGACTGTATTGTCAATTACGTATTTATTGCTAATTAATTCGGTATAAAATTAATAACTCGTCATGTATTTCTGATTCACTTGTTACTATTGAATATTCGTTTCAATTAGGTGCGTGATAAAATTATTTGAAGTTTTAGAGGTGCATGCCACTATTTTTAAAACTGCTTTAAAATTTTTTTACGTTTTTTTTTTATACAATCTTTTGTAAATACGTAATTTGCATATGGTAGATTAATAGTTATCGATAAAATTTCATTCTCTAAATAAATATATTCATATGCAATGTACATACTAACTTTTTTGTGCTCGTCTATTAAACGATCACTAGTAAATAATCATTTTTCATGGTTATTTACGAGCTTAAGTTTTAAAACTGCCAGCCTGTGTTGCCATATGACTGTTTTATCGTATTTTTTATTGCCTGTACACGCGCACCTAGTAAAGATTGAATTTCTGTATACCGGGTGTGTAGAAGGTATCTGTTATTGGAACTACTGTATCATTTTCAATGATTCCTTATTAGGATATGTTTGAGACTCCATGTATAATTTTAACATTTTATCAATTACAAATTATTGCTTATCAAAGATATTATTACTTCGTTCTCAACAAATCGTAAAAATACGAAAAGCGATTTAAATTTACAATAGCTTACAAAGAGAATCGCGTGTGATATTACTAAAAATTATTTTTATCCAAAATGTAATGTACATTGTAAAATAGAGTATTTATTCTTATTATACTTTTAACAGTACTATAAAAAAACGTATTTTTAGTTTTATGTTAGACTTGCACGATTTTCCGTGAATAGAAATTAGAAATTTTCAAAATCACAAAATTAGCAAATTATAGATAGATGGTATAAAAAAAAAAAGGAAATGGAGTAGCTTTATTTACATAATCTTCGCGTGTCAGGTTGTTTCCATTAGTACTATTAAAAGCTTCCGGTGGCGGCCATTACTGTTGCCTTGAAAAAGCGAAACTTTGTCAACGTCGGGAAATAATTCTGGTTTTGCAACTGCAGATTTCCTCCGGTTCTCGCGAACTTTGTGTTTTCGCAACAAATTAACCGAAGTATCGCGATGATAACGTTAACGAATATGACCTGGTTGCAGTTCGGAAATAGCGAAAAATTGGCCTTGTTCGCGTGCTGCAAAATCGAGTATAGTAAATTGTCATTGAAAATCGATTTACTGGTCGTGCACAAACGGCAATGAAACAACATCCAATATGGTGTGTCCTTATGAAGACTGAATTAACGTTTATTACTAAAATTGGCTTTGATTTCTACAGCTTTACTCTTTTTGGCAGAAAAGTTATTGCAAAATGAAATTATATTATTGAGATAAATTTAAAGAGTTGTAGATTAAAAATTAAAAATTTAAAGTTATATATTTGGGATCTGTAATTAGCAATTTTACAAATAATAATTATTCATTGGGAATTGAAAATTAGTAATTATTGAATGAGAATTAAAAATTATTAATTGGTAATTTGTAATTTAAAATTAGAGATTCAGATATCCATAAGTAAAATTAAAGTTAAATAAGTATTATACTTAAAACTTTTGAACCGTGTCAAGATAATAAATATCTTTTATCGTAATTTAAACAATTTACGTGTATTTAAAATACGATACAGTCAGTTACAAAAATCTACATACAACAAGAATTTCCTCTTTTTTGTGGATACTCTAAATTCATTTATTAATTGAATTAATAAAATTTACTATCGCAATAATAGTAATAGTTATTACAAATTTTGTGCGTCTACTTCGATACGTCTATGATAACTGTATGATATTTTGGGGCTCCCTGTACGTTCATGCTTCAGAATTGGTACCATTAAAACAAAAAAATTTTAAAAGAGAACATACGTGTATCTTTCCTTTTTCTTTTATTTCTGCTGCTTTATGCCAAATAAAGATCGCTTTCTTGGTGTGCAAATGCACTTGTAATGGTTATTCCGCTCGTACACTGAGAATTTTAGAAAAAGCGCAGAAGCTGTTGCGAGAACAAGAGCGGATGCTTCTAGCAGAAAAATAACTAGCACGAGATATTTCGAGGCGCGACAGATACGAAAGTTTTACAACAAGAATTGCTACTCGAAATAAAACAGCGATGGGCTACTCTTGAAGCAAAAATCGTGTTAAAAGCCAAAACGAATATTTATTCTTAGGTAACAGTTGCACATAACAGTTCGTTGTTTACTTTCACGCGTTTCGAAGCGCAGGAATAAACAATCAAATTTTACTTCATTATTTTTTTTTTTTTTTGTATACAGTTCTTTGCGTATCACGTGCTTCATTTTTGGTTATTGAATTCCCATCATTTTTATTTTTTGCTATTAAATTATAAGCTGTTACATATTTCGTTCCAGTTACAAATTTTTCATTATTTTTGTAGTAAATTAATTAAAATTTGCTGTTTTAGGTGTCGTAGTTCGTTCTAGCCCTCGATCAAAGAAGTGAGTTGTATGTACAATTTACTAAGTGGATATTTGGAAAAATTAGCATATCAAAATTATGTCACATTTCTCGTGCTTCGTAACGTTAGGTGTTTTAGGTATTTCTATATTATTATTGATATTGGTTAGTTATATTTCATTGTGCATAGAAATTGATCGTTTCGTAATTCGATGGCGATTCCACGGGGAATAATATGCACGGAAAATTTTGTCACGAATCGGTATCGGTCGATCCTGGATATTAATTTCCTAAGCGGTCGCTACTTCAAATTTAAGAGCTCGTTCAAATAGGTCATGGTGGCAATTGATCAATATTTTTCCAATAAAATGACAAAGTGTTTCATATGATTTTGCATATATCAGGTCGACGGGAAAGTATTGCCAATTTTGGTTGTATAGAGGATGCTCCCATTAAATTGATGAATTGACACGTTGAATGCCAAGCATACTTATTACAATGTAATTTCAAAATTCTTCAAATTGAAGCTAACTTTTAAATAATTTTAGCTCAAGCTGTATATTCAGTTCATTGCAACAAGATTTTATTCCTCTCGTTGAATACAGCCGCATACAATTATCGATGTTGCCGTTAGTTATTCTTTTCTTCCAACCGGATAAACTTTGTGCCTAATATTCTGCGAATTTCCACCAGTCTGAGTTGTTCGTTTTAACGACGTCACCGGTTTCTGTCTTCAATAATATTTGTATCTGGCATGTCTGTTTTGAAAGGACAGGACACCTTGTGTACACAGGGATATACGTTTTTACGTAGAGTCAATCGCAAAAATATTTTCCGACAGTGGCATGATTTTAGTTTCTAAATTTCGTATTTTTTTTAATGAATATACAACGAGCTTTGAATAAATAATTATTTTGCGGTATTATATATATTATTTTTCACTTTACCTGTTCTTCCCTTATTTTTACTTGTCGAGAAACAATTCAAGCAGATATATGTATATACCTCTGAAACATAAAATCAAGAATTTCATTTTAATGTAATACATTTTTATTCCTTCTTCTGCATTTATTTTAAAACAATATTTTATTCCCGTTTAAAACAACATTTAAAGGTTTCCTCTTTACATTTTATCCAGCTCCTAGGTATTATTATATTTTTTCTATTATCCTGTCTGATGAACACAAAATTGTATAACTGTTATGTGTTAAATAGAACATTGTTTAAACAGTATAGTAGGATAATGTGATGCATTTTATTACTTCTTCTATATTTACTTTAAAACAATATTTAAGATATTTTTTTATTTTATTTTCATTTTACCCAGCTGTAGATGCTATTGTACCAGTTTTGTGTTATCCTAACTAAGGAACCTAACCGTGTAAATGCTAAAACTAAAGAACCTTAGGTTTTAGATAGGACACCCTGTACAAACAGGACAACAAGATAATGCGGTACATTTCTGTTGTTTCCTCTTTCAAGATACAAGACTGAAAGTAAAGTATTTACAAGGATTCATTCGAATGCCCGAATGTTTTTGCGACCAACTGTATCGTATTCCGTATCTCCTTCACGACGAAGGACTCGAATGCCCACGCGTGACGCGGATAATCGATCTTCCTGCGGCGGAAAAACGATCTAGCAAGGATCGGCGTAGGCATAAAGTAAGAATTTCAAGGGCTCCGCACGTTCGCGGAATCGAGAGAACTTTTCCTTTCACGCGGTGCCGTGTATCTGGAAAACACACAGTGACTCGCATGTTTGTTTCGCGTGCCTCTCAATTCCTACAATTGTCCCTTTATTTACTTGCGTTTGGAGTTAAAGTTTAACCGTTCTTCCTTTACCGTGTTCCTAAATTGAAGAACATGCGAACGAACTTTTGGCTGGAATTGTATGCCAAGAACTCGTGAACAAACTTTTTGTTGGTACTGTACGCCAAAAACACATGGGCAAACTTTCTGTTGGTACTGTACACCAAGAACGCATGGACAAAGTTTCTGTTGGTACTATATGCCAAGAATACATGAACAAGCTTTTAACCGATACTGTACGTCATCAATATGTGAACAAATTTTTAACTGGTACTGTACGCCAAGAATACGTGAACCAGCTCTTAACTGGTACTGTACATCATGAATATGTGGACCAACTTTTAACTGGTACTGTACGCCAAAAACACGTGGACAAACTTTTAACCGGTACTGTACGCCAAGAACACGTGAACAAACTTTTAACTGGTACTGTACGCCAAAAACACGTGGACAAACTTTTAACCGGTACTGTACGCCAAGAACACGTGAACAAACTTTTAACTGATACTGTACGCCAAGAACACGTGAACAAACTTTTAACTGGTGCTGTATCTCAAAAGAACATGCAAATAAATTTGTGAGTCACCAACACTAGCCAGAAGTATTACCAAGAAAGAAAAAGAAAAAGAACGTGCAGAAATCAAGAATCGTGGAAATACAATGATAATTGGATAATTGTTAAGGTTTCCTAATTGGAGCGAATGTTACGTTATCGTTGCTCGTTTAATGAAGTACACGATACTTAGCTTGAAGCGCTTAATCGTACACTCCTTCCCCCTCTGCCCCTCTGTTTTTCGGGGCTCTCTTCTGCGGTGTGCTTGACTCGGGAACGGAATTAGGTTCATTATAAAATTGAGAACGTACGCTGCCGGCGCGGTTTAAGCGTCTCGCTTAAGCAGCTTCCAAGAGGGCTGCAATTATATTGCGTCGCCGGAGAGCAATTTTGATAAGCATCGATTACGAGAGGGTCTCTTTTCCCGCTTTTTTTTTAATTTTTAATTTTTCTACGTACGTATGTTTATTTTATTTCGTATCTTCCGGTTCTGAAGATTTAACAGGTAACCATTACTGTTACATTTAACCATTTGCTCTCGAGAGGTGACTGTTAATCGTCTAACGATACTAACTTCAAAAATTTTCAAATTCGAAGCATTTACTAAGATTTGCCTATATTAAACGTCATTTAGTTTAGTTAAGTGATCTACTAAAATTTACATATGTGACTGTTTAATCTCTGAGCCTGACTAATAAACAAACTAACTAAAGTCTGAAAAATTGCGATATTATCATTTGGTGATTAATAGTCACCTCTCGAGTGCAAAGGGTTAATAAACTTTTCAAATTCGAAATATTTACTACAATTCGTCTATATTAAACGTCATTTTTTGTTTGGTTAAGCGATAGACCAAAATTTACATATACGACTGTTTAACCTCTGAGTCTGACTAATAAACAACTAACGCTCGCATTATACGAGGGTCATCGGTATTCAATTCAAATATTCATGCATCTCCTTCTGTTCTATTAGTTCACATCGTCTATCTTCTACACGCTTGGGAAGCAGCTCCGTTTCGGTTGTCTGCTCGCGAGCGTACGCGCGAATCGTTACGCAAACGCGCCTCTAGTAAACTGCAGCGAACCACTTTCTCGTTGTTTAGGCCAGAAGTTTAATATTTCACTGCCACGATTATCGAGCTGACCGATCAAGCCGGTTAATTATTATCAGTTATTTTGTTGCGAAACATACGCGAGCCTAAGCATTTCTTCCTTAAGTATCTACAGTAGCGGACAAAAGTTTAAGACCGAAGTGTCAACGAAAATGAATTAATTAATTTGTAAGGAAAAGTAGGATAAATAAAATTGGTATTCTATGCTTATCAATAAATAGTGTTCTACCATAATAATAATAAAAGTGAATGTATAAATAATATTTGTAAGCCAGATTTCACATTCTTCTCTCGTCTTGAACTTTTGTCCGCTACTGTATATCGAATATTGTTTGTTATACATCTAATATATGTATAATAATAATAATAATAATAATATATAGTTATACTTAATTCTATTTATTATTATTCCAAAATAGCAGTATTTCGATGAAACTTGTATGTAACTTATTTATGTACTATTAAATATTTCAATATTTATTCAATATTATA
This sequence comes from Tetrapedia diversipes, assembly GCA_033822845.1. Lineage (NCBI taxonomy): Eukaryota > Metazoa > Arthropoda > Insecta > Hymenoptera > Apidae > Tetrapedia > Tetrapedia diversipes. The sequence continues at coordinate 316,145 of JAOPTO010001196.1, forward strand.
AACCACACCACATTAATATATTTTTTTTTTTTCTTATAGCGTAAAATTACAAAGATTCCATTTTAGAACGTGCAAGTTGTACTTTTCTTAATAATCCAAATTACTTCTCACCCAGTTTTAATTCTCTTCACAAAGTTTTTCTCTCAGTACGTTAACGATCAATGAGTCGGTCTTTACAAACACTTTGCTGGGCGAAAAGCGTTATGATAAAAAATTAATTAGCTAACTAATCAGTGGTTACACCCCAGCGATGTAATGCTCCGTGGCCTCTAAAATTCAATATCCGTTAACCGATCACCGGTGCCGTTGATGCATGGAAAGCTGCAACTCAATTTCACCGGTAACATCGCTGAAATTTCCCTCCAATTACCAACCGAGACAGAAACAATTCCGTTTTGTAGCATAAAAATGTTGCGATTAATTTCGCTCAAATTTCACGGTTCAATTTCTTAACGACGAATACTTGAGATTATTCGTTATTTTCGGGAGAATAAATTTATTGCGAAACTGATAGAGGTCTACGGAATGAGTTTCATGGAAAAATTTATAAACTCTGATTATAATTTTCAAGCTATTCGATTGAACAGCGAATACCATCGGTATTGTTTCAAAATCGATCGGTGTAACAGGCTCTTTTGTTTTTTAGGTGAAAAGGTATACTTACGTAATTTAGAATTCAGTGAGTGATTATGAATCTCATGAATCACCTTTTATCGATCAATGTGTATACTTAAAACATCTTTTAAAGATTACGATAATTTAGAAATATGGAGAAAATTAATTAAAGATTTTGTAGGTATACGATGAATACGTAAGAATATGTAAATTCTGGTCTATTTTATTGTTTACTTTTATAAAAGGTATGGAAGTCTATTACGAGGAATTAAATTTTACTTAAGTTTACATATATAATTATTTAAGATGTCGATAAATGTAGCAGTAGTATTGTAAATGTATTTTTTTTTTTTTTTAACACTGTTGTAATATTTCATTACAAAAATATACTTGCCAGTTATAACAGACGAAATACATATTGATAGACTGTTTATGTAACTGTACAATTTTTATTATAAATGTAGCATATTATTGTAAACGTATCTTTTTCTAACAATGTTGTAATATTTCATTAGAAAAATATACTTGCCAGTTATAACAGACGAAATACATATTGATAGACTGTTTATGTAATTGTACAATTTTTATTCGTTTAGTGTTTGAACGTTCGCTTTCTGAAAAAGATTCATACCACGATTCATCACATTTCCACGTTTCACTTTTACGCTGTTTGAACTTCAGTGGAATCGCTACAATTTTAACTTGTTTTTCCACGAAAACGAGGCAATCAAGCGTAAATTGATTCTACCACAGTATCAGCTGTGTTACGTGTACTGTCACTGTCTGTTCATGGAATTTAACACCTAAAAAAATAAAGTAGTTCATCCAACTGGATAATCAGTTTAATGCTCTATTTGTATTATACACGCTTTTTATATGCCTGTTTATTAAAAGTGATGTTATTATAGCAATATTTTATTAAAACTTTGGTAACCCGTGTCTGAACGATAAGAAAATTTTTATAGATTGATAAGGGTTCTGTCTGCTTGGTTAATAATGATTATAAGTGCAGAAAAATCTCACTTATCCGACCACCCATTATCTGAACATTGTGACCAGAAATTCTATTATTCAAACAACTATTTATTTGAAAGAAAATTAAATTTAACAGTAAAAGGGATATAAAATACATAAATATTTAATATTTAGAAGGATAAGTGATTGTTCTTTATCTTGAATATAATTGTTTTCCTACCAGTTCTGATAATCGAAATTTTACTATACCTATATTCAATGAGAGAAATAAAATCCCCATTTCATTAATTGCATTAAATATGTATCTAAATTAAAATTATTAAAAGTTAACTTTTATTCTCATTTAAGTATGTTTGGCGTTTAGCATGTTAAAAAAGGTTATTCGCAAATTTATTATTATGCATACATGATGATTATTATAAAGAAAAATATCTCTTTACCCACGTTTCTTAAATTTAATAATAAAACAGCCAAAATTGGGTGAACAGATTATTTATGAGCTGTACCGTTCATATTTGACTGACTTCTGGTTGCATCTGCAGAGAATTCGAAACGTTCGGTTTGATGTGCTCAATAGCATTAGATTCGTATCCAGATGATATAGATAGCAGGCTTCAATGGTAAATAGTTCTGTGGAAGCAGTTACAGTTGGTTAAAAGCAGCCCTGAAACACAAAAACGGCCATAACTCGGAAAACCAGGTCAGATAACTATTCGTGTGCATGAGAATTTCGTATCATTCACTGTAAACGTTGAATGCACCGTCAAACGGAATTTCACGTGAATTTTGTATGGATAATTTTTAGTTGTATTATGTAAGCACCTCGGTGTTTCTCGTTTGAAACGAGGACAGTTATATAATTAGTATGAATGAAGTTGGTGATGTTATTACACGATTAATAATCATAAAGTAATACGATTGCATTTTATATTATTATTAATAACAATATATATGAATAACAATAATGACAATGAATAATCATCGACTAACAACGATTTAAACTCGCTTTAGAGATTACGATGTGTCAAGACAACTGTGATAAATTATGATTAATTAAAATCCAATGTTAATGTGTTAGAAAAATGTTATGCGTTGATTCCAGAATGGAAAATTCTTTTTCCTTAATTATTAAAAATTCCTTAATTGGTATAAATTATATCTTACACAAATATCAAATTAATTTTATACGATTGCATAAAAGGAATAGTTTGCTACAACGTGATTAAAAACAGAAACAACCTTGATCAGGTATAAGCATTTTTTAAATAAGTTTACAGATGCACAACAAGAGAAGAGGTTGCTTTTCTTTCTCTGTTTGATTCTCTTTAAAGTTACGCTTCAGATGCAGCGTTTAAATTCCAATTACTCGCCAAATGGATGTTTAATTGCTATAGGAACACGATAAATGTTATCTACAGCGAGTTCTTTCTTCCCAAAAAGTAAACTTCCTCTGCTGTGGGTGATAGTGCGTTTCCTATTTCCTCGTGTTTTACAAAATTCGTAGAAGGTAACGAATGTTTTAGCGGTTGTGGTATTCTCAGAATGGCAAACATCGAATTCAGTTTCCTTTCTTATTCATACTTATTCGTTTTATTAATTATACTAAACATAGCTCTCAAGCTTTGTTGTAACTTATATTTATTTAATTTCGTTAATTCTTTGGTCTTAAGCTTTTGTCCGCTACTGTATTTAAAATGGCACTTTAACGTTAGATTTACGGACATTTCTTGTGCATCTATTTCTAATATACATATCCTAAGAAATAGGGTACACATTGTACAGAATTAAAAATTCCATAGCTGAGAAGGAAATAGATCAAGATATGCTCGTGTCAGTGAACCAATAAAAGCCAACAAAAATTATTAGGAATAGTAGTAAATTTTTATGCAAATTTTTCTCATGAAGTTCGAAATCCGTCAAATTGACGGGTCCCCTAAACCTAGTGTTAAAAAATAGATTATTATACTGTGGACGAATGGATACGTGCGCAAAATTTATATACATCACGATGTTACTTTCAAGAAACACTAAAAGTCACATCGTGCGCTGTCATTTAATTCGCAAATTAAATTCATTTAATTCACGCAAAAATATGGTTAAATTTGCAGTAAAAAATATAACAGTTACTCTGATAAAAATTGACGTCGAGTCACACTCGAGGAAGTGGTACAATTTGGCGTGTCCCAAGTAGCCAACTTCATTGACAGAATTACGAGTCGTAATCGGTGAAAGATAAGAATGGAAAAAAGAAAGTTGTCGGAAGAACGATTCAAAGAGCTACGAACGATTACCGAATACCACCGTGCAATTTGCTTTACGCGCGAGCTGGCCCGAGTGATTTTGTGAAATGAGCGATTCGAGGCAGAGCTGCGCCTAAAAATATTTCATAGGCGTATATTTAACACTCGATTGCACCAGGGCTATTCGTGTTTCCACTGTCGTCCCCAGCGACCGAGCCAGCCGAAAGAAATCAGCTGTGTTCCTAAAGGAATATTTATTACGGGTCGGCAGCGTTCGTTCAATAATGGAGAACGTCCATGGAAAATGTTTACCAAGGTTTACAAGCCGAATTTATTGTTCGATGAAAGGTTACTTCACGGTTGCGCTCTTCTGTTGTCGCAGGAGGGAAATTACAGAAGTGAACTAAAATTTTAGGACGAGTGGACAATGTAAAACATGGTTTCATGGTCTGAAAATATTGTCTACATATTCGTTTTTATTCACATTCTGATAGAACACGGTTTATCGATTAGCATAGGATACGAATTTTGTTGTTCATGTTATTTCTTATAAGTTAATTCATTTATTTCCTCTGAAACTTTTGTTCGCCATTATATGTGCAACACATGTGCTTACTGTAGGGAGCTGTTAAGTTGGCGAACGGGACGGCAAATGTTAAGTTACAAATCAGGCAAGAAAGAGCGAGGAAAGATTGCCAAAAATATGTTGTTGAGACTAGAGATGTTCTTAAGCACCTCTTTCGGTTCGGTGAAGTTAGTTGAATTCAAGTGTAATTCGATAAATGTACAATGTGCAGGTAGGTTTCGATTAGTGTGAACGATGAACCTTCAAATACATCGTAAACTTTCAAATATACATTTTGATGCGTTTATTAAATTATTGTTTTTTAAAATATTTTTGCAGCGAGAACTATTATCGTAGATCAGTATTTTCCTCTTTCGAATCTTTATAAATGTACCGATGAACACGCATTACTTCATTCAGATCTCGATTAATTTGCATACTTCGATCGAGATTCGAGTCAGCATCCATAATTTTCTGCTTCACTACTTCCACGATATAAGAGACTATCTTCAAGTTCCTTGAGCGTGAACTCCTTTGGTTTTTGTTCTTCGATACCATTATCGCACACCTCTCGCATTAAACGTAATCTGATATCATTTTATAGTTCGGGGTAAACGAAATATCGCACTACTTAAAATCACATTTATCGTGACCCATCTCTATACCGATAATAAGTATCATTGCGAGGGACATTGCGAATCGGAGTAAGCATGGACGTTTATTTCTAAAAATCGTTCAAAATTTATGGCAAATAATTATATTAAATAACAATAGTTAGTGTTTGATAAGTGATTTATTATAATATTATTGTGATTGTATGTATCATGTGTGCAGAAGTAACATAACAACTTAAAAAATTTATTATTTATAGTACCCTTAGGTAGTATTGAAACTTTTCTTCAGTTACTAACAATTTCAATTACAGTATTCCTTTATCGCGTTAAAGATGTTTTTCTTAGCAAGGACAGGTAATTGATTGCAATAAAGTAATTAAAAAAAAAAAAGGATGAGAATGAATCCTAAAACTTTTGTCTTACAAGCCACATACTGATTTCACTTTATCAACAGTTTTCCGTTAACGTATATTTCCGTTTATAATACATCATATATATGTGACTTTAATTGTTTACATTCTTCGAATCATCGAGCAGCCACACCTAATATTTTCATATCACATCGTACAGTATTTCGTCATGCTGCAAAAATTCGTTGAAATCGGTGAGAACCGGATCACGTTAATGTTATAGTTACCGACGCGATTGAAACCCAAGCGAAAATCAAAACTCGCAAAAAAAGAAGTCCGTAACGCCGAGCACTACCGCGTTTTAATTGGTTCAATTAACAATGGGACACCGTTTCGACACGGTACTTTTACGTCATTCACCGGTGCCAGGCTAACGAAGCGAAATTCTCAGAGAGAAGGACACAGGAACCGTTTGCTTTGTGTCAGCGCAGCCGGTAACCGCTGCGCCATCGACGTGTTCTTCGACACGGGAAAAATTCCTGATAAATTGCCCGAGAAGCGTACAGAGGCGCGCTCCCGTTTCAGATGCACGCGGACGTATAAGTGGTTCGTCCATCTATGGAGCGTGTAACAGGGGAGGAGGTGGGAATATGAACCAGCATTTTTGTTTCGAAGAAAACGCGGATTGAAAACTCGATAGGTGCCCGAGTTAGAGATAGAGATGGTTGTTGAATTGAAATAACCAAAGTCGCGGAGATGCGCTAAATGCTACGTGTGTTAGGGATGGGCAGAAAGGGTACTTGGATTAACCCTTCCTACAATTCTTCTGAGAAAATAAACAATGAAAAAAGAAGTGAATATTGGAAAATGTATTATACGTGTATTTGAGGAAAAGTCTAAAATTTAAAGGCGATTCAATTGCATTGTATACAGGGTGTTCGGACAGCCCTGGGCTTAAATTGAAAGAGTAACTCCCTGAGACATTCTAAGGCGAAAATCAAGAGTAACGATTTTGCATTTGAGGCTTTGTTTACGAGTTATAACTAGTTAAAGATATCGTTTAATCCGGACCGTTCGACGCTTGAGAGCGGGTAACCGAGTCAACTCGGTCGGTAACGTCGCTGAGTCCACAGTGATGCTCAAGCGTCGAACGGTCCGGATTAAACGATATCTTTAACTAGTTATAACTCGTAAACAAAGCCTCAAACGCAAAATCGTTACTCTTGATTTTCGTCTTAGAATGTCTCAGGGAGTTACTCTTTCAATTTAACCCCAGGGCTGTCCGAACACCCTGTATACGCGGACACCGCTGGAAGCATTATGCTGTTGCATCATGCGAGCCGCGATCCACGTGAGTTTAATATCCTAACCCCGTTTCGGTTAATTACTCGTGATTAGTCCGAAGACAATCTGAACTGGGTCTTGCCACGTAACTCCTCCCATACGATGTCTTTGAACCGTCGACCTATTCAGCTCACGTACTTTATTGCTCCTCCTGCAGCGATGAATCATTTTTTTCGGCCCTCGGCCACATCTCTTATTCTACTGTTTTATTCAGCTGAATCGAGGCTAAGGTATCCGGATGTACAGGGTGTCCCAGTTAAGAGGGGCTGCAGCAAAGTCTGCCATGTATGGAATAATTGGGCAGACAAAAGTGTTCGGATGAAATAATTTTTATAGAATAGAACAGCCATTTTTTTTTTTCATATGGGTGAGCTTTATTTATTTAGCTGAGTATTGAAATTGGTATTAAACCATTATTAGTCACTTTTGTGAATTGTTAAAGTGTACAATATCAGTAATAGGTAAAATATAGCATAGCAATTTCTAATAGTACAGGACATAAGTAGAGGAATGTACCATTTAGATAATATAGTGATTCACAAAGTTGATCGAACTGTTAATATTTACTTGCACGTAGTTAATTCCAATATGTAATTTGTTGTTCCATTTACGCTATTGTGCATAAGTGAATGTTATCCAAATTATGTCGTGTTTAATCTCATTTTAATCAGAAAAATGTCACCAGTCTGCTGAACCAATTTTCATGCAAAAAGAAGTAAAAGTAATAAAGTTTTTCCTCGTATTTGGCATTGTCTTACACAAATATTCGAACCAGGATCATACTTTACAGTTCGGTGTCCGAGTTTTGTGTCGCCATTTTGGAAGGGACAAAACTTGAACACTTAACGCCAGGTAGCTTTGAATCCCTTATAACGGCAATACTGTATTTTCTAACCTGTCAAACATACCGTTACGAACCTTCCAGAACCTAATAGTTTACACAATCTGTCTCTGGAAGCGATCAAGTGTTTATTTGCGTAACGTTCTATCCGCCATCGAAATGTGACCGCTAGTCTCTGTTTACAGATTACACGTGTATAACAGGCGCGACGTAACACGCACACGGAGAAAGTAACAAGTTCGCCATAATTGCCGATTTCCCCATTCCGGTGTGAAAGGAGGCTAAGGTCGATCGATGATCGAATTGATCCCGGGGAGATAGTGTCTCCGACAGTTCTTTCTCCACGTTGAGTAATAACGGCCACGTTGTGCTTCAAAATCGTCGTCTTATTCGACGATTTGTCGATTGTCCAAGAAATTTCATTTGAGAACTCGAATCCGCTGGAGCGTCCCGTTTTCGCAGAACCTCTGTCCTTTTTCTTCCTTTCTTTTGACTCCCCCGTCTCTCTTTCTCTCTCTCCACTCTCTTTTCTTCTCTCTCCGTCACACACAATCTCTCTCTAGTTTTCTCTCCCTCTCTTTCACTGTCTGTCACACTCTCTCTTTATTACTTTCTGTCCCTCTCCCTCTCCCTCTCTCTCTTTCTCTTTCTCTGGCATTCTCTCGGTCTTTTTCTATCTCTCAATCTCTCTATCATTCTCTCTCACTCTTTCTCTGTCATTCTCTCGGTTTTTCTCTATTTCTCAATCCCTCTATCATTCTCTTTCCCTCTCTCTATCATCCTCTCTCACTCTCTCTCTTTTTCTTTCTCTTTCTCTGTCATTCTCTCGGTCTTTCTCTATCTCTCAATCTCTCTATCATTATCTCTCCCTCTTTCGCTCTTGCTCTCACTGTGCGCTGTTCTTCAGAATCCTTTAATCTGCCGACTTCTGAGAAATTCTGTGATGCCGTCGAGCGAAACGCTATTGTGTTTCTGTTTCGTAGACAGGATACGTTGGATTAAATGGCACAGTGAATCAGCGAATTATCCGAATTAATTGGTGGACAGATCCGTTCGGATAATCGATCCGAAAGAATCAGATTTTTGATTATCGTCAGGAAACAAAGAAATGGAGCAGTTTTCAAATATGGATACTTTTAATAAAGATTTCGGGGTTCGACTTCCGGTCTAAGCAATCTCTGAACGTGCAAATTTGTAGCATTTCACTGCTTATGTTACCAAAATTACCCTCAGTTTTCTCCCTACCATCGTGTTTCGTGGGGTTACGCGTCGAGGTGTACCGCCTGGACGCGTTCTAAAGCGTGACCAAACGAATGGTGCAATGTGAATCGGTCCAATTAACAATAATATTTAAACGTATCGCGATATTGCACAGTGGGCATTGTGCGTTGCGAGGACTCAGAGTGTGATTGCACCGTGTCTATCTTCGGGTGACACAGTTCGGCTGTTATCTCTCGCGGGTACAACGTGACGAATGTTGACCAGCGGGAAGGTTCGAAAAGATGTTTCAACGACGCAATAGTAGTTCGCTGTTGGGTAAGTTTAAAATTGATTGGTCCCTGCGATCACATGTCCCATCTGCTTTCGTGACCATTTTTACGGAGTAATTTAATAGTCATAGATTCTCTAGTTATTAGCTTGTTATTATTAACCCTTTGCACTCGAAAGGTGACCGTTAGTCGTCTAATGATACCAATTTCAAGAATTTTCAAATTCGAAATATTTACTAACATTCGCCTATATTAAACGTCATTTAGTTTGGTTAAGTGATATACTAAAATTTACAAATATGACTGTTTAACCTCTGAGCCTGACCAATAAACAAACTAACTAAAGTCTGAAAATTTGCGAAACTATCATTTGATGTCTAACAATCACACCTCGAACGCAAAGGGTTAATAAACTTTTCAAATTCGAAATATTTATTAAGATTCGCCTGTATTAAACGTTATTTAGTTTGTTTAAACGATAGACCAAAATTTACATATACGACTGTTTAACCTCTGAGTCTGACTAATAAACAAACTAACTAATAAATAAACAACTAACGCCCCAAAAGTATACAACAGATAACTTCCTGTTACCTTGATACAGAGATGTACTTGTGTATTTCATGAATTTCATAATTGATCTTTTTAACCCATTCACTGCCAGCTATCAGATATCTCGTAGTGTGCGCTACAATTTAGATTGATTAGAAATGGCCATTTGAGTTAGGAATTATCAGAAAGGATGATTGAAAAATTTATATAGCGTAGAAAACATATTAATTATCAATTTTTGTTAGAAAAATTATAACTCAGACGATTACGTTATAACATAAATATATATAAAATAATAAAATTTGCACTGTGCCCTCTATGCTCAACAATATAGACTTTTATCTACGCGTGTAACGATTCACCCATAACGAAGGCGTTGTACAACCTGCGTTTCGAAAAAAGGGTATTTCGGACCAAACAGGGGACATAACCACGCGTGGGGTTCCACTCACGGTACACGTGTGCCACGTAGAGAAGTATACGAGATGCTTACTGGTGAAATTACGTAGGAGGCCCTTTATGCTCGTGTTCCTTTCGTGGGAGCTGGAATTATTTTTAACAGCGGTGCACCCCACCGAGCTGCGACACAATTTTCTTCGTAGGTCAGTTTAAAAGAGCACTGATATTACCACATGATCGACCACCGTTTAATCGACAGATGTTCGAGCGAGTGAAATGAAGCACAGAAACGTACAGTAGCGGACGAAAGTTGAAGGCCGAAGGGTCAATGAAAACTAATTGATTAATATGTAAGAAAAAGCAGGATAAATAAAATTTGTGTTATATGCTAATCGATAAATAGTGTTCTACCGTAATAAGAATAATAATTACTGTACAGTAGCGGACGGAAGTTGAACGCCAAAGAATCAATGAAAACAAATTAATTAATTTATAAGAAAAAACAGGATAAATAAAATTTGTGTTCTATGCTAATCGATAAATAGTGTTCTATCGTAATAAGAATAAAAATTAATATACAGTAGCGGACGAAAGTTGAAGGCCAAAGAATCAATGAAAACAAATTAATTAATTTATAAGAAGAAACAGGACAAATAAAATTTGTGTTCTATGCTAATCGATAAATAGTGTTCTATCGTAATAACAATAAAAATTAATATAGGTATGGACAGTGTATTTGTAAACCATAAAACTACGCTTTTCACATTGTCCTCGCGTTTGAAATTTTTGTTCGCTACCATATTAATTAATTTGCTGAGTTTTAGGCAAATTTCGATTATTGCAAGGTACAGCTAAAGCAATGGAAAACTAGCTCAGAAGGTTTATGTCATCCTGTGAATTAATAATATAACGCGCGCTATACTTGTCGTATTTTATATAGCGATCGATCGAATAACGTGTGAAAGCGAGCAGTTTTTGATGCATATTTTTTTACATCCCTCGACTTTCGCACAATTCGCTGACTGGTGATTAACCGTCGCCTCTCGTGCGCAAAGGGTTAACCCTCAGCGCTCCGTTGGCTCTGCTGCGGAGACATTCTGTATTTAATCTGATCACATTCCAGATGCTTTGTCATTAAGTTATTTCCCGACCTATTTTTATAGTTAAAGATATGAAAAAACGTTACGTTGAGAGTGTAAAGCTAAGCGATGGTAAGGATAAATCTTTTACGAAGAAATCAGAATTTTCTGAGAAAGGGACTGTTGCATATGAAGGAAAGAAACGCATGGAGCGCAAACGGTTAAAACAGAATTTGACTTTGGCCAATCTGAAGGAAACAAAGGCGTTCTAGGAAGATGGGTCGAACAATTTTCGTGGAACGCGATACAATATCAATCGTTTTCGCTTCGTTTGGCAGATAAGCATTCGTTTAGCTTTCTGTGGTTTGCGACGAGGCAAACTGTTGTCTTCTTCGAGATCGTTCACTCTCGCTTCACCATGGAAACACTTATCTCTCCCCCCTCCTCGTTGCACCGTGACAGAAAAAATTAATTACGACAGTTTGTAATAGAGAAAAGGGGGCAAGAATTATCGGTTTCGTTCGAACCATTTACCAAGCAGAAGCGAACCGATCTTTTTCCTTTCCTTTGAACTCGACCTCAGGCTGGACAGCAATTGTATAATGGTATCTCGCAACGATCGCTTATATTTACGGTCGTGTACATCGTAAATGATTTACGAGGAGGCAGATAAGGATATCTGTGCGTTGCTTTGTTACTTTGTTTTGCAACCAGCTTCGTTAACGCGGTTGCATATGGCACTTCGCTCGCCCAACGTGTTTCCAGAATTCACAAATTTTTTGATCATGCCGCGAAAACTGAGTATACAATGCGTGGTACAGACTTTTTCAATCGCGTTCATAAATTTTTAAATACAACGTGTTCCAGCTAAATATTTTCCTTATTTGTAATAATAATAATAATAGTAATAATATCATACGTATCAATAATAATAATAAATAATACTATGAAAAGATTAATAGCCTGCAAAAATAATGTTTTGCCAAAAGCATTTATTTTTATAGAATTCTAAAAATTATCGATGTTGTTTTGCATATAAATATATACTTTTTTCATATTTTTCTTTAATGTTAAGATGCGTATATACTTTTTCGTATATCTGTTTATTGCGTAGACATTTACAAAATTCATTAAGCATTCTTCTGTGTGTAAAAGCACTCAACAGTTATCGTCTGATTTAATAGTAAATAACGACCATAATTTACTTTCAGTAAGTAACTTATTCTGAGCATGTTGTCTAGTTGCCACCATTGACCAATTACACCTTCTCGTTTCTCTTTGCCTTTCTTTTTTTACCGTGACTCATCTACGTCCAACAATGATGTCACACGGAAGAGATTGGACGGTCGCTTTTACAGTTATATCCTTCGTTTATTTCGGTAAGTTCGAGTTCGAGTTGAGCGTAGTGATTCGATTCATTCAGCAGGAATTCCACATTTCAATTCAGGTCAAAGTAACGCGCTAAGCTCGTCGACAACTTTAGACTATGATTAGGCTACGAACGTTGCAATTACGCTGAAATATGTAAAATATGCGACGGAACTTCCGGTTCTCGAGTGTTCTAGTATTCACCAAGTGACTCGCGAAATTGTTCGAACGTATACAGATAATATTGTCACTTAAAATCACATTCAGCGATTCGACGTGGCAACATTATGTTGTATTCAATATTATTAAAATTTTTATAAATATTATAAAATTAACATTTTTATAACGCATCAAACAAACAAAAAAAATGTTAAACTACATGTTGGCATGTGATTTGTAATCATTTTATACAATTTTCATGTTTCAACATGACCAACAATATACAATAATACCTTGGCCTGGGTAACGGTGAGAAGGATTAACCATTATAGATAGAGAAGTCATAGGGAGTAGTTGTATAGGTGAGTTAAAGCTTAAAGCAAAGACTGTGCGTGTGTGTGAAATTACAGTGATCTTAATATATTTCAATTGTTTTATATTATTGCTTAGAACTGTAAGGGTCAGACATTTATTATTATTTGTGTAGTCATAATTAATAAATAAGTTGTGTGTGTGTGTGTGTGTGAAGAATTAGAGTGATCATAATATATTTCAATTGTCTTATATTATTGCTTAGAACTGTAAGGGTCAGACATTTATTATTATTCATATAGTTATAATTAATTAATAAGTTGTGCGTGTGTGTGAAGCATTAGAGTGATCATAATATATTTCAATTGTCTTATATTATTGCTTAGAACTGTAAGGGACAGACATTTATTATTATTTATATAGTTATAATTAATTATTAAATTGTACTTTAAGTTAATACATAAGATTTTTCCAAAGTTAAATTTCATTTTCTGACACTATATAATAATATTAATAAAACTATACTTTACGTTAACCGTTCATTTTAAACTTTTGTCCGCTACTGTACACGCACGCATCCTTCCTGTCAATTTTTCCAGCGACGTTTAATGCACGAAGTTATCGTCGCTCGATCGAAACACTAATCTACAGTGATAAATTAAAATTCACGTTACATTTCCACGCAAATACGAAACGTAACGCGAGTGTCTCGCAAAAGAAGTCACTTATATAAACCAGCGCAATTTCATAAATTCTTACGAACTGGTCGCCGCTATTAACTCGAGCGTGAATCTGGAATTTAGACCAGTTTCGTCAGAAAAATCACGCGTTGCTATGGTCGAGGTCGTTCGGAACACGTGTTTCATTGCAATTATCCAAGGATCGTGGAAAGAACCGATGATCAAAGTTTTCCTCGTTACTCCATCAGTTTATTCCACCTTTTTTTCTTCCTTTTTTAATTCGCAATTAACACTAGAACTACCAGAGCAGTGAAAATCACGGATCGATGATCATTCGTAGCAACCTTATAAATTCACTTTGCCAAACTTCCAAAATTTGCTACGATTTTCTGCAGAAGGCATGAATAAAGATTTGTTTTCTGTGTATTCGATGCTTTTTTCATGCAATTTTCAATTTTTGATCTGTTCCATGCAAATAAGCGCGCTTTAATCGTCGGTAGTTTTGGTGTTAACAAACTATGTAGACTGTCGATAACCGAGCGAACAAAGAAAAGTCAATCGTTTGGTCGTTGTTTCGCAGTCAGTTTTTGTTGCCATTTCTGGAGATGAAATTAGGTAAAGTGCATAGAATTGGGTGGGTTTGAGGTTAACTGAAAAGTTTCGAATACTTTATTAGTACAGGCAAATCTCGATTAGCGCGAATAATGAATTCCAGGAATTGATCGTGTTATTGAAGTTTGAATACTTCAAATATAGCATGATTGATTCCAATCTGATGAAAATGCAAAATATTCAATTTCATACGTTTACTAAATTACAATGCCAATTCTTTTTGTACTGTTTAAAACTTTTTTTTTAAATCAAAATCTTTTTAAAATTAAAACAGCCTTTTTCTAGCTTAAGGCTAAAAAAACATTTTAAAGTTTAGTTTAGTTCTTTAACTACCGACGAGCCGCGTTTACAATATTTATGACAATTTTTCGTTTTTCCTTTTATACTTACAGTCTTCGTGTCCTTTTGGTTTGCTGAACTACGTAAACTTTTCAACGCGATTAATTCTCGAAAGTTGCGATCCTTTTCTATTTCAAACGATCGAAGCTGTTATCCGTGTTCCAATTCGTGTAAAATTTATTCACGGTTCAGCCTTTCCTCGCCCACGTTCCGTGTAAACACTATAAATTTGCGGCTGGAGCAGACATCCGTTGCTGGAAGGCATTCTCTGTCGAATATCGAAACGTTTCGATATAAGTTTGCTTCAATGGCTGTTACACAGCTTGTCGCCGTTTCGCGAGGTATCAACGATTCGCGCAAACACGGTGAAAACCTGCGATTCTGTATCGATCGTTGTTAGAAACGAGCATGACCAATCGATACGATGAAACTGTTCGATGGGACGCGATTAGGCTTGTCGCGTGTGCCGCATACTTGGCGTATAATAATCGAAAACTGTTGTTAACGGCGTGGATAGCTGTCGATAGACAACTATGTGGAAGTTCTACAATTATTGTAGAATATTTAATCGTGAAAGAAATTA
Organism: Tetrapedia diversipes; assembly: GCA_033822845.1. NCBI lineage: Eukaryota > Metazoa > Arthropoda > Insecta > Hymenoptera > Apidae > Tetrapedia > Tetrapedia diversipes. The sequence continues at coordinate 331,262 of JAOPTO010001196.1, forward strand.
CACCAAAAGAATTTATAATAAATTATAAAATTATGTTAACACGTTCGTCGCCCAGCGTTGAATTTCTCGCTGGACCCAAATCCGATTGCGTAGAAAATTGGGGTAAAAAAACATAAAAACCTTGAAAATTTTAACTTTTTATTTTTATTTTATTTATTTTATATTTTATTTTATATTTATTTTTTTCATGTATTTTATATTTTATTTTATATTTATTTTTTTCATGTATTTCATATTTATATAAGTATGCTTTGTGAGGGTTGCTTTATTTCTTTACAAAATAGCCTTTCGTTCGTAAAATAAGGTTGCTGTCTTACTGACTAACTGTGCCCTTTTTCCCATGCTTTTATGGGCACATCCCCACTTTGCACTTTCCCGAAAAACAAATCCGCCATTGGTGCGGGCCTGGAAAGTGTTAACGGCCGTGACCGAGTCTCGCGGGTACTCGGTCCCAACCCTTACTGAGGGCCTCTGATTTATGGGGGCCCTAATGACCACTCTGGCCATCGTCACCCCTGATTATCTGGTTCCTTTTACAGCTTATTTCATTGAATTCCTTTTAAAATTCCAATTTAAAATCCTATTTAACTTTAAGAAAAAGAGCGTCATCCAAATATAGGTGACGGTGACGACCAACGTGTTAATAGGCTTCCGGTCGGTGAAGTGTCAAAAAAAAGGTTCGCGACTCTACACTGTCCTTGTCAATTTTCCTCGAGCAAACGCTAAACACACCCCAAAAAGCTTCCCACGTGCTTGTCACCGGAACATCGATTAATTCCAACCGGGAACACCGAAAAACCATACCGATTTATCGGATGGATCGGCGCCGGAGGTTAAGCTGTCTCGAAGGAGGATGAATCGGGAGGTAATGGAATATGGGATCCGGTTGAATCGTGTAGCCTCATTCATATTCATCGCGTCTGGCTCGCATTAACCAGCGGGAACGGTTTTTGCCCGGTCGCTAATGAAGAGATTTCAGTAGCCCGTGTAATTGTGCCGCACACGAGCCAGCACAACGGTACGCGTTTCCCGAGGAAACGATTTATATATGTGTGTGGAATAAAAATTCTTCAGATTATTTATTATTATTAACACGAATAACGGAAAAAATTTACAGTGTACAATAAATTCTAATTCAACTTTCCCACGCGACTCTATGTTTAACCCTTTGCGACTTCTTAGTTTTGGCCTTCCAAATGATAGTTTCGTAAATTTTCAGACTTTAGTTAGTTCGTTTGTTAGTTACACCAAGAGCTTAAGTAGTCATGTTGGAAAATTTATAACAGGTTCTCGATTTTTGATTGAAAATGGAGTTGCTACCACTGTTATGATGGTATTTATAAGAATTTCTTATTTATGTTAAAAACTTAAATGCTCCTACTACAATTCCACTAACCATTAATGCAAAGGTTGCAAAAATAAGATAGTAAAATATAATATGTGCGGAATTCGTTATAAATGTTACAATTACCAGCTTCACTTTACCTTTCACTTTACTCGAAAATAGCATCGATTAAAAGGTGCATTAAGCGTGAACACTAAATCACCTAGTCGATCGCTTTGCAATTATTAGCAATTACAATTGTTACACCTTCAAAATTGCGCAACAGGGACCGCATTAATATTTCTCCCACGTTACATTTCCAATGCGGAGTACTTCGATACGGAAAAATCGATGTATGTAAAGTTACAACTGAAAGGTCTCCGATACAGGTTCATTGACTAAAAATAGCGGCCTATTGTTCGCGTTATTCAGGTCATTAATCAACTGAAACCATCGCCGATAAAAGAGCAGCTTAATGAAAAACGTTCGCTCCATTGATGGATTTGCTTGCTTGTCAGCTGATCAAAGGGTGATTCAAGTTCAGAAACGAGCCGGAATATCGTTCTGACGTTAATCGCGATTGCGTGAACGCACGTCGTGCAATTAACGCTTAAACTGTCCTTATGGATTCTCGACATCAGAAACGGTCAATTATTCTTCGTATCGCTACGAATTGAACGTAATACGATTTCGAGTTGGTCGCAAAATCATCCGGCCATTTCACGTTTCAAGCGAATTTTCAGTGAAATTATAGATTTGTTAATAAAAAATTGTAAAAGTTTGAAAATATTGCATTGTACGACATAGAGGATGTATTTTTCCCCTGAAACCAAAGGACTCATTGTTCGTTAATAAAGCATTATTATTATTATTATTATTATTATTATTATTTATTTATTTACATATACGAGAAGAACCCATTAGTTTACAAATTAATTAAAATATGTGCGGAAATTATAAAAATGTTAGCAATTATGCTCGAAACATTGATAAAGAAAATTTTCAAGATGTTTGGTGTAGAATTATATTGATTTCCCATAATTCTCGAAATTTTTCAGTAAAGATATCTTCACGTAAAACCCCTCTATAAAAATGTGCGAGCATGCCTACTCGCCGAAGCATGTTATTGATGGAACATGTTTTCGACGGGGCATGTTTTTGATTGGTCATGTTTTGGATGGAGCATGTTTTTGATGTAGCATATCATTAATGGAGCATAGAAATTAATTAGGGATAGAAACTAGGGGCATCTAATTTTCTCGTTGATAATCTTGAAAAGAAAGACAAGATCGGATACCGTCCTTCCAATTTCAAGAGATTTCAAGCCAAGTTCACGCGTTAGCCACCCCGTAGCCGTGATTTTCAAGTGACCGGTGTGATTTATGAACGAGAGTGTACCGACGTACCGAATTTTTTGCAGCTACTCCTCCGCACAATATTCATTTGCTGAAATCAACACCGTCCCACCAAACATTCAATTACTGTCTACCGACCGCCCATAACGGTCGCATTTCCCCGAAGTGCCGGCTCTTCCGCAGAATAGAACAGGGCACGCGTCACGCATGGTTCTTTTCAAAGCGGAATTAGTCACGTGCGATCGACCTCCGGTCGGCGGTTAGGCTCCTGCCGCCGGCTTATGGCTGGTCATTAACAACGGCGGTGCTGCGTTGGACGCTGGACGCGGTGTGCATACTTGCAATTGCGCTGATTTATCGCGCAGTCAATATGTGCGGTGACCCCAGGGATCCCATTCGTTTCGGTACGTACGGACAGGTGTGTACGGTTCAGTCTTGTACAGGGTGACACCGAGATAGGTGGTTCTAGGAGTGCACGAGAACTCGGAAATATAGGGAACCTAATGGTCGGGAGAAGTTGGCTCGAGTTGAGTTCCCGAAAATTCCTGAAGGAATTTTCGATTACTGAAAAAGTCGAGATTTCCGAAAAAAAGAGGTTTCCGAAAAATTTCGAGATTCCTGAAGGAAACGAGTTTCCTGAAAATTTTGAAATTTCTAAAGGAATTAGGATTATTGAAAGGTCAAGATTTCCGAAGAAAACAGGTTTCCCAAAAAATTTCGAGATTCCTGAAGGAAACGAGTTTCCTGAAAATTTTGAAATTCCCGAAGGAATTAGGATTCCTGGAAAAGTCGAGATTTCCGACGAAAAACAGGTTTCCCAAAAATTTTTAAATTTCCAAAGGAATTAGGATTATTGAAAGATCGACATTCCCGAAAAAAGTAGGTTTCTCAAAAATTTCGCGATTTCCAAAGAAATCGAGTTCCCCGAAAAAGTCGAGTTTCCCAAAAGAATCGGGTTCCCTGAAAAAGTTGTGTTTTTCAGAGGAATCGGGTTCCCCCCAAAAAGAGTAGGGAGGGGAAGGGGGAAGCAATCGCTTTTGAACCCCTCGCTCAAAAATATTGTGTCAACTTCTAGATCACAAATTACCTTGGAATTGTTCAAAGTTCGAAGTTCATGCATATTTATATTCACTTTATTATCATTCTGCTGGAACACTATTTATTGATTATCACAGAATACGAATTTCGTTTATCGTGCTGTCTCGCATAATTTATTTAATTTCGTCGTCCCGTTTTGTCTTGAACTTTTGCCCGCTGCTGTACGACACCAAAGTTTGGTCATTTATTTTTTCGATGTCATCTGGTGTAAAGGTAACGGACTGTCGCATCATGTTTTTCTGCAGTATCGTATATCGATATATCATTGCGGTGCCAAAAGTTTCCGGCGGTCACGGCATATACCGGGTGACTGTCGCGACCTCGACCCGACACGCGGGAAACTTTTTGTTGGCGAGTCTTGGCGGAAGTTTCCCAGACGCTAGAATTAGACGGCGTAATTAGAGAAGCTTTCTTTCGCGATAGAGCAATTAGAGTCGGTTGATCACGAAACTGGTAATTATTCGATTCGTGCTTCATAAAAATTGTATGTTCGATTCGTTTGGAGCATGGGAAAACTGCTGTTATGTTGTAATTGCCACATGTTTTCAATTCAGATATATATTTAGACCTGTATAGGTTATGTCGAAACTCCATTACTTAACCTCTCTTTTAGGTGATCTATGTATAGGTATAGGTATACACGTATACGTATAAGTGGTTGTAATTAATAAATTTTCCTACTATGTATTTATTCGTCGGTTTTTTTTTATATTTAGTATATTGTTATACAGTTCTGTAATACACAATATGCTTGTGTTACATGCTTTTTGCATCATATTTAACTTCTTGTTAAGAATATACAATAATTTATGATAAATTTTGTAAAAATCTCTAAAGATTGTATAATTTCAATTATTTAATAATTTTATCATTTTCGCACAATTTGTTACCATTTATTTTAATCATAATTCTTTTGGCATATGGATAAAAAGTAAATGTTGTTTTGAACTTTTTATATCCTTTTTATATGCTTTCGTTTGGATCAGATCTGCAGGAGATGTAGTAAGTAACGATATTTGGGTCGTGGAACAGTTTCTTTTTTTTAATTTTGCTTTAGTCGAGATTCCACGAAAAGGTTACGTGCAGATCTATGAATATAGCTAAATAACTGGCACGTTTTCCGGAGGAAATTCTTTTCCATCTGGGTTTTATAATCAACGAAAAGTAGTGTAATTGGGAAATAAAAACACATTTTTTGTTTTTAAATTATTATTATTCTTATTTGTGACCATTAATCTATCTGTATCCTAAAAACTATGCATTTCCATAGAAATCCATAGTTCACTCATAAGTAGATTGCAGATTTTTATACGTTTATGGGAAAATTTGTATTAAAAGGCACAAAATACAAATAATATTCAAAAATATACCAACATTTAAAATAAATAATGCGTTATAATATTTTGGAAAGAAAACGAACCTCTGTTTAGTTTACACATCCTTAAGCATGCTTGCGGACACATAAATTTGCATAGGGATCCGCTCAGGAGTCCTTCACCCGCATCCATTGGCTGCCAAAGTTCGTTGTTTCACAAAAGCCGAGCATGAAACGAATCAATTTAAAGGCCTTTCGAGTGCACAGATCCAGCCTCTAATCCGCGACCTGCTCGATCATTCCAGCGACGTTAGATTTCAGCGCGAGCAGCTATTCGTCCCAGCGTCAGCGCCGCCGCGGAGCCTTCCCGTTCTTGCAGTTTCGCTCGACAAACAATCTAGCGTCACGAAGGTGGGCGGTGCAATTCTTGGCGTGTACAGCATTGTGCAGCAGTGAATCGGCCGGTGACACGCGGCAGCCTACACTGCCTCTGGCCGATTGTGTTCGCCGGCACAAAGCAAGAATCGTGGATTCGCCCGAGCCTTTTTTCCCTTCGTGCAGCTTCATTCGAATTAGACGAGTCACTTCAATTCGAGTACAGGGGGGCCCTCTACTTTCGCACATTTTTAAAAATTCAACTTTCTAAACCTTTGCGGTTGGATGTCCCCTCTGAGGGGACATTGTGAGTTGAACAGGCTACTGGGCTGCCTCTTTTCAGGGGACATCAGACTTTGGCCCTTAGATTACAATGTTGTTCTGATTAATATTTTAAAACACAGTTTTTGGGGTATATTTTTTTTACATCCCTCTACTTTCGCATATTTTTAAAAATTCAACCTTCTAAGCCTTTGCGGTCTAAAGTCACCTCTGAGGGGACATTGTGAGTTGAACAGGCTACTGGGCTGCCTCTTTTCAGGGGACATCAGACTTTAGCCATCAGATTACAATGTTGTTCTGATTAATATTTTAAAACACAGTTTTTGGGGTATATTTTTTTTACATCCCTCTACTTTCGCATATTTTTAAAAATTCAACCTTCTAAGCCTTTGCGGTCTAAAGTCACCTCTGAGGGGACATTGTGAGTTGAACAGGCTACTGGGCTGCCTCTTTTCAGGGGACATCAGACTTTAGCCATCAGATTACAATGTTGTTCTGATTAATATTTTAAAACACAGTTTTTAGGGTATATTTTTTTAACATCCCTTTACTTTCGAACGTTCAACATTCGCACACACTTTCAGGAAACAATTGTGAAAGTCGAAGTGCGCCTGTAATTTGAAACCATTTCACTGTTGCGAACATGCTGTTCGCATGACTTGAACATTTATTTCCATGCTCTTCCTTGTTAGTCAAGTTACTTTAAAAATCTCAAACTTTTCTGGAAACCCAATTCCTCCGGGAATCTCACAATTTTCGTAAACCTTTTAATTCTTGGAAAACTCAATGCATTCGGGAATTTCGAAATTTTTCGGAAACCCGTTCCCTTCAGGAATCTCACAATTTTCGTAAATTTTGAAATTCTCGAAAAACCCAATTCCTTCTGGAATCTCGAAATTCTCGGCTCAAAAAACCCGACTCGTCCCGACTATCAGGTTCCCGATATTTTCGGGTTCTCCCATAACTTCTACCATTTACCACGCGGAATATCGTTTTACCCAGTTCCGGCGTTATCAAATCGTCCAACTTTAATTGGCTCGTTCCTCAGCCGGGTTCGATTTTGCCGGGGAGGAAAGGTCGAGATTGCGCGTCCCCCGATCGACGTGTATCGGGCCTGGGAGCCGATTGCGGCCGAGCTATCGATCCGCGGCGTCGCGGTGCGGCGCGGCGCGATATCGCGGAGGCCGCGCGCCGCGACGCCTCTATCGCGCTATGGTACGAGCCCGCGCTCGCTATCCGTCCATCCATCCTCACGCGTGCAACCAGGATCGAATGGTCCGTCGCGTGCTGGAAGGTCTTCAAGCCAGCGGCGATGGGTTGGGCACTAGGTCAGCGTTTTGTCCGCGGGCTGGCCGCACGATATCCTGCGCCGCAGCGGCGTATTTCAAGTTCTCGCCGAATCCAGAACCGCTCTCGCGACCTAACCCATCAGTGTAGAGCTGTAGAAAGGGGCAAGGATGGAATGTAATGAGTTGTTCACTTCTATTATATATTTATTTATTATATTTTCACTGTTGGTATTCGATCAGTGACAACAGATCCATCATGCTCACCATGCTCGTTCAGTTTTTTCCACTCTCTGCTCCATTCACTCACACTTTCATCCTTTTTTTTCCACGCAATCCTTTTCATTCTAATTCACCTAACCGTTCTTTCTAGAATCCTTTGCATATGCAAACACACAAACATACACGCGTCAACAAAGGCAATCACTTGCACAGGCTAGAGGTACCGAATAAGATCCATGTTCGTAACATGGGACATATCTTCCTAATATGTATATTCTATGTTCTATTTACTTCTGTCAGATCTCTATATTCATATTTTCGTCTTTTTATATTATTTTATTTTATTGTCTTTCTTCTCTGTCTTTCTATCTTATTTCAATTTTCTATTATCTTACATTTATGTATTATACAATGTAGCCAAAGGGTTACGTCCGCTTATAAATGGAATAAATGAATAAATAAATACTTAAACCCGCGCCTCTGCGGATGGCTCCTCTCACGGAAATAATAGATCGACGTGGTTGCCGTGGAACTGGGTTACCAGGGGAAAATGCTGAGGACTGCCTCGGTAATTCCTTCCGTGTTTCTTTCAAAGTTGGTCGGGACGACCCGAACCCAGCACGTTTCGCGCCGCATTTACTTGGTTTCCGTAACAGACCCAGGCAAATGAATCAAGCAAAGCATTTTCAGACAGGCGTTAAAGTTAACCTTTCCAAATTACCTAAATTTAGTGAAACGTGTACGACAAAACGCGTGCATGAATATGTATGTTTTAACTATATTTATGTAATTATTTGAATGGATAAACCTGAAATCTGGTAATTAACATAGTCTTTTTGCCTTGGGTTTTGTAAGGACATACCTTCTTTATCCACGTTTTCTATAATTCTCTATAATTTTCTATAATTTTAACCATAATTTTAACCATATTCGCCTTAAATCATATAAGGACAAACAAATGTATTCTAACGACATAGCTGACAGATTCTGTTAGGGTATCATTTGCTATCGGATGATAGAATATGAGAGTGGAGGGAGATGGAGGAGAAAAAGCCTTGAACTGCTAAAATATTTTGTCCCGCAGTATAGACAGGTAACCCTCGGAAGGCCAATCATCTAACAGCAATGCGGGAAACTGGCTTTTGGATTATTTATGAGCGATGCTACAATTTTCGTGGCATGCATTTCGTTACTTCCTATTTCCTTTCCTCCAATTCCTTTTTTTCAGAATTATATCCTGCTATATCGATAATGAATTTTTCGAACGTTGTCATATTTAAACGTGGACGATTAATTATTTCTCTTCTACTTCGATGCCATTTGGAGGACGACGTTTATGCAGTTCTTTTAAATATAAGCTTCTGTTTGTAATACACGTGAGAAGATAAATTTGTAACCACTCCCACTGGTTACGAGGGAAAGAAGAAATCGCGTGAATAGGAGCAAGCCAAGGACACGATGCAATATGATCAAATATTTCTGTTGTGTTTCGTGATGTATGTCTGAGAAGAAGCCGCTAATACAGTATGCATTGCGTTAAGCTTGCCTTTTCCTAGACCAAGGAATAAAAGCAAGCCATAGAAATTCACCATTTAATTATTCATTGTTCTAAAAAGCGTGCTTGAAAATTAATTCTAACAATTTGTTGCGTTGAAAAGTACTAATAATACTAATAACCAACTAATAACTAATACTAATAACTAACTAATAATTAATACTAATAGGGAGACGGCAGGGCTCAGGTGTGAATAAAATAAACTGAAGTGATTGGAATATTATTAATATATATATATTTAAAACAGTTTAATGATAACAACTTAAATGACTTTACAACTTAGCTACTACTACGTTCTTACTTCCTTCAGAATCACACCCTTTCTGCCTTCACAGTCAAACTGTAGTCACCAAATGCTAATATCGCAAGTTTTCAGACTTCAGTTGGTTTGTTTATTAGTCAGACTTAGAGGTTGAACAGTTGTATATGTAAATTTTAATAGATCACTTAATTAAACTAAATGACGTTTAATATAGGCGAATCTTAGTAAATATTTCGAGTTTGACAAGTTTATTAACCCTTTGCGCTTGAGAGGTGACTATTAATCACCAAATGATAGTATCGCAAATTTTCAGTCTTCAGTTGGTTTGTTTATTAATCAGATTTAGAGGTTGAACAGTTGTATATGTAAATTTTAATAGATCACTTAATTAAACTAAATGACGTTTAATATAGGCGAATCTTAGTAAATATTTGGAATTTGAAAATTTTTGAAGTTAGTATCATTAGACGACTAACAGCCACCTCTCGAGTGCAAAGGGTTAAATGTAACAATAATGGATACCTGTTAAACGTAACAGTGTTTCATGGTTTCGCTAAAAAAAAAAAATATTGTTAGCCTTCCGTTGGATAACTTTCTCGCGAAGCAAATATTGGCTAAGCGGCTGCAGAAAAAAAAAAGGAGCGAGCATGACGGCTGAAAGGGATTTGCGAGTACATAACTCCATAACGCCATAATGCTATTTGAAGGTAGATGAGAACGAGGTGTATAACCTCAAGATATAATGCGATCAACGGTGTATAATTAGGTTTGCGACTAACGGTGGTTCGGTAACGACGAAGATTTGATCAGCGAACGAGGGAAACTTTAATCCTCGACTTGTTTCTACCTCGTATTAGCGATTAATCTGGTTCGCGGTTAAAGCCTGGCATTTAGGAAATATCGTTTCACGGATAGTCTCGATTTCGAAGCGATTTATTGCGATTTATAGCGATTCATGCATGTAATCAATGCGTGTAGAAAATTTATCTTAACGAAACAGTTTTTATTTTTGATCGAAGGAGTTGTTTGTTCTTCTTTCTTTTTTTTTAATTTTTTCTGTGTGGTAAAATTTCTGATTTTACGTTACATAAAATTGTTCATGTTTTAATAGAGAAATAAGATTTCTGAATAATTAATATATTGTGTTGTTTTCAAGTTCTTTATCAAACTATTCTAATTTTTTCTATGAGGTAAAATTTCTGATCTTACGTTACATAAAATTGTTCATGTTTTAATAGAGAAATAAGATTTCGGAATAATTAATAAACTTTTGTTTTCAAGTTCTTTATCAAACTATTCTAATTTTTTCTATCTGGCAAAATTTCTGATTTTACGTTACATAAAATTGTTCATGTTTTAATAGAGAAATAATATTGCTGAATAATTAATAAACTTTTGTTTTCAAGTTCTTTGTCAAACTATTCTTAAATTGAAGTTTTGCATTGTTTTTCGGATGTTTTCAAATATTGGTGCTCGTGAAGATTACGTATATGAAAAAATAATAGTAGCTGCGTTTCTTTGAACAACAGGAGCAAAAATTAAAAAATAAATAAATAAATAACTAGATGTAGGCAAGGTCTTTCGCACGTCATAAATGTTAAACGAAGAAAAATATTTTCACTTCTGAGTCAACAGACGTAGCGAGTACTGTTAACTAACTAAAAGCAGTTGTTAAATCTTTGTGGAATTTACATATGTAAAAATACCGCGTGCGTAGGTGATAAGACTGCTTGAATCTGTTTGCAGTAAAATTTTGCAAGGATTCTTCGCAATAGTGACTGACGTCAAGTATAAATGAAAATTATTTAAAGAGGTTCTAATATGTGCTGAGAAATGTTTTTGTAGACGTAAAAGGATAACAGCATTGTGAAAGATGATTGAAATATAAATTTTGAAATTTTTTATATTTATATTTTCTATTTAAATGTAATATTTCGAAACAATTTAAATGCATTGTATTGTATTAACGATTAATCGAGTGAAATTTATTATAAACGAAGTGGTTTAATTTAATATTCAATATTTTATAATAAGCAAACACTGTTTACTACTGTTTTATGATCAAAGGAAAATGAGCAATTTTTCAAGCAATTATATTTTAAATAAAAAAGATAGTTATATATTTTATTGTTTGAATACAACGTTAGTATTTTCTGATCGAAGTACATTTTCAAAATATTAAAACTTCTCTTTTTTAAAAATAGTATCCCTAACGTTACATTGCTCTAAAACAAAAAAAAAAACGATTTTTCCTTGAATCTTCTCTTGTAAAATTTGTATGGAGCAGAAACGAAGTAAATCCAAAAAAAAAAAAAAAATAAAACGAGTAATAAAAACAGTAGGTCTGATACGATATGCTGTCCAGAAGCCATGAGCTTCCGGTATTAAAAAACTTGAATTTCTAAAAATAATTTCTATCGTTTGAAACTTATTTATTTGTTTCTTTTTTAAAATTTATAAAAATTTCGAGCTCCATAAGAAATGTAATTATAAATTATTTAATTTACTAATTAAATCTTTTATCTCTCTGTTACTTAATTAATCCAAATAAATGTTGCTTCAATTTTTTCGTCATCTTGTCTCGTACGATTGAACACAACGGGGTTATTAATAGAACATTGTTTTCCTTGACTCTCACTGGAACATTGAATTAACGCGTACCTATCGAAAAACCGTCAGGTTACACAACCATAACCAATTCTACTAATCGTATCTCGCAAGCTATTTTTTTTCTCTTCTCTAAACAAGTCCAGTTGAAATTAACGACCTTCCAGATCTTACCGGTTACTTCGTTTTTGTTGCTTGCCGGGCTACTCGTTCTCGTTATTCATTCTTGATAAGTATCACTATCGATTAATCGATAATTAATGTTTCGTGACTCTGAATAATTAATTTGCTGGAAAAGAAAAGCATCAAAAATGTGACATCCAGTTTGTTGTTTTTAACGGAAATAAAAAAGGGATTGATCGTATGAAACTAATCTAGGTGTTAGAACAATTGCAAACGCTCGATTGATTATTGTTGATATGAAATAAAAAAAATATTAAACTATTAATTACGCGACAAAAATATCGTGTAATAATAAAATCGTTAGCAATGCATTCACACCAAAACGAGTCGATATTAGAAATGGGGTTTTATATTGCTTAAATAAAATACACTCTTATTTGGAATACTTTAATATTTATTATTATACTATAACACGAGGAAGGTGCAAAGCTGACCGAACCTTGCGAGTTTTGTCATGAGACTAGCAAAACGCAATGGTTGAAATTCCTACAACCCTGTCCGGGTCCTACAACCCCTTTGTTCTCTTTCTTAACGTTTTCGAACTTTCTAAAACGCCAGGTGTGACCTGGGTTCTTAGAAGAAGCCCTTGAGAAAATACGTTAAGAGAAAGCTGGTTTATGATTAATTTTTGTTATTCAATTTTCAACACTTTTATTAGAAACGGGGTTTTATATGACTAAAAGAAATACACTCTTACTGAATTACTTTGATTTATTATATTATGTAACACGAGGAAGGTGCAACGCTGACCGAATCTTGCGAGTTTTGTCACGAGACTAGCAAAACGCAGTGGTTGAAATTCCTACAACCCCTTTCTTCTGTTTCTTAACGTTTTCGAACTTTGTAAAATTCCAGATGTGGCTTGGGTTCTTAAAAGAAGCCCTTGAGAAAATACGTCAAGGGAAAGCTGGTTTATGGTTAATTTTTGCTTCGTAGTATTTCTGTATTCAATTTCTAACAGTCGGTAAAGTGTTAATAAAGAAATCCGCGCATGGCCTCGTCGCACCGTGTTTCCGCAACGCCTATGAAAGATTGAAGGGCGAAGTTCGCCGGAAGCCGATGAAACATCAACAGCTGATGCGGTTCTAGTCGGGCACGCGTGTGCCGTCGCCGTTATCGAACGATCATTGCGACTCGTATCCCTGACTTTGAATTCGTTAGATCCCGGCTATACCGCGCCGTGCGCGTACAGTAACGGACAAAAGTTTAAGACCAACGAGCGAAAGAAGATAAATGAATTAATTGTTAAGAAATGCGTGGCATAAACTTTTAATGAACGCTAGGTTTACGGAATCCGTTAATTTAATTGGTTTATAATTAATAATAATTGACATTATTCAGTCCTTATTCCTTAGTATATGTATATTGGAAATAGATGTACAAGAAATCTAGTGTTAAAACGAATATAATAAATACAACAATGAACAAGTGTGGCCGGACGAACTCGGAAAAATGCTAATGGCTGTCTGTGCGTTCCGGAAACTATTGAAGGAATTCTGGGACTTCCCGTGGACGGTGCTCTATTAGTAATTGTGTGGCTCTAAATGAGAGCAAGGAAAAATTGACGAACACCATATTAACCCTTTTAGTACCGAACGACGATATATCGTTCCGTTTGCCATGGCGCCTAACTATTTGCATCGCGAGAGAGCTCTATCTCAAAATAAATTTATAAAACGTTATAAATGTTTCAATATTTTCTTTTATTCCGTAATATGCTTCTTGTTGAATTTTGTAAATATCATTTTTACTTCCGTTTTTATAAGCTTTTCCCCTAACCTTAGCAAATTCGTTAAATTTGCTCGGTACTAAAAGGGTTAATAATTCAGCCGAGTAATTTTCGCCAGAGACGCGGTTAAAGGGTTGATCGTGGTCTTTCCTTCCAGGGTGCCGTCACATCAGTATAAATAAGATTTGTATTCTATGCTAATCAATAAATAATGTTCCACCAGAATGACGATAAAAATAAGCGTTTACGAACAATATTTGTATACCGTAAAACTATGCTTTGCATGGTTCTATCGTCTGAAACTTTTGTTCGCTACTGTACGTGTGTGTATAACCCGTTGCTCAGGCTTCAATTTTTCATCAGTACGAAATCAAGGTCGCGGTCGGTCGATAATCTAAAAAAGCGCCTCGAAAAAAGTACCCCACGTGTCTTGATACGAAACAGCGGTCAACCGTCGAGGAGACAAAACAGGATACAGTGGTGTCCGAATATATGACCGTCGATAGGGACTATCTTTGGCTGAATATCCGGAAAGGTGTATTTCAAGAAAATCAGTGCAATGACGTCGAGTAGTGTAACACGATACGGAGACGAAATTTCTTACTTTTATTTATAATAGTAGAGAGAGATGATAGGACTTAGGTGTGAGTAAAATACAGTGAAGTTCTTAGATATTACTGATGTATGTGTATTTAAAATAGTTTAATGGTAACAACTTAATAGTATAAACGACTTTTCAATTTAGCAATTTCGACGTTCTTACTTCTTCCACGATCACACTTTTTTTGTCTTTCTTAGTCAAACTCTTTCTACCTTTACAGTCAAACTCTTTCTGCCTTCACAGCCAAACTCTTTGTGCCTCTCATTTTCTCCGTCATATATTCTTCCAAATACTCATTTCCTTTCTTTCTAATTTTCAACCTTTCTCACTCGATACATTCGGCCACGTTCACCAAAAATTCCTCAGTCGCGACATTTTCTCAAGTTTCTCATGCTGATTCCACCAATCTTCTTAATAAGTTTACACAACCACAATGTTACTAAAAGAAATTAAACAAAATTCAATCGTATAAATTGATTGGGATCTTAATGGGTTATTATTTAAGTTTTAACAAACCTCTTCGCATCCTTTTAATGTCTTCCTTTGAATTTTGGATGTGTAATGTGTACAAAGGCCAATCAAATAGTAATAAAAATAATCATTGTTTTATGTTGAACAAACCTCTTGCAATAGCACGACGAACGTGACGTTCTTCTATAGTGCCAAAAATGGCGAAAGCTATTTCGCTTCGGTCATGCTCGAATTCGAATGTATATATAGTTCGAACTCAGAAATAGATCGTGGAGGATGGGCTATGATGCGGATCAGTTCAATGATGGCGGCCCGGAAGTACGCTAAGTTGAACCTCGAGTTGGCGTCTAATTAACCCTTGCCCAACCAATTTTGGGTCATTTTTTTACACATTTTCGTTTCTCAAGTATAACAAAAATTTGTAATACCATAGTACTGTTTCTTATAAATGTGATTGAATTTCTTATAAATTTAATATTACAAGAATGATAAATTAATAAATTCATTTTCGTTAACTCTTTGGTCTTCAACTTTTGTCCGCTACTGTACCCACATATTCGGTTCCTCGAAGTTGCGCCTCGAAGTTCCGCGCTAGAGTTGTCCGCTCGGGAACACAGCCAGAGAGCAACAGATACAGTTATCCCGTTGCTTATCTTCGTAACGAAGATGACAGCGCGTCTACCGGCGCACGAGGCTGTTGAACGGCCCTGACCTTACCAGAAGCAGGTTCGTTGAACCGTTGAATATAAAGATAGATGTCAATTGATCGTACGATTGCATCAAACGGTGTCGACACGCGGATTCGTCTTTTTCAATCGCTCGTCCAGGAGAAACCAACCGACCAGCCGCGATTTCTGACGAAGTTCTCGAGCAGAGGATCGGTAAATCGAGCCGTTCGCTGGCCAAACCGGTTAATCCTCGGACAACCGGATGCTTGAGCAACGATGCGAACGTCGAATTTGACGCTGGGTCATTTTGACCGGTAGTGAAAACTTGGACTAATTTGTATAGGAAAATTCTAGTTTTTCTTAATTTATTAGAGTGGATGGTAGGGCTCAGGTGTGAAGAAAATAAAGTGAAGCGATTAGAATATAATAAATGTGCATTTAAAATTGTTTAATGATAACAACTTAAACGAGTTTACAACTTAGCAACTACGACTTCAGAATCACACTCTTTTTGCCATCACAATCAAAGTCTTTCTACTTTCACAGTTGAACCCTTTCTGCCTTCACAGTCAAACTCTGTTGTGCATTTCCAGCAACCTTATAAATTCACTATGGTGAATTTCCAAAATTTACTATGATTTTCTGCAGAAGGTACAAATATATATTTGTTTTCTATGTATTCGGTATTTTGTCATATAATTTCCAATTTGATCTCTTCCATGCAAATAAGTATACTTTTTTAATTGTCGGTAGTTGCAGTGTTAATCCCTTCGATTGCAAAGCCTCGAGTAATAAAGTTCCAACGGACTCACAAAGCACTAACAAAGAAATTCCCGTTCTGCTTTCAGGCAACGGAAGCACTCGGCCAAAAATGTCGCCGGGGAGACCGTAACTGAGCGATCTTGGTAAGGAAGAAGGAAGCCGGGTGGTGCGAAGAAGTGGCGAGCAAGGAAGAAATGGCGTCCACCAGCGGGCACAAAAGGAACGGCTCGAGCTCGAGCATGTTCACCCACAAACGCACCGAGTCCGGCGGCGGTTTTATCGGCCACAAACGCTCGGAGAGCGGTCACAAACGCGCCGAGAGCATATCCAGTGCCTTTGGCCACAAACGATCCGAGAGTGGCCACAAGAGGAACGAGAGCAGCGGCGGTGGTTTCGGCCACAAAAGGTGATTTCCACCTTTCCGAACGTTCCTTCGCTTCCCTTTTCCTAGAGCACGGGTCAAGAGCCTCCCTTCCGCCACTACCTTCTTCCGCGTCTTTCCTTTCTTTTCGAAGAGGCTCGTGTAATGTACAGCTTTCAAGACGTCTCGTTGTTTGCCAGAAAGAATACCACCAGTGCGATTGTTTTCCATCCCCGTGAATTTTCGCGCTTGTTCTATGTGGGACTCCCTGTAGTCCGTTCAACGAGACGGAACACGGTTGGAATAAGGAGAAGGCACGCGTGGCCGGTGCTGCCGGCTGCAGTTAAGTTGCCGCTTCTCAGGGGCGAGTTTTTAATGGCGGTACGGCGCTACCCTACTGTCTTCGCCGCCAGAGGGACGCGTCTGACTAACTTTCTCGCAAGCGCTCGGCTCCAACGCGGTTCTCATATGTACAGTAGCTAACAAAAGTTTAAGGCGAGGGAACAATAAGAAATGTAGTTTTATAATTTACAAATATTGTCTCTATGTGTGCTCATTTTTATTTTTATTATGGTAGAACAGTATTTATTGAACAGTGTATTTATTTTTATTGTTATTACGGTAGAACAGCATTTATTGAACAGTGTATTTATTTTTATTGTTATTACGGTAGAACAGTATTTATTGATTAGATTCATTGATTCCTTGGTCTTAAAATTTTGTCCGCCACTGTACAAGCTCCGAACTGTCCATACTTATCCCTGTGTATAAGGCACGGGGGCCTGCTAGGCAAGTCTTACCGGTGAGTCCCACTAGCAGGCCCCGGATGAAACAGCCATTCATTTCCCTTTCCTTTAACCTTCATTCCCGCATCGCTACAGTTCCTTAAGCTGCGTTTATACTATGTAACAAAACTATCGTATGACAAATTTGTTTCTGACTTTGTCACATGACGTATTAGAAAATGGAAGAGAGAAATTTAATATGACATATTTTTTTTGACATAGATTTTATGTTATAACAATCTCATACTTCAGAAATAATTTTGCCATCATTAATATAAGTTTAACCAAAAACTTTTAAATATACATTTTCATACGTTTATTAAATTATAAAGGCAAACTCATGTTTATTGTATTTTAAAATTTTTTAACAGTATAGACTGTATATATTCTTCCTAAATCGAATTTTCGTTCGCATTAAACACGACCTGGTGCCATTTTACTATTCGCATATCGTACTATTTGAATTCGCGTTAATCAAGACCTACCTCTATTTAAATCACGGAGATTTCTTCTTTATGGCTGTATAGTTTCTATTTTGTACCAGGCGTTGCAACAACGGTGTCTCTAGGTAGGGAGGGGTTGGGGAGGGGGCATTCAAATAACACGGGGAAGGCTCTTGTTACGTTGCAAAGTAATATGATCCTTCGACTTGGAGCCTACGTGTAATGCTTAGATAAGTACAGGTTCAGCCTTCTAAGGCTTCCAGGATTCTGTTTGTCTTCTCCGTTTCTTGTTCGTTAACGAGACAGGAATCGAGGAATTGTGCCCGCCGCCACGTAACCAGCTTCCTGCCCCGCGAATACTGCGTTATATCTAGAATTATGGCAGGTGCTTGGAAGGTAGTTGTAGATTCTGACTTGGAAGAAGTTGAACTATTATCGTGGATGGTTCGGGTATTCCTTTTAGTAATGTTCATTTTGAAAAATTGTCAAATACTATAACGTATTTTACAATTAAATTAGCATGCACGTGCTGTGTTTGAAGAGGAATCAGGCAGTCTGCAATTTTTAAATTTATGTATTCTGTTTGGTACAGTATAAATGTGAACCATTGAGGAAAAAGTCTGACAAGTCACATATTCTGTTTTTTTATAGAAAGATACAGTCATTTCCAAGCTATTATTTAGGAAATAAGTGGTGGTTAATATTTTCAAGGTTAAGTAATTAATTAGTTTCTTGTTAAAGAAAATTAAATTTTCCTTGGATGTATTAATTGTTAACTTGATTTTTATGTACTATTTTTGGTAAATATCTTGTGACTTTCTTTCACTTTTCTGAAAAGTTCAGGTTTTATTTAAAAAAAAAATACAATTTTCTAGAAATTCCTACTTCCATTTCAATTTTATGACACGCATTTAATCTTTCTAAATTAATCGATCTGTAAATTATTGTTACTGTAAGCTGTTATTTGAGCTGCTGTTAGCTTCATGATAAAAGCTTTATCGTACTCATCGTAAATTAGAGTTTAATCTCATGAAAAATGGAGAAGTTGGAAAGGTTTAATCGACCTTCGCTGTCTCCAGATCGGAAACCTCTTGACTGCTAACTATGGAAAAGTTCGGAAACTTTAGTGTGCTCATCGTATGCTAATGAATTACACGAGTCACAACGATGACTTCAGGGTCTAGCAATCGAACGAAAATAGATATGTGCTGTCGTATTGGCAAACGTATATTTTCGTCCATAATCCCTACGAGCAACATCCGTCAGACGCATATATGCGTCCATAGTCCATACGAGCAATTTTCGTCAGACGCATATGTGCGTCCATAATTCGTACAAGCAACTCTCGTCAGACGTATATATGCGTCCATAGTCCCTACGAGCTACCAATTAACCTTTTGAGTGCTATGGACGCATATATGCGTCTGTCGAAAGTTGTTCGTAGGGACTATGGACGCATATATACGTCCATAGCACTGAAAAGGTTAATTCGAAGCGTGTGTATCGAATGATCGGGTGAGCATGTGATCGGGGCCAACCAGGGCGGCTGGTACTCTAATGGATCAGGCTGAAATTGCCCGCTGACCTTCTGTTGCGTTTCCAGGTCCGAGTCTGGCAGCAATTACCATGCCGGACATCGAAGGAACGAAAGCATGTACGCTATGACCGGGCTGTACGCGGAGAGCGCGGCCGCAGGAACCGACGAAACCACAGACCCACTGCAGGCAACCGGCAGCAGACTGACTCACGACACCGTCATCAGGTGTCACAGTAGAAATCCC
The DNA here is from genome assembly GCA_033822845.1 of Tetrapedia diversipes. Classification (NCBI taxonomy): domain Eukaryota; kingdom Metazoa; phylum Arthropoda; class Insecta; order Hymenoptera; family Apidae; genus Tetrapedia; species Tetrapedia diversipes. Next base: position 350,727 of record JAOPTO010001196.1, read on the forward strand.
AGTTCTGGCCTGGTGGACCATAGGTGAGAACGACGGGGAGGTGAAGGATTTCTTTATCGATGCGTGTTCAGGTGCTGATGCATAAGCGTACTCGTTTTCTTATTTCTTTATTCCGCGACCGCACAACTCACTCTTCGAAACCAGACTGGAGTTTTGGTCGCTTTCAGTTCTTCCGCGATTCTTTGAACCTATTTTGATGGTTTTATTAGTGGGTAACGGTGTGAATAGGTCTCGCACGGTAGACTTGTCAGGTCACCATTTATACTTATACATATTAATTATACAAATCGTGGACAAGTCGAGCATATGTTACACATGCTAGGAAATAATGACAGAATATTGCTAACCCTTAGCATTAATAACAAAGACAAATTATGTACTGGCGCCCCTCTACTTTCGCACATTCTACTTTCGCACAATTTTGCACATTTTTAAAAATTCAGCTTTTTAAGTCTTTGCAATCGGATGTCCCTTCTGAGGGGACATCGTGCGTTGAGCAGACTACTGGGCTGCCCTCGTTCAAGGGATATCAGACTTTAGCCATCAGACTACAATGTTGTTCCGATCAATACTTTAAAACACACTTTTTGGTGCATATCTTTTTACATCCCTCTACTTTCGAACGTTCAACATTCGCACACACTTTCAGGAACCAATTGTGTGCGAAAGTCGAGGGGCAGCTGTATTTGGAAACACTATCAATAGGTGTTTCGATGGTGTAGCACGGCTTATGATCGGCTCGTCGGTGGTATAAATTGACCTTAAATGCACCCTAACGAGTTGCATCCTCGAGCGACATCGCGATGGCGAGATATTTACTTCTTGGTCAGAGGCACATTTTTGCACCTTCTTTCACACAGTTTGAAATGTACCTCTAACTTATACAGTAGCGGGCAAAAGTTTAAGACGAGAGGATTTATAATTTACAAACATCGTCTATATAATTCATTTTTATTGTTATTACGATAGAATACTATTTACTGATTAGAATATTATACGAATTTTGTTTATGCTGCTATATCTCATATATTTATTTATTTATTTTCGTTGACTCCTTGGTCTTAAACTTTCGTTCGCTATTGTACGGAGAAAATTGGGGCAAAAAAGTAAACTAATCGATTGTTTGGATTATCAAAATTCGGATGATCGTCACTGTGGCGCGTAATGAAAAAGTTTATAATTTTCTGTGATAAAAAGTTTTCTAATTGTTATTCTCGTAAGATCAAAACTAACCCATTGTACGTCATATAAATACTAATCATGTTTCTCTGTAAATAGTAAATTGAGTGTTCTAAGTTATTACGAATAAAACGAGAAAGAGAAAGTGAGCTGTTAAGATGTGAGCCACACGAAAATGTTTCAGCATTTCTTCTTCTTATTACGAAATCGGGAATTTTTGCGGCACCGATAGTCCATCTGTGAATTTGCATACAGAAATGGCTTCTAAACGACCGTGGTAAAAAATGCCGCGTGTATAACACCCTCGAAATCGTGAAAAGTGAAAGCACCACACTGACCGTGACACATTTATCCACTAAATAGAATTGCTCTTGTGATTGTTACATCTTGTGTCGTACGTACATCTTATCAACGATCGTTCGTCGTAAATTTATTTGGTCAGAACATTTGAAAGTGACCACTTTCTCTCGATTTCCTACGTTCGAATAAAAATTCATGAGTAGGAAGTTCACTTTGTAAATTTGCTAAAGATCAGAAATCAATTGAATTTTTCGTTATCCTTTTTGTTTCTTGTTTGGAATAATTTTCACCGAACAACGTTGCGAGTCTATTGATGTACAATTTTCTGTCGAGATTTATTCAGTTTTATAAATTTGAACGATTTATTCGAAATGCACCTAAGATAGAAGACATTCCTAAAGATATATTGATTTGAGGAATGTGTTAAATTAGATAAACAAATTTAATATTTGTGTGAACGAACTATTTGTATGTATTAAAATTGTTCGGGTGCTTTAATTCTCTGGAGATGCGAATTAAAATGATTTTTCTCGTTAATAACAATTGAACGTGACAAAAATCAAAAATGTAAGAAGTACTGTTAATCAGTTCTTTATTTTGTACACTTGGATGCTGTAAATAAGGTACAGCAGAATATTTATTGTATAATATTGCATCGATAAAATTGATGAAAGACGTTAGCAGAAGTTAAATCTTTGTTCGAACGTGAAATAAATTATTTAAATAAATATACATTCCGCATAATATTAATAATTTTTTAATAAAATTCTTGAAACTTCAAAGATTCTGAAATGTTATTAATATTACTCGTATTGGAAATGAAATGGAATATTATCCAAGCTGTTTTTCAACTCACCTTAAAAGAATGCTGTGTAAATGTAAAAATGCTACTTCTCGCGTTATCATCGAAATTTTTATACAATATTTATTACCACGTTTAATTAACACGTTGAACGCCACGTCACCCATATCTGGGTGACGGCTATGTTTCTTGTAAACGGTTGACTCTTTTCTAATTAAAAGAAGATTTTGGAGATAATTTATACTAATTTTATTTGTAACACAATTATGATAAGTATATACGATATAAAGTAACAATAAATTATAAAGTAAATATAACATTGCGCTGTTTACAATCCGAGTCTCTGGTTTGGGTCCTGGGGGAAACTCCACCGATTTACGCTAGGCGTTCAACGTGTTAAAATTCGAAGCACTTCATCTCCAGAGGGTGAATCTCTATAAATATATTCTGTTCTAATTCATATGCACGCAGCCATTGGTGCATCATTCAGCACAAAATATTCATGCTTCTTGTTTCTTGTTCTTACACTTTTTCAGAGATTTTATCATCAAATGTCACAGCAGGAATCCCAGTGCTTCCATGGTGGACAGGTAAACCTGGCACGATTATCATATCCATTCGTACAATTAATTAACAAAGCACAATACGATTGTGATTAACTCGAAACCTGCAGACAACGAAACAAAAATTTTTATTCCACTTCACGCGGATCAATCGTTTTCGCTGATCCTTTAACTGTGTCAGATATGTCAATATAAAATAAAATTCACTTTAAACAAGCTCTGGTGCTGCTTCTTCTTCTTTTTTCTTTGTTTACAAACTAATTCTGTGCACGATTACGTCCGAGATGAATTGTTTGATAGACCATAAAAGGAGACGGGAATCGGATTTCCTTTTTAAGAATAATCCTTGGTGGTGAATCAAGAATTTATTTTAAATAAGGAGTTGAAACGACGCCAAGCAGCCGTAAAATCCGACTAGCCAGCTGTTCGCTCGAGCTCTAAAATCACAGTGAATTATTTCGAATAAAAGCTGATTACTGGAAATAATAGAATTCTCTTATGAATCGTAAATCGATGCGAGAATAAACGAATATTATACTGATCGATAATAAGATCGTGATGGAATTGGTAGATATTGTGGTCAGAATTAGGGTGTAATATGTTTAGATAATTGAATGAGATGAAATTGTAGAAAAGGAATTCGCAATAAAGTGAATTTACATTTCAATCTGTAACAGGTAGAGTCTAACAGATTTCAGAAATTTTCGTTTTCGTCATATCTATATGAACTAATAAGTAGACAAAAGTTTTTTTTATTATATATCATGTGTGCATAATAATAAATTTGTAAATAACCTTTTTTATTATATTAAACGCCAAGCACATTTAAAATTCAATCCCTGTGAGAACCAACGGTTAATTTTTAATAATTTTAATTTAGATACAAGCTCAATGTATCATAAAAAGATTGTATTTTATCTCGTTGAATATGGGTATAGTAGAACCTCAATTATCATAATTAATACAAAAATAGATTGTGTTTGAATAATAGAACTTATTACTTATTCTTATAATAAAATTCACTTCTTTAAATGGATATTAAGAATGTTAACAGTATGTTTAAATATTTCTGAGTTATATATAATTTTTATTGTAAAATTCCATTTTTTTCTTTTAAATAAATGGCTGTTATTATATGGCACTCTGTTTCGATAATAGATAAGGAAGATTCAAAACTGTAATTCAAAAAATATTCACAGTACTTACACATATTGCTCTCTCTGATTTTCTAAAGTTTATTTTCAATTTCCTATTAAAAAACACAATTTATATAGTTTCCAAATAAAGTAATAAATAAAACTAACCGTATCAAGATGTTTTACCTTTCTCAAATAATTTAAAAATATTTAAATGACTGTCTGCGGTTCTGTAAACCCTGTTATACCTTATACGTGACACACAATATTGAAATCAGTAAAACAAAAAAAAATTAAACATGATCAAGGTGAAAAATCGAGTTCAATACATCTAACTTACTAAATACAAAATTGAATGAATAAACACAAAGCAATGAAAATGATGAAAAATTGATTTGCGTTTGAATATTCGTCGCTTCTAATTTTTCCTGATTTTTCTTCTGATTTGTTGGATCTGTCACGGTTAAAGGATTAACCGAGTCGCGCGTGTGCTTTTCGCTTTGTTTCCCCAACCTCTATCAACATATCTGGCGATACTCCAGACCGGCTGTTTCTTAAATCGTTTTTCTTGTTTACCGAACGCAGGACAGAGAAGGAGAGAGCGCAAACTCCGCCGTTTAATCCGGATTCGAAGGACTGTGGAATTCTGAGCTGCAGGCCGGCCTTTATACAAAGATTCGCCGGAATAAAGGTTCGTAGGCGTAGTTTTGTTCATTTTTACGAGATCCAACCGATTTATCTTGCGGGTCGCGATTTATTTAAGCTCCAACCGAGCTGTAGCAACCGATTAGCCGCGTGCTGTGTTGTCCGGTTACACGGTAGCGTGCCTTGTCCACTTATATGGCCAGAAGTTATTCGCATCGGTTCCTGGGATCGAGGAACGCGTAGAAATGAATTCTGTAAATGTTCAGAAAAACAGAAACACGAACGAACGAACACTTAACCCTGTATAGGCCGAATTTTTGTTTTAAATATAAAAAAATTGATCGAACGGAAAATCAACAATTATAATCCTATATAAGCAGATGAAAAAAAAAGTTTTCCAGTTTAACACGTTCAGTCGCCATGTCAGCCAAATATGGGTGACACTCTTTTTCTTGAGATTAAATAGGATTTTTAATTGGAATTTTAAAAGGAATTCAACAGAATACGTATTGAAGTATAATATATATATATAAATATAAAATAAAAAGTTAAAATTTTTGCTGTTTTTATATTTTTTTACCCCAGTTTTCTATGCAATCGGATTTGGGCTCAGCGAGAAACTCAGCCGAATCACGCGTTAAACAATTTTACATTACAGAACGTTATAGAATTAATAAGTATGAAAAAAAAAAACTAAAATTATTTGCGTATGTTTAAAATGTGTTTTTTACATATGGTTCCTTTCAAAATGATTTTACCATTAAACATTCTGTGAAATTGGTCAAAATGACACAGCATTCGTCTCTCGCGTCTATGGTACACCGTTTGAGTCTCGATGGTTAACGCACGTTAACCGTGATCTCTCTTTCTCACGATTTTTCCAGGTGTTCGTGTTCCTTTTGTCGTTTCTGGTTACGCTGCAGCAGGCGCTTAGTTCAGGTTACATAAATTCTGTGATCACAACCATAGAGAAGAGGTTCGAAATCCCGTCCAGCCTTTCAGGCGTCATTGCTAGCTCCTACGAAATCGGAAATGTCATCACGGTGATCTTCGTCAGCTATCTCGGTAGCCGTAGACACATACCCGTTTGGATAGCGATTGGTAAGTCGTCTCTTGATTTATAAATTCCTTTCGATTTATACCTATTCCTTCATATATGAATATTAGAAATAGATATACAAGAAATGTCCGTGAATCTAGTGTTAAGTATTCAATTAACAGCAGATCGACGACGGTATCTTGATTTTTATAAAATGTGTGTACAATAAATCGAACTAAAATAGTAAATAGGTAAACAGTTAAGACTTTTGTATACAACTAGGTTTACGGGATCCGTCAATTTGACGGGTTTCGAGCTCCATGAACAAAATTTGCCAAAACAATTGCTATTATTGTAGAAAAAAGGTACTCAAGATTATTTATTATTATTAATAATTACTAATTAAATGTTATTTTGATATTTTGGGGATATTTGTTCAGGAGCACCTAGAACCTCATCTCTGATTTTTTAAAAAAATTTCAAAAACCTTCCCGGGGATATACCTAATAATTTCACAAATTTTTACAGTGACTATATGTATGGTTTTTGAATCTATCGAGGACAGGCAGACACACATTCATTTTTATATATATAGATTAAATAATTATTTCATTTTCGTATTAAAAAATCGGTGGACAGAATTTACGAAACATCCTTATCGGTGTTCCCTTTTCTATCGGACTATTTCAGGCGCTGTCATAATGGGACTGGGATCGATGATCTTTATGGTGCCACATTTCACAGCTGAACCTAATTTGATGACGGCTGCGAACAATTCTAGCTCCGACAACATTTGTCGCGGCGTTTCGCTACGCGAACAAGATATGGGACTGGGTAAATGTTTGATGAATTGTGAAACGGGGAGCAATCAATGTGGACGCATAAATACGGATTTTTTTTACCGACGATTGGCTCTGCAAATATAGTACAACAATCCTTTTTAAAATTAACTTATTCAATTATTATTAATTTAATTTATTAAAATTAAATTATAAAATATTTTATTACAATCAATTTGTGTTTGTACAACTTAAAAATATTCATATATCATTTGATTCCTGAATTTTTTTCTACGAAGATTATATATTTTTTGTAAAGGTTTTAACAATTTTCAATGAACAATTCACTGTTATTAAATTCTCTAGTATTACTTAAAAATTATTTGTACAATTTAATGTTTCTTTTAGAGCATCATTTCCCAATCTATGTTTTTGATAAGTGTTTCTTAACATTATATTATTTAGAAAAATATTACCTTTACAGTTCGTATTAATAAGTGCTCAATATCTATTAAAGAGCTTCTATAACAATCATATTACGTTAACGAAATCCGTATTTTTACCCAACAAACGATTTCAGTGCATAAAATTGGTTAGCAAAAAAGCTGAAAGGATTTTCCTCGTAGGTCGTTTATCGTCTGGATTATCGTCTCCGCCTTTGGCACCACACAATAATTTACGAGGTGATAATTGCATTCAAGGATCTCCATCTACCGCCGGTCCTGTTATGTTATTTGTACTTGCTCAGTTATTATTAGGATGTGGTGGTTCACCTTTGTTCACCCTTGGTACTACTTACATAGATGATCACGTACGACCAGAAAGTGCTTCTTTGTATATTGGTACGACAAGTGTTTCAAAATATTCCAAATTCAATATACAAAGATACATTCATCGATCCATCATATTGTTATTACGTGTTTCTTTCAGGCTGTATGTATAGTATGGCAGCTTTTGGTCCAGTTTTAGGTTTTCTTCTTGGAGCTTATCTGTTATCGTTTCACATGGATTCTTTTTCTGGAACAAGCATCATTATAGGTATGATTAAGCAGTTTCAATAAAAATGCGTTACGCCAACGGATCAATGAAATGTCCTCTCATAATGAATTCTTCTTGTTAACAGATACACATGATCACAGATGGGTGGGCATGTGGTGGGGTGGATTCCTGCTCTGTGGTTTGCTCCTGATTCTAGTGGCGATTCCGTTCTTCAGTTTCCCAAAAACTTTGCAACGGGAGAAAGAGAAAATACGGATAATTGAGAAAACTAAGTCTGCGTCGCAGAAAGAGAAGGAACCGTGTAAAGAACCGAAAAAGGAGAAGGTCGATGATAGTGGTTACGGCAAAGATGTGAAAGGTAAAGATTCCATTACCATGCAAATAAGTACACTTTAATTACCAGTAGTTCTAATATTATATATAATAATAATTAATTATTAGTAATAATAACAATTAATAATAATAATAATAATAATAATAATTCTCCACAAATATGATAATTCTTTCTTTCAGATATTCCCAGAAGCATGTGGAGACTAGTGTGCAACCCAGTATACGTTGTAACGTGTTTAGGAGCTTGCATGGAGCTGGTGATCGTCTCCGGGTTCGTGGTTTTCCTACCAAAGTATCTGGAGACGCAGTTCAGCCTAGGAAAGAGTCAGGCCAGTGTGTTCACTGGCTCTATAGCGATACCAGGTGCCTGTATCGGGATCTTCTTTGGCGGATGTTTGCTCAAACGTTTAGAATTAAGACCGAAGGGTGCGGTTCAGTTTGTCCTCGTCTCGAATATCATATGCCTGGTGTGCTATGGCCTCCTCTTTTTCCTTGGTTGCGACAACGTGAAGATGGCTGGGACCACTATACCGTACTTTAACAGCAGCACAAAGGGCCCGGAACCTTTTCAAGTAAATCTCACTGCCGCGTGCAACTTCGGTTGCGAATGCCGAATGACAGACGTGGAGCCAGTCTGCGGAAACAACGGTCTCACGTATTTCAGCCCTTGTCACGCAGGCTGCACTGCCTTCAGTTCCAAATCGAATTTTACTAATTGTGCATGTAAGTGTAACATGTCTTTTTCTTTTTCTAAATAAACAAACTTTTTATTCGTACGATTATGAAAAGTATAAGTTGCTGTTGATACGGTCACTTTGACGTGATTATGATACATTATTTTGTGGTGTGTAATGTACTTTATAAGTAACAAAAAGAGCATGGTAAAAATTGAAAGAAATTACATTGCTACAAGGATTATTATTATTAAGTTATAAGAGCTGCAAATATACACCACTGTAGTATTTGTTAGTAATATTAGAGTACATGTTTAATTAATAATAATTATAATATAGTGTACATGTTTATGCTCTAGGTATACACGGAAACTTAACCATGTTGCCTCCTGCAGCACCAGAATTCGCAGAAGTAACGGTAGTGCCAGTGGCTACTGCTGGCCCATGCACTTCGCCATGTAGGACTATATTTCCGTTCTTAATTTTACTTTTCTTTATGACGTTTATTGTTGCTATCACTCAGATGCCTCTATTAATGATAGTGTTACGGTAAATGTTTTACCCTTACATCGTCCCTAACTTGTCGTTCAAACTGTATGTTATTAAATACATTTTACCTTTTTTTACTTTCAACACAGGTCTGTTTCGGAAGAAGAGAGATCGTTCGCTTTAGGCATGCAATTTGTAATCTTCAGACTGTTTGGTTACATACCCGCTCCTATTTTATTTGGTAATTTAATCGACTCTACATGCTTACTTTGGAAAAGCACTTGTGGAGAAAAAGGTGGACGATGTCTACTTTATGATATTGAACAATTTAGATACAGGTATAATAACTCTGCAATTTTAACCCTTTGCACTCCGAATTAATTTTTCAATTTTGACGGCAATAATTTCCTAGTATTTTAGATATTTTATTTGAAATTTACTTCAAAGGACAATTCCTTGAGTGGTACTTATTTCAAACAATTTTTTTTTACTAATTATATTAAACATAGCTTTCAAATTTTGTTTTAATTTATATTTGTGGATCTTCTAAATTCTTTAACTAAAAAATAAAACAATTTCCATACTTAAACTGGCGTTTTAAAAATGTCAAGTGTGACTCGACATAGGAATTACTGTGATAAAAACTGATGTCGAGTCACACACGACAAAGGAGTAGTGCAAAGGGTTAAACGATTAAGCGTTGAAAATATTGTAAGTATATAAAAATTTGTGCTTTCAAAATTTTGTTTAGATACGTTGGACTTTGCGCTGGCATTAAGATTTTAGCTCTGGCACTGTTCCTCATTGACTGGTGGTTAGTTAGAAGGAGAAGACAGTTGGAAGATCAAGCGCCGTCTTTCACTGTTAACGAATTTGTAGGGTCAATTATCAGTCTGGACAAATGTAAGTACATTAAAAGTTTATTTATCTTCGATACCACAAAAATTACAGTTTGAAATCAAAGTAAGTGTTCTTGACTTCTTTTCAAAATATCGTTAAGCATTGTTGATAACGTATCTGTAACACATTTTGCAATTCGTTTTTATCGACACAATGATATCCTTATTTTCTGCGTAATTTATTATCAAAGCCTATTTTGATTGTTATCTATAAATACAATGGTGGACAAAAGTTTAAGACCAAAGAATCAACGAGAATAAATTAATTTATAACAAATAGGATAATAAACAAAATTCATATTCTATATTAATCTATAAATAGTATTTTACCATAATTTAATTTGGCTCAACTGATCAGTTATGTGCAAGCTTAGAAACAGAACATTTTATTCTGAAATTTGCATTGCTGTATAATATTTAATCAGGTTGATATATAATGTTAATGGACAATAATTAAGTAGCATTATAAAATAATGAATTAGTAGTTCTGTGAAGTATGAAACATTTTGTATGTCAAGGGATTAACACTAGAACTACCAGATCAGTCAAAATGACGGATCATTCACAGCAACCTTATAGATTCACTTTACCAAGCTTCCAAAATTTACTATGATTTTCTGCAGAAGGTATAAATAATGATTTGTTTTCCGTGCATTCGATATTCTTTCATGTAATTTTCAGTTTCATCTCTTCCATGCAAATAAGTACTCTGTAATCGTCGGTAGTTCTAGCGTTAATGCGTTTTACGCGTGCGTTTTTGTTTCAGTGTTCGAAGAGAAACCGCATCATCACAACGTAGGAGAAGCAGATGGGACTTCTCCGAATTCGGAATTGCCCACCCCGTCATCAGTTTCGTCGCCCACGGAGCCCACGAAGTCGACGAACCTAGAGGACACCGGTTCGTCGAATCAAACGCAGGATTCACTGGAGACAGGAAGTCGTTCGAAGAACGTGATGGACGTCGACGTACCCGATACAAGGCAAGCACCCCTCGCCATGGAAGAGCCGGACACGGAAGTTAAACCATTGACTGGTAAACCGAACAAGCATGTACGGAACGTTTAATGTTTGACTCGTGTTAGAGGCTATCCAATTGAAAATTATATCAAAGCGGTGATAATGTGAGTCTGTGGCAAATTGTTTTGAGGTCGCAGATAAACTAACACAGTACATATATATATAAAGAGAGAGAGAGAGTAAGAGAGGAAGAGAAAGGAGAGATTACCATGTGTACAACGTACGTGCATTATTGATCTGTGCAATCCTAAAACGAAAAATGAAACGGTAAACAGAGGGGGAAGTATTATGAATGATAATTGAATGAAAGATAAGAGGGGTAATCCGTATACATACATATATGGTGCTAATATACTTTTTTAAAGAGATCGAAAGACAAAGAATTACCTTACATTGTTCCGTATATCGTCAGATACAAATTTAAATTGTGTTGAAGATACAAGTGAATCTTATACATACCACACAACTTTATATATTCTTGCATACTGGTGAGTCGAAAATATTTTTACAAACGGTTATATTTGCGTGAAGAAAGGATATCCGTTTATCATACGAAATGATTTGCCACAGGTTTGTCTCGACGGTTTGGCTATTTTTAGGAACTAATATCACTAGGATGTACATTTTTACAGTGATGCGATATATATGTCAATAAATAGGAACGTAAATAGGTGGAAGCGTGTGCGCAAGCTTGTTTCAGACAGACTGCTTGTAACTTGATCCGAAAGATTTTCCTTTGTCTGAAACGAGTTTCCTTCGAGATGGAAAACACGAGCCTTGCGCGGTTTAAAAAGAAAGAAAGAGAGAAAGAGAGAAAACTAGAGAAAGAAAAAAAAGCAGAAGAAAGGCCAACAAGGACAAAACTGTAAATATGAAAATTCCTGCCTTAAGAAATACAAGACTAGATAAATGTATATTTAAAGATAATTAATTAAGTGATAGAGTTAACGATCTATGATGAATAATAATATCATTATAATTGCAGATCGAGAGCTGCGATTTATTTTATAACTAGTGGTTAGGCTTTCTCAGAAGTAAAAAGAGTAGTCAATTTAACGTAGTGATGTAAAGGAAAAAAAAAAGCACACGCAAAAAACAAACGAATGAAAATCAATAGCGTTGGCTTTGTTGTGTAACAATTATTTTATCGCTTTGCAGAGTGGCATACGTTTTATTCCTTTCTTTATTCTTTGTTCCCGTAAAAGCAAAGCTACATTGTCGATGAACGAAAACAAAAACAGAAAAAAATCAATGCTTTTCACGAAGCGGTACTTTGATCTCTCATGTGTTTTCTTCTAAATATTATTGTATCTGTGACATACTACATTTTAAGAGCTTTCAGAGAAAACATTAGCGTTACTTACATTAAACACGACCAGCGTTCGAGCGATATTTTTTTTTTTTTTTTTTTTTTTTTGTTTTCATCGAGACGCGTGCGTTACTTCTTATCCTATTCTCTGTACAATGAATTGTTAAATGAATCATGCTTCCAAGCAACGAAAGGAAAATAGAAGGCTACCGATTTTCGTTGACGTATGCTGGTGGAGATAAAATCGTGGGTCAATTTGGATTAAACGTGCAACAATTTTTAACTCGTCTCGGACAAGTTCTGGCTACTTATCGTATACATATAACTGTTCAGCTCACTCGTTAGGGAAAAGTCTACTTGTTGTTTTGTACCTGATAGCCTCTCGTATTCAATTTCGATGTAACGAAACGGAGGAGACGACAAGAACCGAGGATAATGAAAGAAGTGAAAGAAAGAAATTGTATAAAAACTGACTCAGGAAAGAAATTTTATAGAGCGTTAAGAGAGCACCTTTGACACAATCGAAAGAAAGCTATAAACAGAAACATGGGTATAATAATATCTATCAGTGCAAAGTGGACGAAATTCTAGCCTAAGGAACGAGCAAACAAAAGGAAAGATTATAAAGTTACTCCTTTCGAGCTCAATTTCTTTTTTAACAAAAACAAAAACAAAAAGGAGAGATGAAACAGGAGGTGAAGGGAAAAGAATTAAAGAAATTTTACCGAAAAGTGTTTTAACCAATAATTGTAACGTGTTATATATATATGGGCAACAGCCATTCTCTTTGCATGAATCTATGATTTCAAACTGTTTCTCTCTATCGCTTCGGGTACGAAACCAATACTCATCTACAGATGCTTCTGTGAAATTCAATTGAAAAACTAATCAAAACGGAACGAACGAAAGACGTAACGTTAATTATACATAATTCTGGTGAAGCTTGTGTTGTGCTGACATGTTGTTGCAGCGTTTACTTACGTTTAAAACCATACTTAACTGTTGTATGATACATCTCGCACGCTATTTGGCCCGTCACTGTCAATTTCTCGGAGTGTAGTTACACGCTACCCTGTACATTGTACATATTATATTCATAACATTATATTTTAGAGGCAATTTTGATGTTTACGGAACCGTTGGACTGTCCACGAAGTCGATTGTTCGAGATCGTTTCTCGAGGCCGTGATGATCTCTCTCCTAACTACAATTAAATTATTGCGAAGCACTTACGTATATGACTGTGTATACCTACTTTGTGATATGAATCTCTTTGTCGAACGATAGACTTTGTCGGACGGTTCTCTCGTATACATTTGTGAGGATTATAGAGGGAAACGGGAGGAAAAGTGCTGTGAATAGAACGAAAGGTGGAAAGAAACAGGAAAAAGAAGGAGAAAGAAGGAGGCGGGAAGGGAAGTGTGTTTGAAAAAAAAACGGAAGAATTACGCATGTATGTACGTCGAATCAAATTCAGTTTACACGTTAAGTCGGGGATGTGAAAGATTGTGCGAGATTGTTGAAACGGGAAAGGATTAATGATCGCATCCACTGGGACGCTGACAACATTGTACATAGAGAACTAAATAAATAATAGTTAGAACGATTTATAACGAGCAATCGCGAAGGGAATAATAACACGTGGTTAAAGTACTATTATGATTATATATATAAATATAAATATACGATTTAATAGGATTTTACGGTGGTCGTTGTCGACACGACGACGTTCTGTTTCTCGTGTAAAACGCGTCGATTTGTACGATTTATGGAAAACACGGTTCCGAAGGGACGAACGATATCGCGATCCGCACAATTTTTTCATCGTGTTACTTAAGTATTTTTATGAAAGCCTTTCTCGTATAATGCTTTACCATAAGTCATACTCTTACGATGAATTTCGTTTTTTAGTTTTTAAGCCGATTCATTGAATCCTTTTCGTTACCAAGAATAGTGGTGGATCCAGAGGGGATGATTGATAGCGATCGTGTCTTTTCCAGAAGTAATGAAATTTGAAAATATTATGTGACATTGTGAGAAGCTTGTTGGGTATACGTTAAATTTGTTGTCAATTTAAATTTAACCGTTTAAACTGTAACATCAGACAGAATATATCAGGGTACAGTAGGGGACAAAAGTTTGAGACCAAAGAGTCGACGAAAATAAATGAATAAATAAATAGCAAAATAGCACGATAAACAAAATTCGAATACTATGTCAATCGGTAAATAATGTTCTATCATAGTCACAGTAAAAATGAATCTATAGACAATCTTTGTAAATCATAAAACTATGTTTTACGTTGTCATCTGGTTTTAAACTTTTGTCCGCTACCGTATAAATTACAGACAAATTTCAAATTGTGTGAACGAAGGTGCAAAGATGTGAAAAGTACTTTTGCACATCTCGATCTCTCCAAGCAAAGCTTCTGGATCCGCCCCTGACCAAGAAGTAGATATCTCGCCATCACGATGTCGCTCGAGCGATGCTACGGACGAAATATCTCGCGTTGCAACTCGTTAGGGTCCATTTAAGGTCAATTTATGCTACTGATGAGTTACAGCTACTGACTGCGTCATATTGATAGTGCTTTATCATTGTATTTTTTTTTTTTTGATCAGGAATGTGGGAAATTATAAAGAACATAGTGCTCTCTAACTAATTCATTAATTATTATTAAACAATTAAAAATAAAACAATTTCATTAAATTAAAATTAAAATTAAATTAAATTGAATTGAATTAAAAATATTGAATAATTATTCGTCATCCATTTGCACTTTTTTCAATGACACGCGAGTATCGAACGAGCTCTTTCAGAGATCGTTGCCCACAAATCAAACACGAGACTCGTACGAGTCTCGTTGCGGCAGCTGCGAAGTCAGTTTTTTTTTTCAGTTAATTACACAGTCGAACGGATTTGCATTCAATCATCTAGCTTTGCATGCATACGAAATCACGATACAGCGTCATCGATACGTATTTAGACGATGCTGACGTTGTACTCGGCTCGTGTTCGACTCGTCGCTAGCATAAACGGACCTGAATAGATCTTAAAGTTCCATTCGGACGAGATATGTCGCGGCACTGTTTCCGCTGCGCGATTCTACGAATAAAAATATTTTCGCGATGGAGTTCTTACCATCCAGACATCCGAGTACTCGAAATACTCGTGGATAACTCGAACTTGAACTCGAGATCCGAGTTTGAGTATCCGGATATCTAGACGTAAATCCGAATATAATTAAGAAGGGAGATTCATGTTCGAAAATTCGAAAACTCGGATCCATGTTTGAATATCCAAATATTCAAATACCTACCTAAAGCTTCGAATATCCGAATATAAGTTTTCATGTCCGAGTATTTGGATATTCATAGCTATCCAAGTACTTGTACTTGGAGTCAGACTAGGATTCGAATTTGAATTAAACTTAAGACTTAGAGTTTCCTAAATCCAAGGAATAGTAGAAGCCCTGATTTTATATCTATCCTCGAGTGTATAACAACGCACTTGTATAACAACAATAGCTTACAAATTTTAGGCCTGATTTAGTTTGTAACGACAGTTCTCACGCTACAATGTTCCTCGCGTATAATGGTCATGGCTTGGCGACCAAGTTCGTCTCGTTGCGTAAAATTTCCAGGATATTTCGTTCACGGTACTACGAAACAGAGATTGCGACGCAAGATATCACGTTTGTAGGTTCGCAAAAGCGTAACGATACAGCAGTTTCCCGCTTTAGCTTCCAAAAAGTGGCTATTTTCGCCATTTCTTGGAAATTTTTCTGTATACTTCGAACGCGTCGAGCGATAAAATTTGTGTCGACTCCACCAGGGTATCCAGATGCCCGAAAGGCAAGAAAAATTTGGCAATCGTGTATTCTGTTCGTGTTAACCGATTAACCGTGCAATGGCGCTGATTGTTGTCGCCGTATAGCGAAATAATTGCGAATATAAAAGCTTTTTAACTTTCTTCGAACATTCGAATTTTATAGCTTCAAATTGTACGTCTGAGAATATTTCAATGGGTTTCTTTCAACTATTTTACACAGCTGAAACATGCAAAAAATCATGTAGAATTAAATAGACGCGAACGCGACATTTGGTACGTTTAGCAAACTGAGAAAGCAGTGTGCCGTTGCAGGGTTAAATTTAAGGATGTCACCTCCCCGCATAATTGTCCGGATGCGGACGCTAAAGTGGACACTACTGTAACACGTTCGTAGTAACGAAAGGATTAAAGTGCCCTCGAATTAATTTCTTTTATATCTTATATTATTATTATTATTATTATTATTATTAATATTATTAATATTGCTATTATTATTATTATTATTATTATTATTATTATTATTATTATTATTATTAATAATATTACTATTATTATTTTTAATATTAATATTATTGTCTTAATCATCACCGTGTCTTTACCGCTAGTATACTTATTATTAGTTTAACGTACGTATGTTTATTTGATGGAGGAACATTTCCGTTGATCGATCGATCTATACGACTACGTTTGCTGTATGTAACACATTCCCAAGCTAATACAGTTTATTAAACAAGAGTAAAAAAAGAAATGAAGCCGCGGAAAGCGAAGAGTTCGTGTAGGTGGAAATGTTTTAAGTATTAGGTAGGAAGTTCTAATATAGCGACGAAGGATTAAATTAATAAACAAACAAACAAAAAAAAATGAAGAAATGTTGTGTACATAGATATTGACTATTATAATGATTAATATAAACTGCTTATAGATGTAATGTATTTTTTGTAGGGACCATAATGTATAAGCAGAATAAATACGACAATGTTTTCGTTTCCTTTTTCGAACGGTACTTGAACGGTGATATATATATACATACATATATATATATGCGAATGTGAGTCGTCGGTTCTAGGTAAAGATTTATGAAAAATGAAAAAAAAAAAGGAAGGAAGAAAGAAAGAAAGCAATATATGCGTTTGATTGCGGGACGAGAGAGCACGGAGAAATGTTTTCAAGAATTATAGGTTCAGAGATAAGTATAGTATAAAAGCTCACGGAAACGAGGTTTAAAAGTGTAAAAAAGCGGTTTCGCGCGTTTCAAGATGGTCAGATATTCGTTGAAAGTTATTGAAACGCGTACGATGAACGAATAATGTCGCGTCTTGTTTGTAAGGCTCGCAGAAAAGATTCTGTCGAGGGTTTCATGGTGTTCACGGTTAATGGAATCTTCTCTGAGAGCTCAGTGGCTGATGAAGAAGCTTGACTAACAACAAAATCGTTGAGCATTGTAATGTTATGTTTGATGTTAATCGGCAGCTGAAGGCCATAGAAACGTAAATTGTGTAGCTCATTTATTTTATTACACTACAATATTTTACTGGTACACTGTATTTTCGTTCTCCTTCTCCTCATTTATTAAGTTGAACACATATATTGTGCTACACAAAATCCAAAACCTGTAACATACATTTTAACACTAGAACTATCAAAATGGTTGAAATGGCCGAGTCACACTTTTTCACAAAAGTTTTAGGAATTCACTATGATGTGCTCCTGGAAATTCTTCATGATTTCCTGTAAAGCATAGAGATTTATTTTCCTTACATTAAGCACCTTTTTATACAGTTTTCCATGCAATTTTCTTTGCTACAGTGTAGGTGTATATTTTTATTGCAAGTAGTTCTAGTGTTAAAGTAGGTCCATGAGATAACTATATTTATACATACAGAAATAACAATTATACTATATCTTTTTATGTTTCTCGTTTCACTGTTTCCTATTTTACTTCAACATTAAACAGAAGAATATAACAACTCAATCATTACACTTTATTTAACTTATAATTTTTACACAATAATAATTAGATTAATAAAAAAAAAATTGATAATATCATGATAATGAAAATGTCCTTGAGCAGCCAATTAATCTCAACCAGACGGTATTTGGAAACGAAATTGAGTTGAAATGGGAAGCGATGTAAGTGCCATAAGTGAAAATTTTCAGCTGCTCTAATAACTAAAATAAATATGTTAACACTTGCAATAGTGGGCAAAGGCTTAACACCAAAGGATCACCTCTGCCATGTGTGTCCTACATTTTTTTTTTTTTTTAAGAAAATTACTATTATTAAACAACACTCTGTTTGGATAACCGAACGTCTGAGTATAACATTAAAATAATGGCTGTACGGATAAGAGAGGTTCTACTGTACAATACACAGATAATGGGTATTCGATTAGAAAAAGTTCTAGTGTGCATCGTTCTCCATTTCAACTTGTCAAATTATGTAAAACGAAAGAGGGGAAGCGCTGCAGTAACAGTTGTAAAAAAAGCTAAAACTAGAAGTGGTCTCAAACCACTTTGTTCGATAAAACGTCAGTGATTTTTGAAAGCATTTTAGTCCGATTCCAGCAGTTTATACGTATTAACACGATGCCATTTACATTACATGTACATACATAAGTACACGCACGCGTACGAACACCCATCATGCATCCACCCATCCACACACACATACATACACGCGCGCGCGCCATATGTTACTTTGTTACAGTTTATTGTGTATCGTTACGAATTCTTGTGCAATGGCAAAAAAAAGAAGGTAGCTTGAACTTAATCGCGCAGCGAGCAAAATCATTCGATCGATGCATTCGGCTTATGTCTTACGAGCAAAAAAAAAAAAAGAAAGAAACAAGAAGAGGAACAAAAACCGCCATTTTGATACGTGAATCACGATTGAGAGAGCAATTTTAGACGAGGTCCGATTTCGAGCTCGCGAAACGGTGCGAAACACTTGAAGTAACATTGCCTTAAAAACGAAAGATTAAAAAAAAAACGATAATCTAATTCATAAGGAACGCTCTGACGATGGTACAAGTGGCAAAAGGAAATCAATGGGTGATGAAGGATGATCGTAATTTGCAGAGATAGATAAATAAATAAATAAATAAATAAATATATATATATATTATAAATGAATATATATAAAACAATGTTAGACGTAAGAGAATCTGGTATTGTGAAAAATGATTTATCGTTTCTTCGAATATTATATATATATATATATATACATTAATATATACATATATATAATTTTAAACCCCTACGATAGAGAATATGTCGTGCGTGCGCGATTAAAGAAAGAAAATGGATGTGTTTTTTCTCAAGACGATTCTTTTGTTTCATATCGAACACCAAATCTCTTCCTTAGATATGAAACGAAACACAGGTTGCGTGTCGTGTTAGGATCCGGAGAATTTCGTTTTTGTGCTTCACCGGAAGGTAAAAAGACGGCGATAATAATTGGGTATTATTATCGGGAATCGTCTTTTCCTTCTTTCGTCGAAACTGAACATTTTTTTTTTCTTCTCTCAAAAGTAAGGCACAAACAATGTATTTACAATGAATAAATGTTTTGAAAACTGTTGAACCGATTCCCATTTATTCTGTGTCAATTGTGCGACATAAAACCAATTTAAACAATTTTTTACTGTATTAATTGTATTCAATAATCTGTTAGAATTTAAAACATATTTATCCTTTATATATTGTTGTATTTTTAACTCTGCAAATTTTAATCTCTTAATCTCTGTAAAAAAGAGAATTGAAGTGAATTGTGAAATATAAAATACTAAAAAGATATTTTTTACTTTCTACTAATTATTTTGTATGCATATTTTTATATTTGTCTATCAACTATTTCTAAAATAAATCTTTTAACACCAATATTGTTTTGTACAAAATCTTTATAAGTAAATTAATTGAGTTGTATACAATATTTTGTTAAACCTTATAGACAAATAATAATCCACTGGAAAATTTGTTTTATGAAATATGAATTAACATCGCTTAATAAGAAAAAGTGATTGCCTTGAATTATTTTATTTAATGACATAATAATTCTACAGAAAACAACATGCAATTAATGTAATATTGCATAACTGATATCACTTTTTTCTGAAAACATTATTGTCGCATACCTGCAGTTCATCGCAATCAATCAATGCAACTGATTGTTATCTATCTAAAAAAAGAAGCATGAAAAATGAAACGATATCGACTTTTCAATTTAACATTACAATATCATTCCTTCTCGCATGAAATGTTCTGTACAATTTATTGCGTTTTAACCAAATTATCAGACATATTATCTTGAATATTACCTATGGCGCTGAACGGATATGACAGCGTCCTCGCACGTGACTTCGTTGAATAATTATTGGAGGTCACGAGGCGCGAGTTTTAATCGGCTCTCAAAGTTGCACCATAATGCCTGTCCCTAGGAAATATGCTACACATTATGTAAAAGGTCAGTGCAACTTGCACAATATTCAGTCATAAAGTGAAATACATTCAGAAAATGTAAAGCACGCTAGACAGTTTCGTTTAGTCAGATAACATCTCTCTGACGTGTTAGTCGCCTACGGATCAATAGGAAAGAAAGAGAAATCAAGATAACGTTTCGCAATGTTGTTAAGAAGCAAATTGGCGGCCTCGTGGCGTGGCGAACATTCGAATATAGCGCCGCGGAAGCAGCCAGCCAATCACGCGTCATGACCGCTGTGGCCACCTCGCGGCCTTCTTCCTTCATTTCCGTCAGTTGTCCACAGGCTTCTTTAGCGTGCGGACGTGCGTGAGTGCTTGGTGTGTTCTGTCATCTAACGGAGTCGCGTTTTTGCTAACGAACGCCCCACCGTACCTTCCATATTCAATGTGTATGGCGATTCAGGTGAGTGTTCAAAGGCCACAATTATTCTGAAAAGAATCCCGTCGTGATTTCCACGAGAATTTGTTCCGCGTGCACGCGCCAGTGTCTCCTTCGACGGCGAAAAGTCGATCGTTGCATTCGCGGCCGCCGCCGTGTACGCGCGCGTGTGTCCCTCGTCTGGCTGCGTGCTTCCCTTCGTATATACTATATTCGTATTACGTGTGATGCTCAGTTTGCGTGTGAGTACATGCATGTGAGTGCGCGCGCGCCTTTGTACGTGTACAATTCGCCCGTCTCCATACTCTTTTACACGCATCGAAATACGTGTGTAACGCGGACGACGAACTCTGGCGTCCCATCGAAAGTCACCACCACTGTACTTTGCCCGGCCTGCCTGTTTGTCTGGTTGCCTACCCGTGTCCCTTCGTTTTGAAATAATCCCTCGACGGGGGCTCCGGTACGCGTGAAAAAGACGCATCCTTTCACGATCCACCTTAAGCCGATTCCCTCTGGAAAGCGGACCGACCGCATTGTTTAACGGAGACGAGCCATGAATTCCTAGAGCGATTCCAAGGAACAAGGCACGCCATGCGCCAAAAGCCTTCGACCACGTTGGAGAGTAACTATGCATTCTTTCTCTCGTGCGGGCTTGTGCTCTCTTTGTAAAGATATTCCAGTTGGCTAAGCCCGAGTGACAGGCGTCCGAATGTCGGCGGCAAGAGCAACTATAAGGGCACGCTCGCACGACACGCGGATTGCACGCCAGGGACACGCGTGCTTCTGTTTTGCCTCGTGCATGTTGACCAGAGAACGATCCACGCGATGATCGATCGCGGGCACACCCGTCTTCTTTGCTGTGTAGAAATCGAATCGCGTTCGGCCAGCCCGCGTTACATCATCCTGCCGCACAGGAGCAGGTCGAGGACGACGTCGTTTCCTTTGCCCGCGAATTAAGATGGTAGAATATCGAGAGTACAATTTCATGTATGCGGCCAGACAAAGGGAAGGAATGAAAATGCATATGATAATGTGTGCGTGTGATAAAATAGAAAGGTCTGTGCTACGATGATTGTGGATCGGTTTTTGACTTGTGTGAAGGCAGCCGCCGTCCTGCGTTGCCACTTTCATCTGATTCTTTAATTTTGACCGCTCGCTGGGCGGACGTCATTACACTCATTGAATGTATTTTTAATGAGGATCTTTTCGAGTTTTTAACTGTAAGTTATTATAATTGCTTTGTTTTTATCTTTAACTCATGCATATGTGTTTTCTTTTTTAATGTCTAATCAAATTCGAAACGGAAAGGTTAAATAGAAAATATATCACGCGGACGTGCACGTATATTATAGGTTAAGTCTCCAAAAGGGTACTTGAACAGTTATCGTTTACGAATTCACGATAGGTACATTAATTTTATCAAAATTATCAAGGTGATTAATCTTGCAGCTGCATACTTCATTCTTGGAAACGTACACATCTTGACTCATTGCACTGATATTGCGCGAGACGAAATTATTCATTATCGCAATTACTTCGTTTTTTCATGGTTACCAGTATTTAAAAATAATAAAACGTCAGATGTTAATATTATAAAACGGGTATGTTCGTATTTACGCCTGGAGTCACGTTTAAAATATAATTCATTTAACAATTTGATAATGCCATAAAAGAAAACAACGCTTTAAAAAATGTCACGTCCGATGCGCATGCGGGTTCGTATTTGGCGATCGTATTAATAAACTGGAATTCATTTATGATCTATCATGCGTTTCACCGGTCGAATGATATCAAATAATGGCAAGGCCGTGCGTGCATCTTCCAACCGCTTAACTACGTATATATTAATTTAAAATCATTTCAAACATGTATTGGAGATTGTCGTAAATTTTAATATTTACTTTAGTATAATAATTTAATTGCAATAAATCTTAAAACGGAAAATAAAGTAAAATAAATATCATTAAGGCTCCCTACGGGTTTTTTTAATTCACACTTATGAAGTATTTTTTAGTATTAATACAAGTTAACGTTAAGAAATTTAAAAAATTTCTAATAGTGTATCCTCTACATTAAACAAGGTTTTCGTCCAAATTAAATATCGTTAAGATAACATTTGCTCTCAAATACGTTTGCTTCTCTCGCGATACTCGAGGTGTTAAAATTCCTTCGCAGTTCAACATGCATGTATTCATAACTACATAAAACAGCAAAACGTAAACTGTACACATACTCGTCGTCGCGTGTGCACTGTAGCCCAACGGATGGGTAAACTTGCGGTGTGAGGGCACTCGCGGGGCATCCTTGGATCGAAACTGCTCGACGAGCGTTATTCTCGTTTCTGCAAATTGCTAGCCATGGCGGTCAGTTTTCTCGGGGGGAAAAAATGGGTGACGTCACCCACTCACTGTTCCGTGCATAAAAAGAGAGGAGCAAAACGTTTCGCATGCACAGGCCTGCTATCGCTTGCACGCCTCTCGTGGATGTACCTCTGAATACGTTTAACCTTCTGTATTTTATTTTTTTCTAGGAATTTCGATTATTTTACTCTTTGTTTAACACTAGAACTACCAGAGCATTTAAAATAACGGATTGATGATTATTCATAGCAGCCTCATAAATTCACTTTACCAAGCTTCCAAAATTTACTATGATTTTTTGCAGAAGGTATAAATAGAGATTTGTTTTCTGTGTATTCGATATTTTTTCATGTAATTTTCAATTTGATCTGTTCCATGCAAATAGGTACACAGCAATCGTCGGTAGTTCTAGTGTTAATTTAGATATTCTGTATTGAAAAAGAAATCAATATTTTGTATTTAAAAATGCATTTTTGAATTTCTGAAAGCACAGTTTTTTTATATTATATTACATTTTATATTTATCTTGAAATAATAATTTATTTACTTTTATTATTATATTATTATTACTGGCCATAAATTTTATTTTTATACGCTATATACGTGGAACATATATAGTAGAATATATATATAGAGTTTAGTTTCATATTTATCAGTTTCAACAATAATATTACGTTATTAAATATTTATCTTTATCGTCAGCAAATCCATCCAGTTTATCGATCATTATATCTACTAAAAGATTCATGTGGATTGAAACGATAACTAGAACATCAATTCTTAAACTCTCCAAATAAATCTTTTTGAAACTTCTTTATTCCCTTCCCAACTATGTTCAGCACTGTTTCTCGAACTTCTCCGAACCAACTTTGTGTATCTCTTTCGTTGGATACATACTAATGTACATATTGCATTTGACGTCAAGAAATTAACATTAAACGTGAATTCCGTTGCTAGTTAGTGACATAAAGATGTACGTCAAAAGATTCTTGTTAACGCACTTAACAAATTGGCATATGCTCGTCTGAATAAGGTATAAACTTTTTTCCAAGACTTGGAGTATTTTTTAAAATCTCACATTTTAGATCAGTTTTTACATATTATGATAGTTCTTTCAAAAACCACAAATGATTTATTTTTATAATCACGTTTATAGGTAATTGAACATCTTTATGTTTTTATTTGTCAACAAATTACACATATTGTTTGTGTCTGGGTCCTTCAACCCCTTTGTCCTCTTTCTCGATATTTTCGAACTTTCTAAAATGCCAGAAAAAATCTAAAATGCCTTCTTGGAAAAAGCCCTTGAGAAAGTACGTTAAGAGAAATCTGGTTAATGGTTAATTTTTGTTTCGCAATATTTTGTAGTAGTATTCAATTTCCAACATTAAAAAAATGGGTTTCGCACGAAAAAGACACCGAATTAATTTGCACGCCTGATATTTGTAATACAGTGTACGATCACGTTTTGCATTCACTGTATGCGCGAGTCGTGGTGCGTACACGCGCGCACCTTTCTTAGGCCAAGGAATTAAGATCCGGTTAATTACGATGGAGATGGAACCTGATCGCGTTTGCAGGGCGAAAAGAATATTCGCGCGGTGTTGAGTTTCCCGATATCCGTTTACGCCGATCGCGTAAGACAAAATGGCATAATTGATATGGGGGAAAAACGGAGGTATCGATACACGGGATGTCGGTCAGACGTTACTCATGCCCGGGCGAAACGGGTTCTCTCTGAAAAGAACATGCACGAGCATTAGTCAGCCGCGATAGAGGAGAACTTGTTTGCTTTAAAGCGAGTTTCGCTAGAAAAATCGTCCGCCACGTTAGTCATTCCAAACCGATACAGGGTGTTCCAAAGATAACTCAACAGTGTACTCGGAGGCAGGTGCAGATTCATTTTTTTTTTTTTTTTTTTTTTTGTCAATAAGAATCAAGATAATCGTAGAATATTGTATTGCTGGGTGAGTTTTGTAATTGGTGGAGAAGATGTTAATGCATTGAATATGTTAACAAGTTAGTTTTGATTATCACGTTGGTCATTGGTGATCGAAGCGCTTCAACTGGTTGCAATTGTGAGAGTTGAATAAAGATTGATGGTTATTGTATTTTGAAAATTACAGTTAATTAGAGGATACTTTGAAGTGAAAAGTGTTCTATTAAATAAATAAAAATTTTTATCAGAACATCGAAGATAAAAGATCAATTTCTATGAAATATTGCATCTAGGGGTCATTAGTGACCGAAGCGCTTCAACTGATTACAATTGTAAGAGTTGAATAAAGATTGACGGTTATTATATTTTGAAAATTACAGCTAATTAAAGGATACTTTGAAGTAAAAAGTGTCCCATTGAACAAATAAAAATTTTTATCAAAACATCGAAGATAAAAGATTAATTTCTATGAAATATTGCATCTAGCAATATTGTACTCTCGTGACGTCCTGAGCGAAACATGTGATTTCTGTATGGCAGTCAAAGGGTTAAAGCTTCGTCTACACTATGCAACAAAACATGTCGTATGACAAAGTCAGAAACAAATTTCTTTCTTAACTTTCTATAGTCTCGTGTGACTTTGAAGTCACGTACTAATGTAGTTTTTTTTTTTATTAATTTTGCTTAACCCTTTGCACTCGAAGGGTAACTCTGTATCTTCAAATATTCCATAATTCGGATAAAGATCACTGAAATTTTTAAACAAGATTATTCGCATTCAGGTGTTAACTTGTATAAAGGGTTAACCGAAGCTGCATTTGAAGAATGAAAAATATGTTGAAACTTCCACGGTCAAATATCAAAAATTCCTAAAGAAATTTCCTATGGACAAAAAAAAATGGCTTCGTATTCATTCAATTACCCTTTACACGCTTACAAACGTTCATTAAAATCAGAACTTTGTTATTATGTGAATTACGCTGCAACGTGGTGTACGAAATACTTTTGTCCCTGACTGTACACGCACCACTTACATAATCGCCGCTAGTATCAAAGAAGGTAACCTTCAGAAATCCAAAGTTAGACCATTGTCACGGTATCCTTGGACTTCCCCCCGTTCTCGTTAGTGGTTCAGGGAATTCATCCCGATCGGGTGTCACGCGGATCACGATTTTTCTGAATAGAAATCTTGTTATCACCTTCGCGTCTCGCTTTACACGACCACGTGCGCATCTAGCTTGTGCAGGACGTCGGATTACGCGGGCTCCTCGTATTTCACCTGTGTAATGCTTATTAAATTTAGCACACGTGACCGGAGGAGAGGATCCTCCTCGCCTAGGTTGCCCCGAGCCTGTTACCGTGTCCCAGGGCGACTTCTGCGCGTGTGCACGCTTTCTTTGTCCCGCGGCTAGGGGGTGCGGACGGGGGGTGGTCGTGAATGACACGGGAGGGACAGATGGACGAGTTTGTTGTACGGTTGTTGTTCAGCCTGGCTGTGGAACGACAGCTGTTTCTGATGGAGCAAGTTTGATACCATGGAAACGCCTTGGTTTCCTTGGCCCCTTTCGGTTTCTGAGGAATTTTGGGGATGTTCGAACCCTTCTAGTTCTGCTTCAGTTTATCAGAAGGAGTTTGATAGCTTTTTGACGATTTGAAAGGGGAATGAGGAGGTTTCTGAGGAATTCTTAGGATACTCGAATCTTTTAGTTATACTTTGGATTATCAGAAGCAATTTGATAGAATAAAAGGGGTAGTGGGAGGTTTCTGAGAAATGTTTAGGTTATTTGAATCTTTTAATTTCGCTCTAGTTTATCAGAAGCAGTTTGGTAGTTTCTTGGCCAATTAAAGGGGGAAAGAGGAGGTGGTTTCTGAGGGATTCTTAGGATATTTAAATCTTTTAGTTTTGATTTGGTTTATCAGAAGCAGTTTGGTATTTTCTTGGTCAATTAAAGGGGGGAGGAAGAGGTGATTTCTGAGAAATGTTTAGGATATTTAAATCTTTTAGTTTTGATTTGGTTTATCAGAAAAAATTTGGAACCTCTTTGGTGAATTGAAATAGGGAGGAAATTTGTATTTATATCAATTCACTTTGATTTATTTATATCACTCGGTATACATGCATAAGGGTTAAAATCCATATTCACTTAAAAATGAACGAAAGCGTCAAACGAAACGAAAGGAATAAAGAAACAAAGATTTTAATTCTCTATTACATTTACATTTACATGTAAGTGTTAAAGGGTTAGATAACCGTTCCGCAAAGTCCGCTGAACTATTTTCTACGAACAAGAGATCGTACCTCGTTCTGCTTCTTTTCTTTTAAATTTTTTTTTTTTTTTGCGAAAAACTGCGGCAAATTTTTTTTATACCAATTGAGGCGAAAAACGCAACACGCGCAAACGGGTAAACAGCGTGCTTTTTATCCACGCGCGTAACTCGCGCCTACGTATCGGCAACAAAGAACAATGGCCAGGATGGGGAACAAAGGGAACGTTTAGAAAACACTCGCGAAACAATCGAGTGAATACCGATCGATCGTCTGCGTCACTCTCAACCCTGTTTATACCGTGACTCCGAGTTCCCCCCCTCAAAACCCATGATTTGAAAAAAAAAAAATGGAGGGAAAGGCGAAGAACGAATTTACGACTGAAAAAGAAAACATGGCGAATCCTCAGTAAGTTTGAAGCGTTCCTCTGAAAGTTTCCCTGAAACCGATGGAAACAACACGCGAGTAGCGATGTTCGAAGACTGGTACGATTACTAGTCTGATAATAGAGAATGAATTAATTTTAGCATAATTTAGGGGTGACGGAATATTTTTACCCTTACATAACACCAAGAGAGTACTCATAATGTAATGGTACGTATTTTTCAACGCGACTCGTGAAATCAAGTTACTAATTTTTACCCACATGCTGCTTTCTACGTCAAACCGGCCTCTGTTCTATTTCCAACGCACTTACCTTGGAGAAATTTGATTCCCCGCTAAATTGGTTGCTCTCGACGCACATTCTTGCCTTCCCTAATCGATCAGCTTCGATACGTGATAACACAGCGTCTAATAACGCCTACAATTCGCCGGATCAGGCCTGGCTTACCGTTTCCTGTTATGTAAATTGCATTACATTACATAACGGCGAGCGGTCGGAACAGGAAGCAAGGAGTGGCTAACGTACAACGTGAAATTAACACGAGAACACTATTCGCGTTGCTCATTAGTTTCTACAACAGTGTGTTATATGATAAAACGTAGTCGATTTTCTCTCTCCCTCTCCCTCTCTCTCTCTCTCTCACACACACCCTATCACTCTCTCTCTTTTTCTCTCACACACACATCCTATCACCCTCTTTCTTTCTCTGTTTTTCTCTCACACACACACCCTATCACACTCTCTCTCTCTCACACACACACACACACCCTATCACCCTCTCTTTCACACACACACTCTTCCTCCCTCTATCACTCTCTCTCACACACACACACCCACACTCTCTCTCCCTCTATCACTCTCTCTCACACACACACTCTCCCCCCTATCACTCTCTCTCTCTCCCTATAACTCTCCTTCTCTCTTTCTCATTAAAATGCGCGCGTGTTTTTTTTGGAAAGCTAACAAAGTAATAACGCAAAGGAAAAATGGAAACGAGGGAATATTGGTTGAAAACGTCGAATTTAATTTAATTCGTAGGCCATTGTTAAGTCTTTGACTGTCAAATTATTTTCTTAGGAAGGTCTGACAAAAAGTTACATAAAATGGTAACAGAAATCTTGTTCGTAACTACAATATCGAAATGATCTTCAATTGTACATTGCAAATTTGATTTTCTTCGAAATCAAAAGTATTTTTAATCGAACTGAAGTGCAGTTGGGAAAACAACAACAACAAAAATTAAAAACAATGGAAGGAAAAGAAGAGCGATGCTCTCTTTCCATCTCGGCGTTCAAAACGTAAAAATGACACGGTGCACGCCCACGCGTGCGTTCGTAGACGCGCACGTAACACGAGCGCGTGTGCTGCGCTGAAACAATCTCTGGCCCCGAACCAGTCTCGTCTTTCAAGAGACGGGCGACCACCCTTGCTATCGTCCACGAAGATTATTCCCCGAGACGCCTCTCTTCTTTTTGCCGCCGCCACGTGTGAGACTTAAGTTACTATCTCGACCAAACGGGTCCAGAGGCTACCACCGCGCGCTGACGACTCGACTTCGTGTTCTTCAGTTACACTTCTTCAAACCCCCTGCTCGCCCCGTTCACATTTACGCGAGGCGGCCACTTTTTCTCACAACAGCTGACTGAGAAACGAGGAAAGTCTTGTTTATTTTTTACGAAGAAATCGGTTCAACGTCGGAACTTCGAATATGATAATTTTCGACTGTTGATCTTTCCCTCGTATAGTGCTGTTAATTAATTACACGTTATGGAAATAAGTGCTATTTATTGTAATACACGAAGTTAACCCTTTACACTCGCATATATATTATAATTAGTATAATTAGTATATTATATATATATTGGAGATTATGGATTAACCCTTTGCACTCAGCTGTCCCCTCTCATGGGACATCGTAATCCTAGCATATGATAGTTTCGCAAATTTTCAGACTTTAGTTCAGACCCAGACGTTAAATAGTCATATATGTAAATTTTAATATACGACTTAACTAAACTAAATTAAGTTTAATTTATGTGAATCATAGTAAATATTTCGAATTTGAAAATTTTTGAAGTTAGTATCATTAAACGATTAACGGTCACCTCTCGAGTGCAAAGGGTTAAAAAGGAATAAAATAAAGATAACATTTCTTCTTAAGAATTTATTAAAGTTTATTTATAAAGGAAGGTATATCGTTTACTAAACCTGCTCTATACACAGCGAGAGGCAAACGAAACTTCCAACAATTGAAGCAATCCATTTGAAATTCTGTCCTGAAGCTTTAAGCCTCTGGTCTCTGCGCGTATTTCGTCGTGTTCGCACATAACCCCTTTCAGTGCCACTTGGCAACTTTCTCTCCCGTGCGGACCCTCTGTAAAGATGCACATCACCTTGTCATCTCGTATCCCAAGTCAAGAGACTGCTCACTTCTGTTTCGCGAGACTCTTCGTGAAATTACTGTACGTCGTGCGAAAGAAAGAAGAAACGTTTCAGAATCCGGTGTTCTCGTACGAGAGACGTCCACTTTTTCTAGGTTAGCAATTTCAGCAGGAAAAGAATGGTGTCGCTGTACGTAGGCCCTTTTCTCGTAAACAAATACCGATAAATCTTTTTGTTGAAAATAAAATACATTTTAACGTGTAAACAAAAATTAATCTCTTAGAAAATATATATTTATATCTGTGAGGTCGAGCTAAATGTTTTGCGCTTGGAAATCTTTGAAATCAATATTAATGAATGACTAAGAGGTCACCTCACGAATTGAAAGGGTTAAGCGAAAACATTTATGGAGTTGGCGAGGAAAAATAAAAGTTTCGATCGATTCACCGTGCCCACTGAAGATTAAGAGAGAATTTATTGGAAATAGGTGTTTTATATTGCTTAAATAAAATACACTCTTATTTGAAATATTATAATACTTTATTATTATTTAGCACGAGGATTGTGCAACTCTGATTGAACCTTGCAAACTTTGTCATGAGACTAGCAAAATGCATTGGTCGAAATTCCTACAACCCCGTCCGGGTCCTTCAACCCCTTTGTCCTGTTTCTTAACGTTTTCGAACTTTCTAAAATGCCAGAAGTGGCTTGGGTTATTGAAAGAAGCCCTTCAGAAAGTATATTAAGAGAAACTTGGTTTATGATTAATTTTTGGTTCGTAGTATTTCTGTATTCAATTTCCAACACTTTTATTGGAACTGGGTTTTTATATTACTAAAAGAAATACACTCTTATTGAAATATTTTGATTTATTATATCATGTAACACAAGGATTGTGCAACTCTGATTGAACCTTGCAACCTTTGTCATGAGACTAGCAAAACGTAATGGTTGAAATTCCTACAACCCCATCCGGGTCCTTCAACCCCTTTGTCCTGTTTCTTAACGTTTTCGAACTTTCTAAAATGCCAAATGTGGCTTGGGTTATTGAAAGAAGCCCTTCAGAAAGTACATTAAGAGAAAGTTGGTTTATGATTAATTTTTACTTCGTAGTATTTTTGTATTCAATTTCCAACACTTTTATTGGAACTAGGTTTTTATATTACTAAAAGAAATACACTCTTATTGAAATATTTTGATTTATTATATCATGTAACACAAGGATTGTGCAACTCTGATTGAACCTTGCAAACTTTGTCATGAGACTAGCAAAATGCAGTGGTCGAAATTCCTACAACCCCGTCCGAGACCTTCAACCCCTTTGTCCTGTTTCTTAACGTTTTCGAACTTTCTAAAATGCCAAATGTGGCTTGGGTTATTGAAAGAAGCCCTTCAGAAAGTATATTAAGAGAAATCTGGTTTATGATTAATTTTTGCTTCGTAGTATTTCTGTATTCAATTTCTAACAAAATTTTTCCTGCATTCTTCACCGTTAAGATGTAATTGCTACCAATAATATCCTAATTCCATTTGACCGCAGTGTGTCACCGATTACGATCGGATCTAATTATATCGTTGCGTTAATTGCAATTAACTTTGGGACGTTCAGCGACGCATATGTGGTTATCCGTTTAATTTTAGCAAGCATATCTCCACACTCCATCGGGTCTCGTGTTCCTTCGCGATAGAGCGGCACAGGCGTAACCGCATTTACGTCACTACTGCTATAGCGTTACATATCATGTATTGTCTACCTCAGACATCTTAAACTAGCCTGACCGCAATGTTTCGTGAGATGATCACAGAAAGAAACGTATTCTTCATTTTTCTGTGTTGGAGATTATGTGTTAAAACGAAGGAATAAAGATTACTTTTATTTTTAAGAATTTACTAAACTTTATTTTTAAAGAAAGGTATATCCTTTTTTAATGTGATCTCTACGCAGCGAGAGGCAAAACTGGAATGAATAGAAAAGTTCGTTAGGGTCTTCTAGTTCTTACACACAACGTGGTAATGGTAAAATACTTTAACAAGGATAAATTATATTTATTACTAGTTGGAAACAGAACTATTGGAAATTGTGGGAGTTAAAAAGGTAGAAATGACGATAACTTTCATTTTTGAGCTTTTACTAAACTTTATTTCTAAAGGAAAGTATATTCTTTTTTTCTTATTTTATTCGATTTTCATCGTAAATCAATCGAAAACGAAAAAAATTCGATAATCGGTGGTTTGACGGTTTAATCAGGACACCCTGTACATACGTTACATGTTGTTCCCTGCATCTGTCCCGGTTACGAGCATTTAACGGAGAGCAGCATGGTATGTGGAATTTCCTTCAAATTGCTTTCAATTGCCGAGACATTAGTCGGCCTTGACGTTCGACGCTTGGCGCCGTACCATTAACAATGTTACGTTACGTGTCCTTTATGCACCGCGTTTCTCTGCGTTTCTCCTTTTCACACACACACACACACACACACATACACTTTGGATCCTGCCTCGTGGAAAGAACTCGGCTGTTTTGCGACGCTCTCTAATTAGTTTTCAGCGGAACACTTTATTGTCCCTCCTCCTCGGTGACGCGTTCACGTGGCGGAAAAATTGGAACATACGACTTGTTTTGCCGAAGAAACATCGCGTTCCCGTGAAGGAGACGGTTGACTCTGGCGAGAATAATAATTGGAGCAACTGTAGCGCGATTTCATTGCGATTTCGTCCACTCGTTATTAAGTGGATGAAATAAGGGTTCAAGGTTGACGCTAGATTCACCATCAATTGACATCTATGGGTAGATATTTCTACCAGAGAGTTCAAAATGACCCCTTTTGGTATTTAACCCTTTGAATGCTATGGACGCATATATGCGATTGTCAATTTTTATTTTCTTCACTTTATGACCTTTTCCGTGGCCACACATTTCAGCGTTAACCTTTTAGTGCTGAGGAAAATTACTCGTAGGGATCATGGATGAAAATATGCGTTTGTCAATCTTTTTTTGATCTTTCTCTCATAATCGACTGATTGTCAATGTACGAATAATACTCCGTTTCCCCTCGAAGGGCTTAGGCCAAGAGTATTCAACACTCAAAGGGTTAATGAGAAAAGATATAAATTGACCTAACTATTATGAAGATTATATTTGTTATAAATGTAAGTAAAAATTGATTTAAATATTCTCGTAAAATACGGCAAGAATTTTCTTGAAGAAAATTGACGAAAAGTTTTTTCAAATGTGTCAAAATGATTCCTTTTGATATTTAATTAGAAAAAAATATAAATTGATCTAACTATTATGAAGATTATATGTGTTATAAATGTAAGTAAAAGTTGATTAAAATATTCTCGTAAAATACGGCAAGAATTTTCTTGAAGAAAATTGACGAAAAGTTTTTTCAGAGATGTCAAAATGATCCCTTTTGATATTTAATTAGAAAAAAAATATAAATTGACCTAACTATTATGAAGATTATATGTGTTATAAATGTAAATAAAAATTGATTAAAATATTCTCTTAAAATACGGCAAGAATTTTCTTAGAATTAGAGATAATATATTAAAGTTTATACGGATTACACGCGAGCAAATTTATTTTCCTCGACGTTCCCACAAAATGATCGGCACGCAGATGACTGACCTAATCCATAGGACAGTTATGCGTATCCTAACACTTTTTCTCGGTACAGTCACGATCAAAGAAGAGGGTCAGTGCACCTCGCGAAGCGAAGCGCAACCCGAGAGTGAGCATGTAAAGCGATCTGCATCGGCTACGAGGGGGTCACTTACGTCGTCGTGGAATCAATTTATGTAACATTGTGCCGTACTCGAAGTACACAACACGGCCAGGACAAGATACTCTTGTTGATGCTCTTGAGACATCTTCAACGCGTTCTCTCTCAAACAGATTGTAACGCAGGGGTTCCTATATGTGAAACCGAATCAGTTTTTCATATACTCGTGGAAGTGTATAACAACTACTACTGTTAGAACAAGTGTTTCGTTTTCATTCTGCCTTTTTTTATAGATATCAATAATTCGTATATTATTTTAGCGAGCACCACCAGTATGTTGTTAATTCATTACCGTTAGAACTACGATTAAAGTGTATTTATTTGTAACAATGAAACCGAATTGAGAATCATATGAAAAACGAATCTTTTGTATTTTCATGATTTTATGAGAATAGATTTATTAGAGAATTATTATTATTAGATTATTACAGAAGAATATTTTTTAAACCTATGAAGAATCAGAGATTTGTCATTTTTACCACTCTGATGGTTCTGGTGTTAACAACCAATTATGTTGGATTAATTCAACATTCCATTTATAGTTTTCTACAGTTTACATTGATAAGAAAACGATAAACCGTGTTTTTATTGAAATAAATAAAGAGACACGAAGAATGTTTTGATATTCTAATTTTATGTAGTTTAATTGACTCTGAAATAAATCAGACGAATAGTTCGTGTTACTGTGCTCTACACGAAGTTAACGAAGCTCGAAAAATATCGTCCTGTGTCTATTATGAAATAATTGAAATAACTTGTAAAAAAGATTTGCAAGTTAAATTTTTATGCTACGAAAAAGAAACCATAAACCGTCCTTACCTATAAGGTAATAGCGAGACGAAACACACCTGTGCTCTGAAGGGATGAAACAAAGAAGCCCTCGAAACTGAACCAACGTTCTCCCTTTCACTCCCCTTCGCCCCCCCCTTCGACCACTTTGAATTTCTGCAGCTCTTCCGCCGAGAACGGAGGAGCCTGTTGCTTCCCGAAGTTTTTTAGTCAGTTTGTCGTTTTATTTCGCTTCCTTCGAAATTCTCACTCAAGCTTTAGACACACGAACTTATATTTATTTATTTACTTTTTTTTTTGTTGAATTGAGGATTTAATAAATTAATCCTCGAAAGACAAATGTGAGGTCACTTTGATTCGTACGAAATACAGTACAAGATGATAGAATTGTAATAAATTTATTTGTAAGAGTTATGCTAAACATAGAATTGGACAATTAAAAAAAGAATATAGTATATGTTATTTCAAATGAATTTTTCTTAAAGCTAGTTTGCAATGGAAATTCTGTTGTGGATCAAAGTTGACCCTACATTCGCCTTTCGAGGATTGAAACTGTCGGCCATTTTATTCCTGTATCTTCCCACAACAAATGAGAGTGAAGAAAGAAAGGTTTATTCATAAACACAAAGCGCTGGGGCAATTTAATCAATTCGATAAACAGAGGAGTCGTTTAGTAGGCCACCCTCGATAGTTTTTCTTACGGACAGACACAACCCACGTGGATGATGTTTCATGGTGCAAACAGCTTTGTTTTCGTCACCGGAGAGCCCAGTGTTATGCAAACAACGCGATAAAGCCCGCGGGCGCGCTCTGGTCTTCTCGATTCCCCCACCAGAGAACGTGGTGACCTTACCGACTGAGGTTTCAGCCAGACGAAAATTACGGTCGATGACCAGCGGTTTTCTGACCCCTGTTCCGCCGATGGCTCCTTCGATCCAGACAATGCACGGTGGTCCAAAGAGAGATAATTTGTTAGTCAAAAGTCCAATTTT
The DNA here is from genome assembly GCA_033822845.1 of Tetrapedia diversipes. Taxonomy (NCBI): domain Eukaryota; kingdom Metazoa; phylum Arthropoda; class Insecta; order Hymenoptera; family Apidae; genus Tetrapedia; species Tetrapedia diversipes. The sequence goes on from JAOPTO010001196.1 coordinate 386,483, forward strand.
GGATCAGAGTAGACCTGTGTCTGGGGGACTTGGCGTGTTCAGCAAGCTTGAAATTCGGATTGCGTGAAAGTTCTCGAGTGTTTAATGGTGTGTAGCGACGGGTCTGCGTGGAGTTTTGTTTGAGTAATTGTTAGGTCACATTAAAGGGATTTAGTAAGTTGATTTTAAGTTGATTTGTTCGGGTAGTTTGGTTAGGATGCAATGCAGAGGGCGCTTGAATAAATCGAGTTCGAAACTAAATTGGTTTGAGCGACGTGACATTAAACTAATAACACCTGTCTGATGTTCTTCAGTTTATACACTTATGTTTTTGTATGTTGTGTTATAAAGCTCCTAATGGATATTAAAAATTACAAAAATTATATGTTAAATTCTCCCAATAAAGTTAATGAAATTAATATGAAATGAATATGATTAACAAAATTATAATATCGACAAGGATTACTAAAATGGGTTACCAAAAAAACATCAGTGTTAAATATTCTGATTTTTATATTTACACATTTTACAATAACAAAAGAATAAAATTATAGTATACAGAAGAATATTAGTAAAATTTAAAGCACGTTACGTATTTTAGTGAAACATTTATCTTGCATAACTCGAACAATTAAACCGTTAATTATCCAACATCACTGCAATATGGGAACGCTTGAATTATCTGTAAAATGTATAGAAGATCGTTTCCACAAGCATCTGTTGCACATTATGATTACACGCATCGCGTTTATCGACGTAACGGCAAGCAATTACCATCTCCGCGATAATTATCATCGTTATGCAATGTCGATTATTCGTTTTTTGTGACAACCATTTGATAATGATTTTCGTAAATCGTTTCTAAATGGAAGAATTCGTGTGATGTTTGTACGTTGATCCTGTATTGACAAACTCGAAGTTCATTTTGTACCTCAACATACTCGGGGTCCATCTTGACCCATGTAAACGGTTTCAGCCATGCTGAATATTTTTCAAACGGGTCCAACGATTTTTCCATAATTACCATATTTTAATATGCGCACAATGGTGCCGGTAGATGGCAGGGAATCTAATTAATTCATATATAATTATCAAAATTGTAAATAAAATTTGCAATATATGTATTCTTCACAATGATAAATAATAGTGATAACAAAAGAAATGTTGAAAATAAATTACAATAATAAATAAAAAATTTTAACGTTCCACTATTAAATATAGTATGTATTATCGCTATTTTGAAAATTGCATTGTTATTTTATTAACTTAAACCGTCTACAATTAAAGGGTTAAATGTAACGTGTACAAATTATGGTTAATTAACTAGGCGTTGTTAATTTGTATACAGTCATCCACTAATTTAATGGCCATTTGTATAAATTGTTTACCGATCTAATCGATGAACTGGTCACTTATGAATAACTGTATCACATGAGATATTTAAGGCAACTGTTTATTCATTCATAAGTTACCGGATAATTGCGACATCGAATTTACACTATAATTCAAGGATTGTACCATTTGTAAATTGCATGCGATACATGAGTTTCCAAATTAATTAATAAAATTGCATTTTTAATTCTTTAATAGAATAAACAAATAATTAAATAATTTTCAAAAAAGAAATAAATTATTTTTCGTCCCCAAACGTACGTGTTCGCTGACGCATCCAAAAGCAGGCTCAACAGGTTGAATCTGAACGCAGGAATATTTTTTCTTCTTATTTGTCACATTCCATGTGTACTTTTTGCTCGTGCTTCACATTTATCGCGTTTTCGGTCACATCTGAAACGTAATATTTCGGTAGAACAAAATTTCCTCTCCGTTTTCTTTTTTCTTCATAAAAGCGAAACGATTGAAGACTCTTCTTTTTTAACCTTGGAACTTTTTCTTTAAAAAATTGTCTACAAGATGTATAAGTAGCATAAACTTTACGCCGATGCTATGATATTAAGTCGTGGCGCAAGAAATAGTACTTAATGTGCAAGTGTAATTTGGATGAAAAATAATTGACCGTTATGCAAATAGACGACACGTTAATTATTTAACGAGTAATAAGTGTGCACAACTATTTGTGTTTCGCTTAATCCTGCCTTATTTTACACGAGTACCTATTATCCGAGTTATAATAAAACGTTTGAAAATTTCATGCTTACAAGTGATCATTTAGAACTTATCTCCACGAGATATCCGACTAAATGGCATCTTGAGATGTTCCAACGAGAACGTAACAAATTTTGAACGTCAATTACAAAAATTGTCGAGGAAAAAAAAAGAAGCTACTCGCCAATTATTGCAAGTGCAACGATTCAGAAGAAATCAATCGCTACATCGTCGAGCCATCTTGCACGACCGCCCTATGTACAGGGTGTCCCTGAAATACATGTACAAGCGGGCATCAGGTGGTTCCTGAATCCTAAACTACATACACGCGATCGCGATCGCGATCGACGATTTCTAGAAACGCTAACCTATTCTATATTAACCCTTTGCGCTCGAAAGGTGACTGTTAACCGTCTAACAATATTAATTTCAAAGATTTTCAAGTGCAATATATTTACTACGATTCGCTTACATTAAACTTCATTTAGTTTAGTTAAGCCGTATACTTAAATTTACACTTATGATTATTTAACCTCCGGGTCTGATTAATAAACAAACTAACTGAAGTCTGTAAATTTGTGAAACTACCATTTGGCGACTAACAGGCGCCTCTCGAGCGCAAAGGGTTAATAGATATTGACTTTTGTATTTTTTCATTTGTGTTTCATGCAGCTATTTATTTCTTCTCCTTTACTTATACACTACATATACCAAAAACGATAAGTGTACGAACACTTATGCAGCCGGTTATACATATTGTTGGGGTAAAGGAATTATTTATTTCTACCTGGAAACTCTACATGCTGAAATGGTTTAGGGACGTGGTAGCAAGGTATAAAATGTTCGCACTAACACAGTTCTTTTCTGTTCCTATTGTGCGCCAGACGCATAGACACCACCGATACTTTTTGTCAATAAATATACGATAATTTTTCTTTTAACACGAGTTTTTTCTACATAACTCCTGAACACTTCATTCAGGGACACCCTGTACGTACCACCGCGAGCAGAACACCATGATCCACGAATAACTCGAACGCAACAAAATTAATTCAGTGTTTCCGCCCGATCGGATCGGCCACGGTGCTCCATCGCAATTACACGAAAATAACGGATGCTAAAGGCCGCGGTTTATAATTAACCAGATCGATACACGTGTAGTCATCACGTTGTTCGACATCCGAGCACCGCATTAAAGGGATACAGAGACGACCGGTAGAGTCGTCTTGAAAGTGAACGAGGCGAAAGTAAAAAGAATAACGAAGGAAACGAATGAAAGGGCGAGAAAGGGTTTCACGCTTTCACGATATGTTAATTAGTTATGCTCTTAGAGAGAGGGGAGGGGAGAAAGACAAAGAGTGGGAGAGGGGGAGAGGGGGAGAGACAAATAGATAGGCAAAGAGAGTGAGGGGAGACAGACAAAGGAAGGGGGAGGGAAGAAGAGAGAGAAAGAGAAATAAATAGATAGGCAAAGAGAGTGAGAGGAGAGACAGACAAAGGAAGGGGGAGGGAAGAAGAGAGAGAGAGAGATAAATAGATAGGCAAAAAGAGCGAGAGGGGGAGGGAAGGAGGAAGAGAGAGAGAGACAAATAGATAGGCAAAAAGAGTGAGAGGAAGAGGGAGGGAGAGAGAGAAGAACCGTTTCATGGTGTGCCCCCGTGAAATCCGTCGCTGAGCTGTGGCGATTTCGAAACCTGTTGAACGGGTTTCTTATTTTTAACTGGCTCGTCTTGTTTAACAGCACCGCCTTTAATGTTGCCCGCCGATACAGGCACCGGTTCATAGTTTACGAACCGTGGAGCGTATTATTAAAGAGGCGGGGAGGAGCCCGTTTGGTCCCGGAGCGGTGGTTCCCAATTATGCTTGGAAAGTACAGTCGGTGTCAGAAGTAATGAGCACGCGCTTCGAAGTAACAGGATTTATTTGATATATGTTGTATACACGTTATGTGTGTCGAAGCTATACCAATTAAGAGTTAAAGCATTTTGTTTTGTTCTTTTTGATTGATTTAATTATCAACTACCATAATTGGTCTATTGATAGAAAAGATATATTATAAACGCCTACGTTTCTTGTTGTTGGGTCTTTTCAGAACCGAAATGAATCACAGAATCCGTTCGACGCGAGACAAATCTGTACCAGATCAGTGTTCCCCACTCCGCATTAATGACTGTCGACGTCACTGCCCATAGCTTTCCCCTAGCATCGTGAATGGGCGATAGAGGGCACCTTTGCCCAATACTGGTTAAACTGAACAGTATTTTAGGAGTCGCTAGCATTGCATATTTATTGCCAGATGTTTGTTAAAAAGCATACATATAGATATTTGAATATTTTTAATAAGGTATACTTGTTTGACTGATTAAAATACAAAATTGTGCTTGTAATATGTTCTGTAATTGATCTCATTTTTCACGAGTTTAAACAAATATTTTGAACGGATTAAGGCATAGAAAGTATCTTAAATCAGTGTATGCTTTGTAAAGAAATAAAATTCTTGTAATAATTCTATGTTATGTGTAATAAGATGAAACAATTTTCTGATTTCAGGTAAAACACTATTCTCTTTGATCATGGATGTTAATCATTGCATCTTAGACCAAGAACCCAAGAGATCTTCTTTTATTTTTTTCCTGTTAGAACGACATCATATACATTCTGGTTCAGGTAACAATAATTTATAAGAAATATTTTCAAATATTTTTATTTGCATCAACGTATAAAAATTATATGGATTGGACGAATATGATATAAGTTAATTTGAAAAATAATTGAATAATTTCAAAAGATGAATATTCCACCCCTAATAGGACGTGACAGGAGCTACTAGAATTAGCTTGCATTGAAAGTTATATAATCTAAGTAAAATACCCAATATTGAAATCTATAAATGTGGCTATTTAAACCTTTACATTTAGAAATGTAAGGAATCGGTATTGTTTGACTACCCACTGTCGTCCTTCGCGTGCAAAGGGTTAAAAAAGATTGATTTACGTAAGATAGATGAATATTCCACCCCTAACAGGACGCGACAATAGCTTCTAGAATTGAAAGTTACATAATCTAAATAAATGCCTAACATTGAAATCTATAAATATGTTTATTTAACCCTTTACATTTAGAAATTTATGGTATCGGTATTGTTTGACTGTCCATTGTCGTCCTTCGCGTGCAAAGGGTTAAAAAAGATTGATTTACGTAAGAAAGATGAATATTCCACCCCTAACAGGACGCGACAATAGCTTCTAGAATTGAAAGTTACATAATCTAAATAAATGCCTAACATTGAAATCTATAAATATGTTTATTTAACCCTTTACATTTAGAAATTTATGGTATCGGTATTGTTTGACTGTCCATTGTCGTCCTTCGCGTGCAAAGGGTTAAAAAAGATTGATTTACGTAAGAAAGATGAATATTCCACCCCTAACAGGACGCGACACTAACTTCTAGAATTGAAAGTAACATAATCTAAATAAATACCTAATATTGAAATTTATAAATGACTATTTAACCCTTTACATTTAAAAATGTATGGAATCGGTATCGTTTGACTGCCCACCGTCGTCCTTCGCGTGCAAAGGGTTAAAAAAGATTGATTTACATGAGAAAGGTGAATATTCCAACCCTAACAGGACGCGACAGGAGCCTGTACTGCTCTGATGAAAAAGATTCGGCGGCAGACGGGTGGACGACCGATGTCACTGACCTGGCTTAACGATCACCCCCCTGTCTGGGGGGAAAGGGGGTGTTCCCCCGTCGGGTTCGATTCCAGAGGGTAGCCGGTCGTGGGACTCTAACGCTGTTACCGGCCGAATTTCGGGAGAATTAATTTCGTTTCGGTGTATTATGCGTGACGAAACAATTACCTTACCACTCGAGCGCGTGTTCGTTAACACGTTCCCTGGCAAGCTGTTTTTTTAACCGAACGCCATTCTGTCTGTTTGTGAACAGAGGAAGTACATTCTGGTATCGGTAACTATTAAAATAATTGTTAAATAATTACACGCTATGGAAGTAAATGCTGTTTATTGTAATATGCAAAGTTAACATTTTGCACTCGAGAGGTGACTGTTAGTCACCAAATGATAGTTTGGTAAATTTTCAGACTTCAGTTAGTTTGTTTATTAGTGAGACCCAGGGATTAAATAGTTGTACATGTAAATTTTAGTATATCAATTAACTAAACTAAATGACCTATAACATAGGCGAATCTTAGTAAATATTTTGCGCTTAAAAATCTGTGAAGTTATTATTATTAGACGAGTAACTGTCACCTCTCGAGTGCAAAGGGTTAAGGGCATAGGTGCAAACAAAGGGTGAGGTCGTCTGAAGTCCCTTTTCCGGACATCGTTGTTATATTTTTTTTACAATTCAAACTATTTTGAACATTTGAACATTTTTGAAATTAATATCATTAGACGACTAACTCCTCCTCCTGTTACTTACATTCACGTGTTTCGTTTAAACAATAATAATTCATTCACCGTGAAAAGTCTTCCACCACTCCCCCCCTCTCCCAACATAATCCATAATTTACGAAATTTAAATTTGTACACTTTTTAACGAGCCTATACAAAAAAAAAGACAAAAAATCTCTGCGTCAAGAAGTTAGAAAGGAGTTAGTGGAAAAAATGAATCAAAAGTCACGATTCCTACATTATGTTGCACCATGGAAAGAATGTTAGACTGAAGGCATAGAAAACGTGACCTTGAACGGTTGATTTATCTCGAACCGTGCTATAGCCACAAGGTAACTGCGAGTTTCACTCGAAATCGCCCACTTTTTCGCGGCACTTTCAATTTCCGCGTTGCCCGCCTCCGTTTAGCCAACTTCCACGAAATTCGCCGCTCTCCGTCCTCAGGGCCGTTTATTCTTGGCCACGCCACCACCCCTGTGAGTTATTCCTGCTGTTCTTTCACAATGGTTCTGAATCGCTATCGGCGGTGATCCTTCGGCCCCCGAGGTAGCCCCTTATCGTCGTTCACCGAATAACCCAGTGTCCTAGTTGCGATATCGATTTTACCTGGAACCCGCCGTCGCCGTGACTTCTTTCGTAGGTAACGTAGCTTAACGTTCAAGCGTAGGCGCACGAATAACGGTCGATTTACGTATATTAACCGTATATTATACAAGACAAAGAAGAGAAATCTTTATTCGCAATTTTTATAGGAAATCATGGGCAGTTTCCTACAGTGAAACTCCGTTTATATGAATTCCACTAATACCAATATTTATTTTCTAATACAAAAAAGAGAAATCTTTATTCACATTTTTTTTAGGAAATCATGGGGAGTTCCTTAGAATGAATTATAGTACAGTGAAGCTCCGTTTATATGAATTCCACTTATACCAATATTTATTTTTCAACACAAAGAAGACAAATCTTTATTCATATTTTTTTATAGGAAACCATGGGGAGTTCCTTAGAATGAATTATAGTACAGTGAAGCTCCGTTTATATGAATTCCACTTATACCAATATTTATTTTTCAACACAAAGAAGACAAATCTTTATTCATATTTTTTTATAGGAAACCATGGGGAGTTCCTTAGAATGAATTATAGTACAGTGAAGCTCCGTTTATATGAATTCCACTTATACCAATATTTATTTTTCAATACAAAGAAGAGAAATCTTTATTCACATTTTTTATCGGAAATCATGGAGAGTTCCTTAGAATGAATTATAGCACAGTGAAGTTCCGTTTATATGAATTCCACTTATACCAATATTTATTTTTTAATACAAAAAAGAGAAATCTTTATTCACATTTTTTAAAAGAAATCATGGGGAGTTTCCTACAGTAAACTATAGTACAGTGAAACTCCCTTTTATATGAATTCCACTTATACCAATCTTTTCTACCATCTTAAACTCCACGTATTTTATTTCCAACAACAACCGAAAAATTCAAAACTCTTTGGTGAAAAAGGGTGAAAGAGAATAGAACGTAGGAATCCAAGTGCTCAGATTCAAAGTGCACCTACTTTACCTTATAATGCTGCGAACAGTAATCGTGTAGCAGTTGGTGCAACTAAAACGAATGAATGCGCGTTACTATTTTAGGTTGTCGCAGAGAGACTGCAGGGGTCGTTTGCATAGTTGGGATCCCGTGAACAAAAGTAATTCCAAGTGTTCCGTCGGTTAAGAAAGCGGGGCCTGGGGGTGCGCAAAACAAGGCATATTGTTCCGTTGATGCACACGTTTCATCCGATGATGCACAACAAAGCGTCGCGACAAATCAGATTGTACGGTCGCGGGTAAAGTTACCGCCAGCATTAGGGCGTGTACACACAGCTCGTTCGTTTATTCAACGGTTCGCGTATGCTTCTGAAACGTTTCGGTTTTCAACGCTACCACTACCTAGACGGATCAAAATGACCAATTTGTAATTTTTCATGGAGATTTGGTAAATTTATCGTGACATCTTTGGAAATTTACGATGACTTTTTACTGCAAGCATTACGACTTGTTTCCCTCTTAGTAGATATTTTTTAAATATAGTTTTCATGTCGATTTTTTTGTCACAAATAAGCATACCCTAAACGTCGATAATCCTAACTTCTAATAAAAAAATTTTATTAACATTCGGTTTACGAAGTTCATGAGCAAAATTGGCAAAAATAATTACTATTATTCCTTGCAATTTTTGCTAACTTTTATTGACGAAATGATACAGATATATCCAGATTTATTTCCCTCTCAGTTCTGCAATTTCAAATTCGCTTCAGTTTCTTCTAACAATCTCTTATTTTTAACCATAACATACACAAATCATACAGATCATATTAGGTGGACCGGAAAATAATGTCGTTTCTGTCGTTCCATCTCCAACCAATTCATTTTTATCGATCCGAAATTGAAAATTTGTACGCTAGATGGCAAAAGGTTATCGATAATGAGGGTGATTACATCCTTCATTAACAATAAAAACTTGTTAAAAATTTATGTAAGAAAACGACATTAATTTCCGGTCCCCCTAATACATCGCCACATTTTTTCCACTACATAGACATATATAAACTTAAGGTCTATATACATTGCCTTTCACATGCACTCGCCACACTCATCCATCCATACAATCATTCCTCACCCTCATACCACACATTCCATGCACCAACAAATCACCTACACAAGGATCATCCTAGAAGTCGAAGAAACATTCCTAACCACGTCCACTTCCTGTCCTCTTCACGCTGTCTGTCTCCCCCCCCCCCCCCCCCCCTCCTTTCTCGGACAAAGTCTATCGACACAAAGGAACGAGCGCGACTTCCGGTCGAATTGCCCTCCCAAAACGAGCTCTGGACGGGGACTGCCGGCTCCGCGAAGCCAGGCGTGTGTCGCGGCAGGTGGTCGTCGAACCAACTGCAGCGGAAGTTGCATCAGAGCGACGAAGCCGCGATGTGAACACGGCCTAATGGCCGCGGTTCGTCGCCCTGCGGCTCGTTCAATCCCCTCCACTGTCGTTCGCTCGTCGTCTGGAAGTGCTCCTACGACGAGGATGCCCCTGGAACCTTCCAAACGAGAGGGTAAAACACCCAAGGGTGGCTGCCCTAACTTCGGCCACCCCTGGATAATCAAAAACTCTTCTACGCAGCCTTGAAACATGTACAAGGTGTCCGAGGATACGGTAGCGGACAAAAGTGTAAGACGAGAGGGCGATGTAAAACACATTTTTATGATTTGCAAACATCGTTTGTATTAAAGGGAGATGGAAAGTAATGTCGTTTCTGTCATTACATCTGTAGATATTTTGTTTAAAAATTAATCCTCTGTGGGCCGAATTTTTGTTTTAAATATAAAAAGATTGACGGAACGGAAAAACAACAATTATAATCCTTATACGCGAATGAACAGAAATTTTACATTATTGAATATTATATAATTAATATGTATACTTCATCTTATGAAAAAAAGAACAAATTGTTTGTTAAAATGTCAATAAATTAGCGTGTGACCTGAAAGTTATACGGGACCATAGAGGGTTAATTGGTTTTTATCGATCTGGGATTGAAAAGTTGCACATTAGATGGCAAAAGGTTGTTGATAATGAGAGTAGTAATTTAATTAGATCAAAAGCCCTCGTTGCTCTAAGTCCACCAAGAAATCCTACTCTTTTTGAATGTCTATACAAAACAAATTAGACGAATTTGAATAACGTTCAACATTGCCCACAGTACAACTGAATTGAACTTTTGAATTTTTTTAAAATCCATGTCTTCACTTTTTGTGTAACTACGTTTATTTCCACGCAATTCAGTTGATACGATGATTATTCTTAAATTTTTTACGCAAACCTCTTTTATAATCACCGGCGCAATTATCGAGTTAAGTGGATCACCTTTTTCAGGGACACTGTAATAATAGACCTCACCCCTAACTTTGCGTCCGCCCCTCGATCCGCCCCGTTTTCCTTCGATCCCCACCAAAGGTGGTAGTAAACGCGTAGAAGGGGTAGGCTTGCCCCCGCTCGAGGACATCGCTATAGCTAGCCGGAGGTATGACGTCGTAACCCATGTCTGACGTCATCGTCTCGACATCATAGCGCATAGGGGAGTGGGTGGCCGTCAGTGACGTCATGGAAGTTCGATCGAAGTACAGAGAGAGGATTTTTGTTCCAACAGCGCGCACGGTTTGTTAGATCCTTGCCTCGCTTTGATGAAGATTCCACTAGAGTGGATAATAGGTTTCCTAGAGGCTGAGCTTGCGATAATTGTTTCTTTTCAGCTTCAATTTGCTCGCTCGTTTCTTGTACGGGTCGTAGATACCGAGTAAAGTAATTGGGAAAAATTTAACTGGATGATTGAGGTAAGGTGTGGATTTTTAGAAGCTGGAGAATGAATTTAATTAGTTTCGAACAGGTTTTGTTTCGTTGATCACGATTTATTTTACATTTAAATGAAATTTTCTATTAAATATTTCCTTTTACCAAATTTGTGACTTGTTTTTGTTAAATCACTAAATGATCGTTATTTCTATTTTCTTTTATAAATTAAGATTGTTCAAAAGTAAAGATGATGTTTATTAACATTTTAGTAATTTTTATATGCTTGAATCTAAAAAAAATTGTCTAATTACTATAATATGAGAAAACTTTCGACTCTGTTGCTTTTCGTGACTAATTTCACACATCAACCAGCTTCTCTAATCCCTTCGAAAGAACTATTTATAGATACTCGATACAAGGTAACCCGACACGACCCAGCGATTCATTTGGTCTAGCTAAGGTTTCGTTATATAGGCTAAATTGGTTCCTCCAGTAAAAACTCGCTAACGAAAGGTCGCTTTTGAATAGAATATTTCCAAGGACGGGATTGGTGGTTCAAACTTGTCCCAGATACGCGTACAAGGTAAATTGCTTAACCTTGTTATCGATAATAATCACTTCAGCTTTTTTTTTCAATTAAAAATATAGTAACTTTTACCATTTTCACGAAGGACAAAATTTTTTCAAAAATTAATTTCATTTTCTCATTTATGCAATTAAAGCGTGATTTCATTCGTTTATTTTAATTTCTATTTCGTGTACATAGTAATTAATATTTGGATTAGGTTTCTAAATTTACAACATACAATATTCTGTATACAGATTTGACCATAATTCTATTTAGAAATTGTACAATGTTCAGCAAACCTCTCCAACAAACATTAAATTTCTCTCTGTTCATTTAATTTTGCTTTTTATTGAAAAACTGAATTACACTGGATACATAGTTACATAAAAATAATTTTTATAAATTGCATGAATATTTTATAGATTTTTCATTTGAAACTCCTTTAAAATATACTAACGAGACTAAAAATTGAAGGAAGTGTGTAATGCAAATTAAATTGTGAAAACAGATTTTCACTCAGGCTATCGATAGACTCTTTCTTTGCAAATCTAGTGTCCAAAAATAGTTACCACCCATGCGTAATACTTATCGGTCGATTACGTATCTGTTTCGTGTATCGGCATCATACAGGCGCCTCATTTAAGATATTTTTTTCATTAATATTATACATTATACACGTACATTATATTAGAGACTTCAAGATCATCAAATATCTCAGAATTTTTATAAATCTTTTTAATGTTTAGAAATAAATACAAAAATAAAGCCCTGATAGAAGTAAACCTAGGTTGCCGGGCGAAAGAATATTATATAGTAATTATAAGAAGTATTTCTGCATACCTATACTTTCAAAAGCTCATATCTTCAGTCAAACTTACCATTTAATTCTTATAGTATCAAATGTTCATAATTACACTTCTTTCAACATATTAAAGAAAAACTTATTATACTTGATCTTCATTGATTACATAGTTACATGAATATCTTTTGTAACCACTCTACATGTAGTGTGTAGAACTTTCCAGGAAGCTTATTTAATATAATTATGTAATATAAACTCGATATTTAATATAATTCTTTAAGTATACATTGTACATATATAATTACGGACTCCGAGTTGGTCGTACCATTAGTAACCGTAAGATGGCGTCGAAAAATCAAAGCAGACTGTTGAACGAATCTCCTCCCTACTAAAAAAAAAAAAAAAGACGGGAAAGTAAATGCAACCAGGAGACAACATTCTTGACTTCAAACATGGGGCACACGTGTCTATCGGGATTCTATCAGGCCTGCGCAGCGCAGTTGCCACAGAAAACTATGCAATCTTATGCAACGCTATGCAATAGCGTGCAATGTGGAAAGGATCCGTTCCGGTGCGTGTTGGAAAACTTTATCGTGACTCGATTGGGACTTTCTTCGAGAGACCGCATCGTGTCGCCGGGGTCATTCGAGCTAAACGCGGTTTTACACGAAAATCCCCCCGGATCCGGTGATTTATGAACGAGCGCGATCGATAAGGCGTGGGGTGGAGCACGTTCAACCTACTCGCCTAGTCACGTTGGAATTTATCTTGCGGGTGTTGCTTCGACGCCGAGTACGATGATGGCGGCACTTGATATTTTATGGTTCGAGAAAGTGCCGCGTGGGGGATGCAAAGGATATTTATGGAAGGTGGGGCAGCAACGGGTTTAACGTAGGTGGTGATTCCTAGTTAAAATTTTGATGGTGTTTAAAGGTCGGAGTAAATCCAGACACCCACGGAACGATGCTTTTCTTTTGTGTAATTTAACTAAATTTAATTAATAGTAATGTTATGGTAATTTAATTAAATTTAGTAGTAGGAAGGTAACAGGAATTTAATTAAATTTAGTTTAATTAGATTTAATTTCAAAAATATAGTATTTATAAATAAATTATAAATGAACAATAAACTTCATAGTCTACGATTTTTACACCATAATAAATATAATAATTATTATTAATTTCCTTATAATTAATTATAATTAGTAAATTAGGCTTTTCATCTATTTAAAGATTATGTAAAGCATCCTTTATAAAAATCATAATATTAGACTTAAAATTCTTCCTATTTATAATTTTATCCTTATTTAATTTTAATTATTTCTGAATTCCAATATTTTTCATATTGTAATTTCGGTTCCAATTCTTCTCTTTAATTAATTACTGTATAAATCCAGGGAATATTGAATACTTACAAATAGAGACTTCTGTTAATATACTTGTTAAGATTTGAAGGCCATTTATCCCCGCTCGTTTCAAATTAGTATACGCTCGGCGAGATCACAGTCCGGTTCAATAGATGACTTGTGTCATCGAACAAATTGTTGGAAACTGGTTTCTATGCTACCACTTCATATCCCCTATCGATTTTTGACGATTTGGTAATCAACTCTGTGTTTATGATTACACATACACACAGTGATCACATAAAGCGTGTATATATTTTCTTAGTTAACTTATCTCTGATACCGGTTTCTTGTAATTGGAATGAAGTAATTTATTATGCCTGAACTTACTATACCGTTGCTTGAGTATTTTAATATTCAGTACTGCAATCACCTTGTTAATTACTTGTAATTATTTCAGTAATTAAAATAACTGTTTGATTGTTATTAAAAATGATTTTTAATTTTCATGAATTTTTGTTACTCTTAATTTTAAAAGCTGTAAGTTCAGTCTTAAACAAATGTTATCACCGATATTTTGTCAAGAGAAAGATAAAAATAATATTCTTTGTTTAAAAAAGATTATAACTTTTTTTTGGTTTATTTCATTCTATTTGTTACATTTTTTCATTTCACTATTATTAAAGCAACTTCTACTTTATATTACAATGATGCATAATTTTTGTTGAAAATTTTATCATACCATTGTCGTAGGTGTAGAATAATGAAGCTAGCCTTGATCGCTATTTTTAATCAACAGTAACAAACAAACATTTTAAACAAATCATAATTATCTGAATTAAAACTCGTTCAATAACGTAGTAAACCAATGTTTTAAGTAACTACTGCTCCACTTTATATCATTTAATCCCTAAAGCCATCTATGAACAGTTATGCTAATTAGAGGAAAATTAGCATTCACCGTTGATCGTATAATTAATCAGCAACAATCTGAAAAAAAAAATATAATTAATTCCAAGGAGCAAGATTCCATGGTGCCACGTCTCAATCCATTAATTAAAGAAAATCCTCGTAAACTCATAATCAACCAACAGTTTATTTATCCAAGAATTTTATTCCCATTCTTCGTTTAACACAACCTTTTATTTTTATTAATTTATTTCTATTCCATTTTGGCTTAAATCTGAATTTTTGCTATTCGTACATCCTTTTCTTGTTATTCATATTGTTGTTTATCCGTCGTGTTCTTGATGACGTAAATCAGAGCTTCAGTAATCATAACGTAAACAGCTTTCGTGGATCAAAACAGATTCAAAATCTGCTGCAGGAAGTTCAGAGAGACTTCAGATTACGAAACACTCCAATTAACAGGTTAAATTACAGACAAAATTAGATACACCGTTGTTCCTCCATCTTGTCACGTAGTTCCCCATTTATGACGATTTAAAGCTCCCTTACCCGAACCCTCATTAGCCAAGTACTTCAATATCCGAACCTACTGTTATCCGAATAACAATAGATAAGAATTTTTAATAATTTCGACATCAGCTCAGAATCAACTAACAATCAAAGCGAATAGAATCAATCGGCACTGTTTTGTCAAGGAAAAAATGGCAGATCTTCCCATTCGGTCGGCTAAGTGTTTACCGGTGAGGTGGGCCATTTTTGGTCACCCTATCGGTTCGGATACGGGAGTCTGTGACGTAGCTCGTCACCGTAAGAAAATCGATCTTCGAATCGATGTTCCTGCCGTGACTCCACCTTGGCCGACATATTGGCCAACGTTACGAAACACATCGGCTATCATAACATGCAGCGGCGTTTCAAGTGCATACACGGGGCAGAAGTTATGCGTTCGCGTGTCGCTGATTCGCGGCGAGCGGTCGGTGTAATTAGTTCTCCATTTGCTCCTTTCGTCGTCCCCGTTGAACGTTACGAAGCATTTCTTCGATTATAATTGGTATGCGCACGGTGACCGACAAAAACGTTTGGACACCGGTACAAGATTGACTTCTACGGTATACAGCTGGTATAAATACGTGTAAACTGGTAAATACATTTTGCAGTACAGTAGAGTTTCCTATGTGTGAGCTAATAGGGGGACAAAAATGTTTTTGGATGAAAGAGGAAATCCTCGAAATTATTTTTCAGTATTCGTAACAAAGTTTTGAGATAATGGGAATTCTTAAAGTTAGATTTCAATATTCCTAATAAAGCTTTGAGACAGAAAAAAACCTCAAAATTACATATCAATATTCTTAATAAAGCTTTGAGACAAAAGAATACCTCAAAATTACTTTTGAATATTCCTAATAAAGCTTTGAAACACAAAAAAAACCTCAAAATTACTTTCCATTATTTCTAATAAAGCTTTGAAACAGAAAAAACCTCAAAATTACTTTCCATTATTCCTAATAAAGCTTTGAAACACAAAAATCCTCAAAATTACATTTCAATATCTGTAATAAAGCTTTGAGACAGAAGAATACCTCAAAATTACTTTTGAATATTCCTAATAAAGCTTTGAAACACAAAAAACCTCAAAATTACTTTTCAGTATTCCTAATAAAGCTTTGAGACAGAAAAAAAACTCAAAATTACTTTTCAATTTTCAATTTTCAATTTGCGACATCCTGAACCCTCAAGGAACAGTCAGAGACAAGCGTATTACGGTTCTCAAATGAATTCTTTAACTCTCTCATCGACGTAGTACGTACCTTTGATCCGAGATCGTTCTTCGAGCAACTCCCACGGCATCTTCGCGTCTCGATCGACCAGATCCTTTGCCCAGCCGCGTGGCATCAAGGCCTGGTCCGTTGCAAAATTGTCCGGGAAGTTGATCGATAGCTCGAGAACTGGTGCTGCCCGACCTCGAGGGCCGCGTTTTCCGTCGCCTTCGTGGAAAAACTAACTGCAGGCGCATCCGTTCGATAGCCATGACCTTTGTACCCATCGAGAGCGAGAAATTTCCAGGAAGCATTTGTAATTCACGCGTCTACGTCTGCCGTACCGTTTAGCGCCGTTCGCTGCTTGTATTGGGTTGTCCGGAAAGTTCGTGCCGATTTTGAACGAAGATTGAAGCGCAGGGGATTCGAATTTTAGCATACATTTGTTGTACACTGCGCTCGATAAGTTGAAATATTTTTTGAAATTAAAATGTTGTGCACTTCGAGCGGCAACTTAGACACTCGAATATTTAACACTAGATTTACTGGATATTTCTTCAAGTAATTTCCAAAGATCATTATTTTTAGCAAGATTTTCGAGTCCCATTCAATCTATTCTTTATTTTGTATTATTTTCCAAATAAATTTAAATAAAATGTAAATAAATTGTAATAAAATTTACATTTACTTGTGAAAATTTACATTTATTTAGAAAAATTAATATTTCTAATATTTATAAAATTTGTGAATAAAAATTAAACAAAATTTCTTAATAAAAAAAAATTATTTTCTGCACTTTCCCGGGTTTTCGAATCCACCCGTAAAATAATTGTTTTCGTCTTTTTTATTTTGTATTAACTTTCCGCCCGTGAAAACATAGTTTAAATAGATTAGAGCAACTTTTTTCTCTGAACAAATTTGCGATCGGGTTTATTTGCCGAGATGAATTAGAAATTATTCATGAATGAAAAAGAAAATCTTCAATCGCCAGCATTTAGTCTTTGTTCTGTTAAAAAAATGATTTTAAATTATCCCACGGTGATTTTTCGAGTAAAACATTATGAGAACCACCGTAAACGATTCACTGTTTTCAGAAATAAACGAATTTAAAAAACACGTAGATTCTATAGACAGTAAAACGTATCTTTTCCTAGAGGAACGAAGGACCAAAAGAGATTAATGCTCATCGGTTCTGAGGCTTCAAATTATTCAACAGAGAGTAACGAAAGTGGGAATCGATCTGCTGGAAGGTGGTGGCGCGGGTGCCTCCGTTGAAAAGCTGTCGAAAGTGAAAGCCACCGCGAGTATCCGCGAATTTCTTGCATCCGAATTTCCACGAGCTGCGGCTGCAGACGGGCGGATATGATTGAAATGCATACATCTTGATCGAACGGGATTCCATCGAACGCGGCTTAATTCGAGGCGTATACATTCGGGAGATCTACGTTCGATAACTTTTCAAGGTGAAAGCTTCTTCCATCCACGCGCCTCGGGATTCTCGAATGGTTGCATTCCAATTCTACATTCGATTGAATTCAAACGCGAATTAAGCGAAGACGTGTCGGGTATTTCAATCTTCTTGGCTCCCAAGACGGTGAAATTTTTAAATAAAATAAAAGCAGAGTATTATTTATTTTGGAAGTAATAAAATTAATTTCTCCCCTTACTTTTTAATAATAATAAAATATAATGTTGAATAAGAACGCTAATTTGAATACGAATTAAGCGAAGACATCGAGTATTATTTATTTTGGAAGTAATAAAATTAATTTCTCCCCTTACTTTTTAATAATAATAAAATATAATGTTGAATAAGAACGCTAATTTGAATACGAATTAAACAAAGACGTTGAGTATTTCAATTTTCTTGGCCCCCAAGAAGGTAAAATTTTTAAATAAAATAAAAGCAAAGAGTATTATTTATTTTGGAAGTAATAAAATTAATTTCTCCCCTTACTTTTTAATAATAATAAAATATAATGTTGAATAAGAACGCTAATTTGAATACGAATTAAACAAAGACGTCGAGTATTTCAATCTTCTTGGCTCCCAAGACGATGAAATATTTAAATAAAATAAAAGCAAAGAATATTATTTATTTTGGAAGTAATAAAATTAATTTCTCCCCTTAGATTTTAATAATAATAAAATATAATGTTGAATAAGAACGCTAATTTGAATACAAATTAAGCGAAGACATGTCGGGTATTTCAATCTTCTTCACTCCCAAGACGGTGAAATCTAAATAAAATAAAAGCAAAGTGGAGGTTATTGACATTTAAGTATTACTGAATAATAATTAGTATTACTACTAATAAGCATTACTGCTTTTAATTCTTTAATCCTTTAATACTTTAATTCTTTTAGTTCGTTGCACTCCCGCCCTTGTTGCAGATAACGCTTCAATTTTAGTACAGTGTCGATACAATTTTAATGCTAAGTTCAGTGCTAAAAATTTGCAATACTGTAACTCGAAACGGGATCTAAAGAGAATGATAAATACTAATAGGGTTCATGGTGAGAAGATACCGAATAACGTTTATGATTTGAGGTTAATAAATTTATGACATGTTATCGTTAATAAATATGTCGAAGTTCAAGGTTGTAAAAATTTGTGAGACTCACAATAGCATCGCGTTTCTATGTCCGTGAAACAGTTTCTAAACCAGAATAGGGAAAACAAACCAAACGATGTGTTTCAAAAATCATTATTCGAATAATATATCATCTTATCGATTGAGAATGATTTCAGAAATAAAGCAAGTTATGCACTTTGTTACACAAAATTATTTTTTATTTCATAGTCACCGATACAAGTTATCTCTCGAATCATTCAAATAGTATTGCATACTGTAAATGTTTTATCTGCTATTTTATTCCAAACAGTTAACTGGAATAAAAAAAAAATTATTTCAAAGTAATTTATTTCATTTATTTATCTATGTCCGCTCTAGACCTTGACTTTTGGCTTCAACCATTCACTTAAAAATAACTCCCGCAGACGTCCATGTCGTAAATTCAGCCGCTTTATCGTGTATTGTAAAATAGTTCGCTTAGTCTGGCTTTGTGAAAAAATTATTCCAAATCAAGGCTGGCCGTCCGAGCCGAGCACCGCTAAGGTAACTTTTGCTCAAGGAGAAGTTCTCTCCTCCCTTCCCATCGAGCTCTTATCAAACGATAAAAAGAGCCGTCGAGTGGGTGTATTCAAACAATTGCTAGATCGCGATAAAATCGCTCGTGTTATCGATCATCGCTTTTATCGCCGCTCGATCGGTGTAGGGACGACACTTTTCATTATTACTATTATTTATTTATTTTCAACGGAGTCTATAAGAAATAAAGAAGAGAAATTAGTACACGAGTAAGGTGAACCAGTAAAATACAAAAATAATAAAAAATTCAAAGTCACGCACCGCGATAATTGCAGAGATTTTAAATGAAAGTAGTGAGATATTAAAGAAAAATCAATAACTAAATCAATACAAATAGGCGACTTTATATTTAAATAATGCTATTTAGGCAGATAGGCGACTTTTAATGGAACTCTAATTTATATTGGCACAATGCTGCACAATAACTACAGTAACGGACAAAAGGACAATGAAAAATATAGTTTTATAGTGTGCAACTATTGTTCGTACACTTATTTTTATCGTCATTATGATAAAACACTATTTATCGATCAGCATAGAATACGATTTCTATTTATCGTGTTATTTCTTATTAATTAATTTATTTGTTTCCTTTGACCCTTTGATCTTAAACTTTTGCCCGAGACTGTAGTTGTAAAGCCATAAGCGAGAGAAAACGACGATGATACCGTTGTCCGTTCAACGATTTCTCGTTTTATCTCGATATTCGACCGATCACACCACGAAATTCATGAGCAAGGCCAAGCGTTCTTGAGATATGGCGGGGAGGTGCTGTGTCCGATTTCGTCGAGTCATGAAATATTCGAGTACAGTAGGTATACGGGTCCCGATTACTGAGAATAATAAATCCCAAAAACCGATCGCATTATTGGAATTCGTAGTAAATGAAATACAAGTACGGAGATGTATAGTAAATTTTATTTAACCCTTTGAGTGCTGAATACTCTTGGCCTAATTACTTCAAAAGGACAGCGTACTATCGCTGGAGATGAACTATTGTTACTCATACACTGACAATCGCGTTGCAGTAAGCGAAAGATCGAAAAAATTGGCAAACGCATATTTTTTATACTTCATTTCATTCTGATGTTACTTATCCTTTACCAGGTACCTACTAATTAATTGATCTAGTTTTATTATATTGTTTTAAATATTATATTAAAAATTGACCATTGCAATTGCCGAAATGTATCAGTTTCATTCAAGATACCTGACAACTGATCAATTCGTTAGTAATAAATGAGATTTAATTAATTTAATTGCGTTGTTATGGTAATAATATTAAATTCCATTCCCTTTAAACGTCGTTGTATAAATTAAATTAAATTTAAACTGCAAAATAAATTAATGATCTATGTAGATATAGTGTGTTTCACTTATAAGATGCAGCAGATTATCACTGCTTATGCGAAGCTGTCTTATCTTTAAAACCTTTGTTGTCACTCAATCGTTTGCTGGCGATGTAAACATGATTTCTGTTTGTGCATAATATTTGCGGTGCAAAGATAAACAAACCGCTCGTATTGCTATAATAGGACATCATATATTAGTCTAATAAGCTTGATTTATGTACCTCTGTTACATTACACATTTTTGTTGTTCGTTATCTCCACCGGTAATTCCCAAAAATTTTTCTGTTTGTTTGTTTCTTTTTTTAAATAACAACACGTATTTCAATACTTAATAGGTGAATAAAAATTACTGCAGTTTTCAATAAAATATTTTTTCACGTTTACTGTTAAATGAAATACGATTTTAAATGTTTAAGATTTTAATATGTTAAGTCACAATATTGTGTAAAATGTCGTTTTGAATACCTTTTGTTCTTGGAATCGATGGCACACAAAAACTACTTACGATGTACTCCTCGAAAAATTAAACATCAGTTCGTTCTCTTTTATTCCATTTTATTACTTTTCTTGAATAACATATACCAGTTTCTCAGAATTTCTCTTGAGACAGTACAACGAAAACATGTTTGACGACTGACAAAAAAGAAGTTACATGAACCAAAATACCAAATAATTACCTGACAAACGGTATTTACCCGATTTACATCCCAATTACCATTTTTGGTGACATTGACTGACATCGTAAAGGATAAAATAGTTTTAAATCAGGAACACGGTACAGAATACATTTCTTTTGTTACATGTGTACAATAAAATCTCAAATCACGTTTCATAAAAGCGGGATTTAAAGTGCTGTTGCAAATCATTAGCAAATACACAGTAGCGGACAAAGATTTAAGATAAGTAGGTATTATAAAGTATAATTGTATGGTTTGCAAATATTGTCTATATACTCATTTTTATTGTTATTATGGTAACACAATAATTATTGATTAGCATGAAATACAAATTTCGTTTATCGTACCATTTCTTATAAATTAACACTAGAACTACCGACAATTAAAGTATACTTATTTGCATGGAAAAGATGAAATTGAAAATTACATGAAAAAATACTGAATACATAGAAAACAAATTTTTATTTATACCTTCTGTAAAAAATCATAATAAATTTTGAAAACCTTTACCACAGTGAATTTATAAGGTTTGTCAAAAATAATGACCAATTGGCCATTTTCACTGCTCTTGTAACTCTAATGTTAATTTATTTATTTTCGTTTTGACTCTTTGGTCTCGAAACTTTTGTCCGCTACTGTGGTTTATTCAAGTAGCGCATATTTTAATAAACAAAATGGTAATGTTTCGATTCAAATTATTTATAATACCGCGAAAAACGGTTAAAACAAAATACCAATGGCTGTGCAAATATTTTTTCATTCTCCACCGTGCGTGTAATCTAAAATCTGAATTCCCAGTTTTCAACCACACCGTAAGGCAACGTCGATCTAAATCTCGCCGAATTTCGCAAACAAATCCGGAATCGTAAAGATTGCCACACAATTGCGTCCATGACGAATCGTAGCGCGCCCGTGTGGTTAAAATCCATCCGGAACGGGAATCACGATGCACGACCCGGAAAAGCTGGTATAGATGGCAACCGGACGATAAGGGTACACTCGCTCCCTATTGAAGCACGCTGTTCGTACAGTCGATCACAAAAATTGAGGTATATCTGTTAGATTTCAAATATGAAAAACGAATCAAATACAGATTTTTCATATTTTATGAACATTGATTCGTTTGTGAATTAAAATTGGATTCTGAGAAAATAAATGTTTCTTGCATATTTTTTTTTTATTGAGAAAAAAAAATGAGAAAACTTAGATTTTATTATGTATAGAGTGTTCCTGAAAGACGTGTACAGGCAGACACCAGGTGATTGCTCATAAAGAAATATGCAATAACTCTTTTTCGTTCGAGGCTTGATTTTTGAAAATTTGCTTATCTAGATCTGCTCGAAAAATAGTTTCAAACGAAAAAAGGTTGTTGTATATATATTTTTTTTATTTTTTTATGTAAAATTACCTTGTGCCCAGTTGAATATATTTTTCAGGGGCACCCTGTATATGTAGGTACCATAGATATGTTAAAATTAGCAAAATTCGTTTGTTACATATATTAACCTATAATTTTTACTCATGAATAATTGTTGTAAATTTTCTTGGATTCTTCTTGTTTATTTATATTTTTCTGTAAATAAGCTAGTTTGATTTAGTAAATGGCTCAGTATCGATTACATGCCTGAACCTTTTGTTTCATTTTTTTTTTTTTTTTATTTTAAGTTTTGAAATTTTGATAGGTATATAGTTGCTTTTGTAACTGTCTGTACACGCACGTTGATCGAAAACTCAACACTTGGAAAGCAAGATCGCTCCACCGTTTGCTTTCACACCTTTATGGGGTTGTTGCAACGTTTCCTCGTGTATTTTTTCCTTTTTTTCAGAAAGTTTTGTTTACCACGATATACGTATCGCGATACAATAACAAAATAAACAAAACTCGAATTCTATGCTAACCGATAAATCGTGTTCTACCATAATAGCGATAAAAATGAATACATGTATAGAAAAAATTTTTGTAAACCATAAAATTATGTTTTACATTGTCCACTCGTGTTAAACTTTTGTCCGCTACTGTAAATGATCGAACCTAGCCGCCTGTTGTTCCATCCCACGCGAATCACATTGAAATTATGAAGCCCACGTTCGAAATGTCTCGTCGTTGAAATAGCGAGCAGACAATAAACGACGACAGTTCTTCGGTTACGAATTATTTTTAGATCATGCAGAAAGATCTCTCTGAACTCTCCACGCTCCCGTTACCGTACGCTAATCTCGTCTTAATGAATAATGCATCTATTTTTTTGTTCCCTACTCTTCTTCGAGCTTGTTACTGCAAAGTGTTTTATTTTCTTTTCTTTTTCTTTTTGTTTGGCGAAAAACAAACGGTTTATTAGCATCTACAATATTCGAGTTAATAGTAGAATTTATTGGAAATTTTGCATCTTAAAATTGAACGAAATATAAACTATTTTGTGTAATTATAATCGGCAGGATTGTTCAATAATTCGTTTTCCCTCGTTGAATAATTTCTATCTTTATTTTCATACTTGACGAAGGTGCAGGTTTTCGGGAATTTAACGAAAGCCACCAATTTTGCGTTCCTCGCCGTAAGAGCACAATTAACCTGAATTAACTTTTTCATTGTCGTTGTCTGGTATGCAGGTACAGTTATAATTTATAATTTAACCTACAAATAAAACATGATTAAATATAATTATTTATTTTTCGTATTTTTGATTAATCAAAACCGATTTTAGATTAGTTCTTAGATTAGATCGCCGAGATCCATCCGAATCACCCTAGTACGGTGTTTCCCAACGTGGGGTCCACGCCCCACAGGGGGGCAATTCGAAAATGGACTCTATATATGTTCTGAAATTTTACTTACTGTGTTTTGTTAACAATTTCATACTGATTTCTTCCTAGAACCTATCATTTATGTTTTTTAAATGAACAAATCAATTTTTTAATGTTAAAAATTATGCATGTTACACGGGGGGGGGGGCATAAAAACTTTAGGAAGGTTAAGGTGGGGTATGGCACAAAAAAGGTTGAGAAACACTGCCCTAGTGAGTATTACCGCGCAAGAATTGTGTTGAACAGTATAATCTGGGGTTGCGTCGCCCCACGGAACGCACGAAAAAAATCATGAATATCCAATCATGAATTAAATCATTATTTCCTAAATACCTGAAAACTGTGTTTAATTTCAGCCTTGAATCTACAACATAGGTGAATAAATAAATAAATGTGTGAAAATAATCTCGACGCGCATTTACAAGGTTCTAAGAAACCGATTTGTAACAGTCCTTCGATCATGCGACCTCTGGTGCATTTAATCGCGATATTTACGAGCGACACGACTGCGCCTGTCGAGCTTGCATTTCTGTCAGAATTAGCGAAGATGCATGTGACATTATTTATGAATCGGAAACTATAACTGATAACCTGTGTGCCTCGAGTCACGGGAAATCATATATTTCGGTGTCAACCTGGGCGCTTCTTGCGTTAGACGATCAAGGTTTGCGTTAGCTTCCTGGAAATTTTCTTATTTCGTTGGCTGTAGTTGATCGAAAATTTCAACACAATCAGAGCCACTTCAACCGTGATTTTAACGACTTTTTATCGATGAACGGCTCGTAAAACTGTTGCGAACGTCCGCGTTCCTACCATTTTACAATTCCCACCAAATCGTGTATCGTACTGTAATAACTCGCATTAGTCGAGACCTATCCTTGTTTAACAAATTTTTTATTCTATCACTACCTATTATTAAGAATTTTAAGCAAATCGTTTTTATCGAAGAGTTTACCAGTCGCGGCAACAGGTAATAATAATTGATAGCGTTGACGTTGGTATTGACGTCAATATATCACATTCCTGACAAATTGTATACCTTAGCTGTGTTTGCTTACTAAAGGAAACGCGGCACTTCCTTTTCCATTGTGTGATATGTAATCACATTTCAATTGTCGCGGAAAACAAAACGTTCACGCTTCGATAGCCACTTCACTCGTCCGTTTGTTCACGCTCAGGATTTATCTTGCCGTTATTTGGATTCATTTCGCGTCTTTATCTCCTCCAAGATTTCTCACGTTAAATTAACATTTCATCCCATTGATGCTTCTTGGGACGAGTGATTGTAAAATACTAATATAATTCGTGAAATTGTATTCCGTGATCTAAATTGTAGGATCAATTAATATTTTTAAATTTTGTTGGAAAATTTAAGCTGATACCGTCGAGCCAAAAAGTTTAGCCGAAAGGGATCACATTTAATCTGCATAACATGCAAAAACGTGCGATGCATTTAAAATACAGCAGCGGATAGATGTTAAAGACCGAAGAGTGAACGAAAATAAATAAATTTATAAGAAATAGCGCGATAAACAAAATTTATATTTTATGCTAATGTATAAATAATGTTGTTCTATAATAACGATAAAAATATAGATATACACACATTTACAAACCATAAAACTGTAGTTTTTACGAAGCATTAATGGCACTGATTTATCTGTGACACTTCTTTACGTATAATGGGAATAGATGCAGGTCATTTTTACATGGGAATACCAAAATACTTATGTTTTATTACTCTCTGGGTAATTTAGATTCAAAGGTTCAAAGTATATATTTCACATTGTCCATATGGCATGTATGAACATAGAATGACTTAGGTATCAGGGTAGAGAAAATTATCGCCATAAATATCACCTAATAAAACTTTTATGGGTGTAAGAATAATGAATACTTGGCATGTTAACTGAACTTTGAACATTTTACTGCATGCATACATTTGTATTAAAAATGTTTCTCAGACTCTGCATTTGCTATGTTTAAAAATTAATTTATTATTTTATTAATCTTGCTACGGCCTCAGGTTCATTTTCGACTTAAAGGCATGTCTTTTTTATTAAAAATCTCAGAAACCTTAAAAAGATATATATAAAGCAGTAACTGCTAGTTTAATTCATTATCTTATGACGATCAACGCACACTTTTGATCGTCCTCGAATTCCTCTCTTATCTGTCACTTCGCAACGTGTGTGATATTTCACATAATTAATCGAATATTGAAGGCGTTGCACGTGTCCTTCTCTAACAGCTTCTTATACAATTTTTGAACAAAACAAATCTACTACAACGTTGAATTTTAATATCTATAAATAGAAGTTATTTTATTAATTAAAAAAAAAATTTTTTTTAAGAAAGTTATTAATTTTATCCACTATATTTACCCCCTGTAATATTAAGTTCGCAATGAATTCAAGAATAACGAATGGAATCAATTTGTTATGTCAGTTGTAAATAATAATGGAACGTGATCATTTAAAAAAATTCATAAATTACGATCAATGCAAAATCCCAAGATATTCGAAACTTTAATTTCGACCGCTTGATACAAAGTCAATCCACTTAAATATGAACCCGTGTACCTCTCAAACCGAGTAAATTTTCCCAGCCGCTTCACATGCTCGAGTGACTACAAATATTTGAACATCAATCTCGTATCACAGCTAAGTTCACCTGGATTTTCATCGTAAATTATTCCAGGTAAACCAACTCGACAGCGTGTTCGAGTCGAATTCTCGCGCGTAACTCCAAGCGATCACTAGTCGACCGAATGAACGTCACAGGGGAATGGGGAGCCGTGATTGGTCGGTCGGCAATGAAGCGAAGCGTCACGGTCGCGGCGGTAGGGGGAAAGAGCGCGCGCGACGGTTTAGTAAGAGAGGGGCAACTGCGTGAGGAGGGCATAGCTGTCTCGGCGCTGTGTGCTATTTTCATCGCCGCTTTACTGCTGGCCCAGATTCGATGCGACCGTCACGACGTGAACGTGAATATCCGACTTGTCCGCGTGTTCACTGGGCCTCCCGGCACCACATCGTTGTCTACCACGTCTGTAATATCTAAAAGAAATCATTGCTTCGCCGTTCGTTGACCACGCCGGTAGTGTGTACTCGAATAACGGAGTTTCGAGACAGGTTGAGTGATTATTGTAATAACTTGTGAAATTTGCTTGGTGGAAATTCGTTGAACGTTTAACACTTGTCTCTCTCTTCCTTTTACCGAACCTCTCTCGAGAGAGAACGTTTTTTATGACCTGCTACGGAATCCTTCCGAAGTGAAATCGTGTACTACACGTAGTGTACAGTACACAGTGTGTGTAAGATGTGACTCCCCGGCGTGCATCGTGTGGTCTACTCACGCCGATTGTCGAACGTCACGACTGTGCGACGCACGGGATTCCACGTCTTTGATGTAATTGTATATTTCGTGCTGCTGTACTTGCTGCACGCGGGAAACCAGGTCTCGAATACACCTGCTCACAGCGGAAAGGCTGGCCCCGGGATTGTCAAATGACCTTAAGGTACGTCTTTCACGGTTGCGACACTTTCTTTTACCGCCTTGGTCGCGCATCACGTGGCGCAGACATTTTTACCTGATTATACGTGATGGCTCATTCACGTTTCGTGGACGGGCAAACAGGTCGCACGCATTTCTTGGCATTGCAAACTCTCATTATTCTAAGCGTTGGCAAGTGCCGATTATTAAGTAGCTTGTGTAAATGAAAATATGATGCGACACAGAGACTAATTTGTCACGCGACTTTTTTCTCTTCTGGCGTTCTACGGCTAGCTAGAAACTATATGGCAAATCGTAATGTAAAGCAATTTCATAGCGATCGCATTCAAACTACTTTATGTAATGAAAGAATGCATTGATATTTAAACAGTTGAAGTTGAACCCATATAGTTGCTCCTATTTCTTAGTTGATTTTTTCCGTGTCAGATAACCGATTAACACAATATTTGTCTTTGGTTCAATGTGAATGTGTCACAGAGGGAAAACCGATTAGACGCACGAATAGAATGTGTTGCTCGTGCGTCCGCTCGCCATTTATTCTCATATTTTGTTTTTTCTCGACAAATCTTGTTGCGTTTCTTCTTGCATACGTGCGCTATCGTCACCAAAGCTACTGTTGCATCAACGCGAGACGCGCGTAATCGATCGACAGATTTTTGCTCTCCGTAAAACGACCTATCCGTGCCTGCTAATTGCGGAATCGGCACGTGGGAGAATACGTGCCCGTCACACGGTATCTGTTCACCATTTATCGAACCGAGTTACGAATTGGTCCAGCATCAAAGTCTAATCGCTTTGACGATTTTACTATTTTTATCGTTGCTCTTCTCTCCAGGCACATTGAACTTACGCATCACCCGTAACGATCCGACCAGTTAAACAAATATGAGTGTTATATTTTGATATTTTAATGTAGGAATAATCCCCATTTAATTGATGCACGTTTCACCGTATAAGGTACTCATTTATAATATAAAAAAATAATAATACATGTTCCTGAAAAACATAAAAGGGAAGATATTTAAAATCTGCCGAATTTTATGCATAAAGGATACTTGTCAAGTGTTAAATACCCCATTATAGAAAAGTATGATTTAAGTGAACATCTCTAATATGGTGAAAACACTTCGTCTTCTAGTGTTGATCTCCATAGTTCTTTTAACTTCTTTGGTACAAGTTTACATTGTAAGTTGATCATAACAACTGCTGTGCTAGGTAAATATGTGTTTACAATCATGTAAGGTAGAGTATCAATTTTCTTTAATCTATGTTTCTACTTTCTTTCATTAAGGCAAAATGATAAAAAAATTTTCAGTATTAAGGAAGATCACATTATATTTTACCTTTATTGATCTAATACATTAATCGTTTAAAAACCAATTTTCTGAAAATTTAATGATATTTTACTACCAAATTTATCCAAAGAAGGAATACATGAGTTCATATAACCGTATGAATCATTCTGCATACAAGATCATTTAATCATCAATTCCATGAAGTCAATGCGATAAAAATAAGTTGTGCAGCGTCACCTGAATATTATACAGCCATTTATCTTGATTAAAATCAGGGAAATATTATTATAAATCACAAATTATCAAATTTCAAGCATGCAGACATTTTCATGTTCTGAATTTAATTTTTTCTTGCAACTAGTGTAGCTTTGATATTAATGTGACATTTTCATATCGACCATTCTTTGTTGTCAAAAATATAAATTATTTTTAAAAACAAAATGATTGCACAAAAAGATCTCATAAATATTTACGAGTTTCTGTTTGCTCCGTCAAATTCGTCTTCAATCAAAACAACTTTAAATAAAAATCCGACTGACCATCGCCAAATATTGAAAGTATTCCCTCGTAAAAAACTCATACAAGAAAACGCTCTACGATAAAAGTTACTCCGCTTTCTTGTCATACTTATTCCAAACCACCCTGTCCAACAGCCACTTGCGCGTGGTTCACGTGACCTTAATATTCGCAGAAATAAGAAATGAGAACAAATTAACGGATTAGAAAGAAAAGGAAACGCAATTGCGTTTGTTCAACTAGACTTATGCAACCGCGAAACGAGATGACGTAGAATTCAATTACATTAGAGGCTCTTTGTGCGGCGTTGTGTTTGGTGCATCTCGCGACGGAAACGGCGAGGCCACCTTGAAGCAACAGACCGTGCACACACCTGCTCTTTGGAGGTTACGTAGAAACACATACAGTATTGTGCAAAACTCTTTTGTTAGGTTCCCATCATCGTTACAAACATTTTGTTATTTCACAAATTCGTTCAAGAACTATTGTTTCAATTCTTTTATTAATTTTTAGGGAATGTTTAATTCAAGAATTATTAATTGTGATAAAAAAAAAATCGGTTAGCTTAAAATAACCAATATTTTGTATGATTTCTTTTTATTTTATTTGAAGATACACAAATAGATTTGTAATAGATTGTTAAAGAATCTTCTCATTAATTCACTTCTGTTTTTTAACGATTCAAGAAGTTTATTTTCGGTTTAATTCAATTCTAAATATTTCGATGTGTGTGTTTGCAGTATTTATTGATTAAACAGTAACTGTTGTGGTGGAATCTAACAGACTTCAACAATTTTTGTTTTCGTTGTAATTCGCAAATATTTACTGTGTACACATTGCTTTTTAAAACTTTTGCACCATACTGTACAGTCGGCCGAGAAATTGCGTTTCAAGCATCACCGACCTTGTTGTGCGCCAGAATTTTCGAATTTTCGTGCAGACGCTTTATTTTCGAACGAAATGAGACGGTTTAATTAACGATTCTGTTTTGAATTAAAACAGATTTATTTGAATTAAAAGAATTGGTTCATAATGAGGGTCAAAATGACCAATTCGTGGTTCTTTCCAGAACTGTGGTAAATTTATCATGGTACCTACAACACGTTTGAAAATTTACAGTGATTATTAAAATCTGTTTCCCTTATATTAACTTATTTTTTCGTATAATTTTTCATTTGACGTCTTTGTCGCAAATAAGGGTAGCTAATTCCAATGTTAATGCATCCAGTCCCTTTTTTTCATGTTTAAATTTTTCTCAAATAAATTCATGAAACAGGGTGGTCCAGGATCCATCGATCGGTCTGCATATCTTCAGAGCTACCGTTTGAAAGCGATTTTAAGGGCGTTCAATTGGAAAAATCTCGATGGATTTTCTGCTGTCACCGTTATGACGTGATCGTGACACGCGGATGGTGCGTGATGTTGATAGAGCTTAATAAATTGTCGTGAAAATATTGACACTCGATCGGTCGCCCAGGAATCCTCGAGTTACCACCGCAAACTGGTCGGTGCCGTTTCTTGCCCGTTTCCGGCGTCGTCCAATGATATAATTTCTAATTTCCAGTGACAATGGAATGTGTCGAACGCGTGTGAAAATTACCGTTTTCCACGATCCATTAGGCATCGTTGTTGTAAATACAATTCGACTGGGATTTGCATCTAGTTACTCGTATAATTTATTCAAGATAGTGTGAAAAGGGTGATAGAGGGGTAGTATTGAAAAATGCTTTAATTAATTGAAAATTTTATTTAAAAGGGTAAGGTTGAAACATGCTAGCAATATAATTGTAGAAAACAGTTCTTAAGATTATTTATTTATTATTATTGATATGAATAATGGCAAAAATATACAAATTGTAAAGAATATGTAAATTCGAGACTGTAGTCTGTTTAATTCTCTGGATAAAATTTTGATTGGCGTGTCTAATGAATGGCCATTAATGAAAACGCGAAAATTTGTAATTCATTGAAGTCAGAGTGACTCGTGCGAGTACTACGCGTGGGTAAAGCGTATAGGTCAGTTGTGCAACAAGTTCGCGAAGTGCTGGAAGTTTCGTAGGCACGAAGTTCAGGGGTTACAGTGAATTTAATTTTAGGTATTGACCTCATGCTGGGTTCAGTTCCAAATTTTGCCTTTTTATTGGAAGGTTGTACTCATATGTACAAAAAAAAAAATAAAAATTGTTTAGTATGATTTCACGAAGTTCAAGGGTTACACTGAATTTAATTGTAGGTATTGACCTTCAATTGTACCCTGGGTTCAGTTCCAAATGTTGCCTTCTTATGGATGGTTGCATTCATATTTGCAAAAACCATAAAAAGTGTTGACTATGATCTCACGAAGATCTTTTTTAATAAAGTTACTATAGGATAAAGGTGATGCATTTGTAACCTGTTAACTGTGTACGATGAATGTACTTGTCAGGAAAAATAACAGTTTTACTATTTATAATACGAAAAAGGACGTACATAATTATATATATTATAGTAGAATTATCAGATAATTCGAAACGTTATTAATTCAAGATTGTTCTTGTTCAAATAAAATATTGGATTAAGGTGACATGCCTCGACGTTTATTATATTGTTAACGCAATTTTGTCTTAAATTTGTGCAATAAATTGTTACCTAATGTGTAACAAAATAAGTGAACTAGAACACTTAGTTCAATTGAATGCTGAATTAATTCCACTGATAGTAACATCTTCGATTCATTAAATTTATTTGAATGAGTCAACTTTTTAAACAGATAAACTTTCATTTCATGTGTAAGAGAAGTATTTCTGGAATAAAGGTTATATTCTTTTATCAGAACTCTGACTCATCCCTGATATACTTGTTACGAGTTTACTAGATCATTTACGAACCTACGACAATTGTTTCGTAAGCCTAGAAATTTCAGAGAAACGCGTAAAATTTTTGCGAATATATTTCTCAGAACAATGATAGTCGCAGCTTTATCAACACTTTGATTAGTAGATAATTTAGAGATATTAAACGGAAAATCAGAATCATCAGTTACGCATCGTATGTTATAGATGAAGATAAGCACAATTTGTATACTATACCCATTATTATTATTGATTATTAATACTTTTTTTCACTTTATTATAGTTTAAAGAATTAGAAATTATTACAATTAATATTTCTAGTTTATATTATTATATTAATATTACCTTGAAATATTTTCACGTTATCATTATTGTTATTTTAACGATGCTTTTCATTATCAGCAAATATCAAAAATGTCAAAAACAACTGAATTTCACTTATGAACAACAATTTTTTAATTCCTGGAATACAGGAAATTCATTCGTTTTCCCATTAAGTAGGGATTACATTGGAAAACGCGTATCTACCCCATGGAAAAAGAAATTAAAAAATGATACCGATAGATCAAACCTTGAAACTAATCAAACTCTGACGTCACATCATGTTTGGTATCTGTTTAATTTTTTTATGATTCTATCTCTCATCGGGCTTATCTAAGCGAGCGTAAAGTAGGAGCCGAATATACGAACCAATATTGTGTTAACACCGCGAGGGATCTAGGGACTCCCTGAATGTACGAGAGTACATTAACGGCCAAAAGTATAAGATCACTTCCTAGTTCGTAGTAAAATCGAATTTCACGTTAGCTTTCATATAGATTCCAAATTAATGTGAAAATCAAATATTTTGATAGACTATGTATTAGAAATCTATCTTAACAGAAGGGAAACAAATTTTTGTTTATCCTTTTTACAGAAAATTGTTGTAAATTTTCGGAAGTGCGTCCCGAAAAATTGATACAACCCATACAAGAAATTGCTAACTGGTTACTTTGACCACCTTTGTGTCATAGTTCTACTGTTAAGAAACAAACGCGTGATCGCGGATTTTCTATGTGCTCGATCAGTGGTTTATCGACATTCCGAGAACGAGACGAAGCGACAAATAAGGAAATAAGGTCGCGCGTTGTGATAGCACGCATTTATATTAATTTCTAGTTGACACATCGTTTCCATTTACACGAGGCAGTTGATGTTGTAAAATACAAGTATGAAGTGGTGGGAAGTAAAGAAAAAAAAAAATTATTATATAAATTATTAAAAAACAAAATTCTGTGCAACTTGGTGTTTATTTTCTTTAAAACCATGTGTCTCGAGAAATTAAATTGTGAAACGAAGAGATGTAGAGGGATGGTTAAAATTTTTTTATTGAACCAGGCATGGTAACATGAAATTGTTCGAAAAAATTCACATAGGATTTTTAAGTCAAGAACACCTTATATTTAACAAACCACATGTGGTTTTTCTTCTTTTTTACAAGTTTTTATAAATCTTCGAATAGCTTGAAAAATTCCATTCTTCTAAAACAATTTGAATCCCCTTCGAGATTTTAATATTATTATATTGTGACAAATCGACACAACAGCTCTCTCCCCCATTGAGCCGGCAGAAAATTTCCTTTGCCATATAATAGGTGTTGGTATTTTCTTCCTTTTTCGCCTGATAAACTCTCCGCGGATAGCTGATACGCACGTTGACTCCTTGACCCGCGATTTCTCTTGTCTCGCGTTTGTTGTTGCACGCTCTCGTGCAAGAACCGTCGTCTCGCGTGAATATATCGTGACCGCTAGCCGGTGTCGCGATAATTAACAATGGATTTCCTTGTTTAGCGTACCGCGGAGACGGACTCTGGTAACTTTCTCGAAGACTGACGCGAAACTATGGAAAGCCATTCCGATTTTCGTATCCTGTATCTCGATGTTCGTGACGAGACGTGGCCGCGAAATGATCTTGTCAATCAAGAACACGGAGAATCTGGAATATTTTCGGGTTCTCGAAAATATTCGAATATTTAGAAAATGTTTAGATTGTCGAATATATCGAGATTGTCGGGAATTTCAATAATTTAGATGAATGGTAACAAAGAATCGAAGGAAATGATTGTCTGACATGATTGTTTATTCGATTGTTTCAAATAACTGATTATTTCTGTTACCGGTTGTCAAAATTTATGAAAATTTTGAGAATCTCAATGTACTCGAGATTTTCAACAATTTTGAGATTTTCGATCGATGGATAGTTTAGAGATCTCGTCAGTTTCGAGATCTTGTCACACACTTCTAATTTTTATGTCTTTTTGTGCGATTTTTATCTTTTATAGGACACCGTAATAATTAATAATTTACACGTTTGTCGTGTAAATTAAATTAGGGGATAGGGCTACATCCTATTCTATTAGGAGAACCGGAAAGTGATGTCGTTTTCTTATATTAAATTCAAACACATAAATTTTTAACGAGTTTTTATTTTTAATTATTGGTATGATCTCGCTCTCATTATTAATAATCTTTTGTCATTTAGTGTGCAAATTTTCAATGTCGGATCGATAAAAATCGATTGGTTTTTGAGAAAAATATCCAGAGATGGAATGATAGAAACGACGTTACTTTCCGGTCCCCCTAATACTTATATAGAGTAGCTATAGCGTACGGATTTGTAGGTTAATTTAAATAAGTATAGCAACAGGTAGGGACCCTATTATGACAAAGGAGTTTCACTTTAACGTGCAATATCTGGAAAAGGTCAGAGGAAAATAGTTTTAAACAACTCGATCGTTTCTTTGGTTTTCTATCAATGAATTCTTTTGAGTCAGCGAGTATCACTTCATTTCAAACGAACGGAAGAATGTACTTGCATACCTACAAACTTCGATTGCCTTCGGAAATTAACTGTGTCGATGGTGTATCAACAGGTGAATTCATAATACAGTCCGAAGAAGTTCGTTGACCAGTTAATTTAACGTTGAAGCAAACGAAATGAACAAAAATAACTGTTTAAAAATTTATCCAATGAAACAACTTCAACAGCTGTTTTTCTATTTGACGGAACAACACAAATATACCCAAATCTATTTCCCTCTCAGTTATGCAATTTCAAGTTCTGTTAGATTGTATACCTTATTCTTTAGTATTTGCACATTGAAAATAGATATACAAGAAATGTCCGTAAATCTAGCATTAATATATGAATGTTTGAAATGGACGCATAAGAAATGCCCGTAAATGTTGTATTAACACTATTCCTACCGACACTTCACGTGTACCTATTCCTACCGCGACATTCCCATGTAAGACAGACTACAAATTTTTCTCAGAAAGTAAACAGTAAAAAGAGAAGTGAATATTGAAAAATGTATTATACGTATGTTTGACGTAAAGTCTAAAGTTTAACCCCTTGACTACTGTGGGCGCCTATAGGAGCTTAGAAATTTTGCGTTTGTGATACTGAGAGCGCCTATAGGCGCTCGACACAGTTTGACTTCCTGACACTGAGAGCGCCTATAGGCGCTTCACACAGTTTGGCTTTCTGACACCAAAAATTCGCCGTTCTCGGCGCACATCGTAACTCAATCCCTGCCGTATGGTACGACCGGTACATATCAAAGTCTGCCGTAGTCAAGGGGTTAAAGGCGATTCAATTATATCGTATATATGAAATTCTAATCACAATTTTAAAAACGGTCATTTGACCGGTCGTGGTAGGAATAGTGTTAAACACAGAGAATGTGTTAGCAACGGGGCCGACGGTGAGCTAAGGGTTCAAACTAAAATTCCGCAGTTAACCGGTCAGGGGAACGTAAATGATCGATTGCTGTAACATTTAGTTAGGTGCGGTATATTAAACCTGGTCGCAATAAATCTGGCCGTTTTGTCGGTTACCGTTGTATCACGCGGACAACGTCCTTGTCATTTGCCGACGATGCACGCGACAATGTCAGCCATGCAAATTATGCGATGACATAACCACGGACGGTATTTTTCTTTCGGTGTGCGCCTCCGTGCTGCGCTTGTTCTAGCCGCCGTTTGCCAAATCGTTCTATTGCCAATTTCGGGATCAGCTGCTCTACGGGGTACTTTTTCTGCGCTGGGGCGATTGCTGTGTTCGCGTTACTCGAGCCGGGTCCTAGGTAGACGAGAGACTAGAAATCTTGCTTGATGGGGACGAAATATGTAAAGGTGCAACGGTGTCCGGTTAAATGGCCATCGGTGGCCATTTATGCGGACAGTATTATATTTTGTAGGAAAGACTTCTCTCGAAATCGGATTACTATCCGTCCGGAGAAAGTTTTTCTTGTAATTGGCTTGTTTGCAACTAACTTTGCCCATTATTTTGTCCCACTGGTTTTTGAGCCGGCTATTGTAGATTAGACCAAGGCTTGCCTCGAACGAGGAACTCTAAGAAACGACGAGGATACATTTCTGGATACTTAACGGCTTAACCAACCGATTGGGTATATCTCCCTTTCTGATTCTATTTATATTTGTTATTAATTAAGTCTCGAACTGGAGTTGGTCAACTGTGAACAACACTGGTTCAAGACTAACTAATAACAAAAGGGAATAGAATCAATGGCAGAGGAAAGAATGGGAGATCTCTCTGAGCAGTTCTGAACCGGAATAATACACGTCATACCCTCTTAACATTAGGTTTATGGGACCCGTCAGTTTCACGGGTTTCGAACTCCATGAGCAAAATTTGCAGAAACAATTACTATTGTTCCTAGCAATTTTTGCTAATATTTATCAATGGAGCCGTACAAATATACCCAAATCTATTTCCCTCTGAGTTCTACAATTTCAAATTCTGTTTGATGTATACCTTATTCCTTAGTATACGTATATTGGAAACAGATATACAAGAAATGGCCGTAAACCTAGTGTTAACCCTTTGCACTCGTATGTCTCAGCGTATGCGACATCACAAGTAATACCGTGGAATTTTCACTTTTTTTAATTATACTCATGAAACGTTACAGCTAAGTATGCTAATAACGTATTGGAAAAGTTTTGATTTGATTGAATAAAAAAATAAATTCCGAGTTGGCGGTAATTCATGGTCATATTAAATTCGAGTGCAAAGGGTTAAACGGCCCACTAGTGGCACAGTTACCCTATAGAGCCGTTGTACCTTGTGATGGATTTTGCGACGGATCGCGAAAACGAAAGGACAGTTAACGGTTAAGCGAAACTTAAACGGTAAACAGTGGGCCGTGCGCGCCATCTATATTTAAAGTTCGCTAGTTGGGCTTAAAATATCCCACGAAGAGAAAACGCTGACAGGGGAGACAAAGTGCGGCGCGCACTGACAGCTTAAGCACGGGAACGGTAAATAAAATTCTGTTTGCCGTCCCATCATTGAATTCGGCTCGAATTCACGCATTTGTCTTGCGCTTAGCCGGGACGACGACGAGTTTAGTTGCGCCAAGGCACGAGCAAACATAGGGGCTCAACAAAGTATAAGGTGGCTCTACCGTTGCTCTACGAGGAAAAGTCTTCGTGCTGAGTTTGTGCGAATTGTTTTCCTTTTTTTTTTCTTTTCTTTTTGCTTTCTTCGGTTTTCTTTCTTCGGACGAAAGCGAAGGAAACAATGGCTGCTTTTACTTTTCGCTGCTTTCTCGCGGTTATTAGCTGCCTTGCAGTTAATTCTGAAATTGAAAGGGGAATCGTTTGTTGTGCTAATAGAGTAACGACCGATTAGAATAAGCTGTTCGTTTCCACGGTGACCTTTCTTTGATTTCGTTTGGTAATTATTTGTATTTACACTTTTTTTTCTTTTTGTTGATAATTTAATGAGAAAATCGAAAGAAATTGGAATTATCAATAGAACTGCCAGAGCAGTCAAAATGACGGATTGATGATTATTTATAGCAACCTTATAGATTCTCTTTACCGAGCTTCTAAAATTTACTATGATTTTCTGCAGAAGATATAAATAAAGATTTGTTTCCTGTGTATTTCATATTTTTTTATGTAATTTTTTATTCGATCTGTTCCATGCAAATAAGTACATTGTAATCGTCGGTAGTTCTAGTGGTAATAGAAAAATTAGGAATCGAATTTAATCGGAGAAATTGGGAAAATTGAAAAATCTTAAGATTTACAAAAGTTGTCAAATTTCACAAATATAAATTTAAATCATTTATAAAATGATATAAAATAGATTACCTTAATTATGCACCGTAACATACTAGTTTTGTAACGCAATAAAAGCATCTACTATTAGAATGCAGAAGCTACTACCTCCAAAGACAAAAATACAAAATAGCATCACCTATTTCCTTGACGTCATCATATAGGAAACACTAAATTATCTAACAGAAATTAACATCTACCACAAAATGTATGCATAGTTGCTAATGACCTAAATGAAGGTCGTTGCAACGTTAAACATGAATTAAAAAATAAAAATAAAATATTCTGTTAATATGTCGAATATATCAAATCGCTAGGTATACGATTTAAGTGACAGTCACTTTCAAAAGAAATTCAGCGGAAAATTTTCTTAAAGAAAAGATCTTGGTAAAGGAACAAAATCTCATCAAACTTCGCAACAATTTTATTCTGCCAAGCGGCAGCAGCACTCTTTGTACTCGTTTTAAAGAAGTGGTACTATATAAGCGTGCAAGTAGACGTTCTCTGAGCTTCTAGAAACGTTCTCTGCATAATAAAAAGATACAGCGGGGGACCGACCAATTTTAAGCACTTGATACACGAGTGCAGGAGGTTAACAAGATTTTGTTTAAAGATAGACGAATATCTCTGCGCCAGTGAATATACCAGCAGAAACTCGACGAGAACGTTCTCTTCTTTGTTCACTAGCTTTTGCATCGACTTTATTGCCGCGACTAACGCGATTTTTATGGCCACGTGGGCGGACTTCGTTTCCTACTAGGGTCAAGTTTTCGTCATGCACGGTACAGTAGTGGACAAAAGTTTCGGACCGAAGAGTCAACGAAAATGAATTAATTCATTTATGAGAAACAGGACGATAAACAAAATTTATGTTCTACTATAATAACCATAAGAATAAGTATATATGTAAAATATTTATAGGCAAGTTTTATTTTTACTATTTAACAGAGAGAGATAGTAGGGCTCAGGTGTGAGTAAAATAAAATAAAGCGAAGTACTTAGAATATAATAATATATTTAAAATAGTTTAGTAATAACAACTTAAACGACTTTTCAACTTAGCAATTACGACTTTCTTACTTCCTTCAGAATCACACTCTTTCTGCCTTCGCAGTCAAACTTTTTTTACTGTACGCTCGCATTTTCCTCGTCATATATTCTTCCAAACACTTATTTCCTTTCTTTCTAATTCTAAACCTTTCTCACTCGATGCATTCGATCACGTTCGATATGTTGAGGCTCGTTTAACGTAGCATACATATGTAAATAGTTAAGTGGCCCGAGGAAAAAAAAGATTGAGTATGGCTGATTTACGTTGTCCTCTCGTCGTAAACTTTTATCCGCTACTGTACGTACCAGGAAACGACATTCGACCTATTTCGCGAGATCGTGATCTTTGACGTGGAAGCACATGCTTTTGCAAGCTTCGGACTAAGAATAATTTTTCGCAAAAGATTCTGTGTACCATATTGGGGCACCTATATTTAACCTTCGTTTAATGGTGTCATTACGAGAATAAATTTTTTAGTTCCTCGGATATGGGTATTTTTAACATATTCATTTATTCGGAATTTTCTATTGTTATAAATAAGTTGTTACTAGGCTGCGGACTTTTATGCATTTAAAGAAAATTCAAACATGCAAAAAGGTACAAAGTGCACAGAATATGCAGAAATAATTTCTCATTATAACTCAAATAATTTCTTAACATTATAATAATGTTAATTGAAGGATTTTTATTTAATAATATATTAATATTTCAAAAACATTTATATTATTTACAATTTTTTATTTTCACTTTAGATAATAAAATAATTTAACAAAAAAGTATAATAGTACAGTAACTTCATTGCAAGTTTTGCCTCCCACTACCAGTAATAAAATAAAATGCCATCAACTTTTTATTTGGAGAGAAAATAGGATAAAATTTAAAATTAATTTTAAAAATAAAATTAATCGTCATATTAATCCTTTTTTTATATGTGAAATTAATTCTAAAAGTACTTTTCATTCGGTGATGTTCAATGCTGTAAAGTGCATACATCCAATTGTTTGTAATTGCTCTGTAGAGTAACCGCAGAACCCTATCAATCGAGGCAAGAGAGCAAACAATGTTCCTGTTTGAAAATTCCATCAACCATTTGTACAATTACGCATCAAACGATGATATAAAAAACAAACCAATTAGAATCCGATGATCGAATTACTCGATAAAACAGAGTGTGATACATGTGTTTGGTTTGCACTCTCTGTGCCCATAGAATCTCGATGCAACGGCAATAATTGTTTGTTGTGCAGGTCATATGGTGATCCTGCTGTTACAGTTTATTTGTGTTTAACAAATAATTCAATGCAATTACAAATGATGGTGTAATATGCGTTTGTAAACGATTCTGCAGGAAACAAGTATGATCTTTCACTGTTAATTTTTAAACGCCTGCATTTCAAATTATGGAAATACATGTAATTATTAACTTATAATAATTAAATTCAAATCATTTATATATAAATGATGCTAATTTCTATAAAATGTATTTTACTTGGAATTGTTTTAAGTAAATAGGTTTATTTATTATTTTTGCAAGATTCCATTTAATAACAGACTAGTGAAACTCTAACAAGAGCAAAGATTTTAGAAATTAAAACAATTGTAAAGGAAACCCATGATGAAGTAATTACTGTTTTAAAACTTTCTGTAAATTATAATTAATATTCGTTTTCATGGACTAAAATCCTATATTAACCGTCTCTAATAAAAGAAAAATAATTAATAACAGTGATCACCTAATAATACTTCATTATTTCAACAAATTATAAAGTTTAACAGTGAAAAAGTTTCAGCTCACACAAAATGTTTAAGTAAACTCTTAACCTTCTTAATACCAGTTAAAATGAACAAAGTTCGATTCAAGAAAACTGTGGTTTCTCGATTATTAAAAAATTCATTTATCTGAACACTTTCATCTCCCTATTCATACATAACGCACAGAAGGCTCTCTGCTTGTATTATCTTGGCGCTTTTCGAAATTTCATCAGCTCAGGCGCCGTCTGAGAAAGTTCGCGATAAAACGCCAGCTGACAATGACACCAGAAACAGACGGAGAAAAAAATTAGTAAAGAGGAATCAGTCATGAAGAAACCGCGCTATATTTAGCTCCGTCAGCTTTATCGAGAGCCGGTGGTTCGGTTTTTATCGGTCTGTTGGCTCGCGATGAAATTTTATTTCTCGAACGGACACCAATCGAAAGCCACTGTTGTGCGGTGGCCTATCATTAAAATTCTCTAGTAGAGAGAGAGTATCCTGACGCGCACCGGACATGTTTAACCGTTTCACAATCTCTTTGTTTTGCGTCATTATCGGCGTCAGTGCGGTTAGTCGATAGCGTCATTCACAATATACAGCGATGTCCACTTAAATGTCCATCGATCGACCGGTTCACTCTCTGCCATTGCATATACATCTAGGAAGTAGGTGGTGATTTCTTACGAAAAAAAAAAAAATAAAATTCGTTCGTTTTCTATTCAGTTTTCGAGATAATCAAACTTGGAGATCAGCTGTGCGTTAATTTTTCTTAATACGTTAATTTTTTTTGTGTTTTAATTGTGAATAGAAAAATAAGAGAAAATAAGGAACAATAGTGTAAAATCTAATGAAAGTCGTTAACAGTCTTCTTGTTTAAATAAATTGCATTTATGGTATTAATCAAATATTTCGGGTACCATTTCTGTTAGGGGGACCAGAAAGTTCTTATCTCTAGATATTTTGCAGAAAGATCAATTGATTTTTATCGATCCGGCATCGTAAACCCGTCAAATTGACGGGTCTCGTAAACATAGTGTTAAAATCGTTCGATGTTTAGGAGTTTCCTTACGAATGACGAGAGTTCTCGAGGAACTTGCGTTCTTGCGCGTCTCGCCAGAGGGCGATAAATAATACGTCGACGCTAAGCATAGGTCGAGGGACCCCTAAGGTCAGACATCCAGATATTCATAAAGTATGCTTCCTATTGAAAGTGATCTATTTTTATTTATTCACCTCAGTTACGGACAAAGTATTTTAGGAAATACAATTTACAAATAACACAGCACATACAGATAAAATACTTCCACAAATTCATCTATAAAAAAGATATGTTTTATTAATTATAATAATAAAATAATTGTAACCAATTTACATTGAAACAATGTTAACTTATACTGTGAATTAATTGGAACACTTGTCATTCACAGCAGCTAAAATGAGTATTTGCAGAGAGAGTGGGGGGATGTATGTATTTAATTTAATTTCAGCCCTTTCCACCCAAAGATGGTTTACATAATTAAGCTTAATCGCCCTTATCCTTTCATACTCTCCCTATTAATGTCTTCCCTTATCTCCTATAAGATATTTCTCTCTCTTTCTCAATTTCCTCTCAAAAGCATTTACAATATTCGAATAGAATATTCAACGTTTTTTATTTTCACAATATTAAATTTTTGTAAGCACATAAGATTATTATTAGACATGAAGAAATTTCATTTAGGTACTTAGATCAGATCGAGGAAATATATGCAAATGGTCTTTGTAGCCATTGCATAATAAAACTGAGAGAATGGTGTGTCTAGAGTTATCTGATTAGCTATCCGTGTAATTAATATGCAAAAATGTATTTCCTGCCATCGTTTGATCTCCATCGAGAGTTTTCCTAGCTTCCCCGGAACAGCAGTCAAGTTAAAACCTGTTTATACCAGAATGATCTACAGTAGCGGACAAAAGTTTAAGACCAAAGAAAATAAATAAATTGATTTATAGGAAATAACACGACAGATAAAATTCGTATTTAGTGTTAATTAAAATAAATATGTGTCTTACCGTAATGAAGTGGTAAAAATGAATACATAGACAATACTTGCAAATCATAAAAGTATGTTTTACATTACCCCCTCTCGCGTTAAACTTTTGCCCGCCACTGTATAACGGTCTAGCTTCCAATCAAGATCCATTCAAGTTGTGTCAAGGCTTTAACTTGGCTTTGCCGTGGAGGAGATATTGTCGGCAGAAATCAGAGAGGTTCGCAGTGTGTGAATACTTCGTTCAGTCTACGTTTCTTTGATCAATGCTTTATCTTTTATCTAAAGACCTAAGCTAGCGTTGGTAACATAAAGATATCCCACTAGCTTTAACTCTGATCTGTCCCTCGTGTCAATTCGCTACATTTTTCACATGAACGATTATAATGACACTATTCTGCCATTTGTTAGAAAAATTAATCCAACACCAGATGAATATTATTTATTATTATTATTTTTTTTTTTTTTTTGACATGAAGTAAAACTAGAATACGATCTGCATTGTGAAAATATTTGACAAAGCAATAAAGATGTTTTCACTATTGTAATTTAATAAACGTGCGAATATGTATATTAAAAAGATTTTAATATACATTTCCATATTACGTTTCAAATATTGGAATAACGCGATCAGCTGCTGGGATTTTTTATTATTATTCACACTAATCGACACTTACTTATATATACAAGGTGTCCCAGGTTTTTTATTCTGGGGATCTAAATGAGAAAAAGATGTTATGTAAACATAGGTCGTTCGTAACTCTATTTAATGCTTGTGACAAGAGTACGAAATACAAAGGAAACAGGAACTCAGTAATGTTTCAACGATATTTACATTTTATTTGTTTATCCGAACTGTGTTCATCACTCGAAATCATCGATCATCAAATCAATGACCCGTTCAATGAAGTGAGCTTCAATGAAACAATGAAATTTGTAGTGTGAAGTTCGAACATTCTATAGTAATTTCGTAGCAAATATTAACATAGTTAATTACTTAATATTTACACAATTTAACATAGTAAATGCGTCAATTATTTTTCTTAGAATTATCATATATGAAAATTTTATAAAAATCGATAATGGCCACCTGAAAATGTTCTCTTATCAGGTTAATGATTCGAAAGACCGTTTATTAGAACAGTTTCCTTTCTTTATCAGTTCGAATACTCGGGATTCCA
Source organism: Tetrapedia diversipes (assembly GCA_033822845.1). Classification (NCBI taxonomy): domain Eukaryota; kingdom Metazoa; phylum Arthropoda; class Insecta; order Hymenoptera; family Apidae; genus Tetrapedia; species Tetrapedia diversipes. The sequence goes on from JAOPTO010001196.1 coordinate 430,998, forward strand.
CTGTGCGCACAAATTCAATTCGATCGCAGAAACGATTATAATTTACGTAGGTCTAAGTAAGATCTATCGGGGATGTGGCTTGTCTCAGCTTTTAATCAGTTTATAATCATTGAATGTTTGCTCGTTGATCTTGAGCGCTGAATCCAGGCTTAAAATAGATCTCGCTAATTAGCGGTTCCGTTAATGAATTGGCAAAAATAATTGTTTTTACAAATTTAGTATTACTTTTACTGTAATACTTTTTAAGGTATAAATAGCGAATACTTAATTTTGTTGTTTAAAACAACAAAAGATTAATTGTTTTTATTTTCTTTAAAATGTAATGAAAATATACTTAACTCTCTGATACTTCTCTGATACATTATTATTTAATATTAAATATTAAGCAACTAGAAGAAGGTACCAGTAATTTTCTCAGAGAATCTATATATATTTTAAAATCAATTATTTTATCAGAATCAGTCAATTTCAGTAAATTTTCATTAACCAAAAATAATTAGCGTGCAATATACACAAGCATTAATCTAAAGATACCTTGTTCATTTTAAGTATGCATTCCTTATTGATAAGGGAAAGAAATTGCTTTATCTATTCTTACAAAGTCCATATAGCATATCCACATAAGTATACTGCTAATACTTATTTCACAGAAACTTCATATTTTATTAAAATTCTATTATATTTTAGGCGGCCCTACTAAATATTTTATGCACGCAAATGGCTTTTTATTAAAGCGATTAATACTGTATTAATTGCATATTAACTGCAATCTTAAATTATTATTTATAGCTATTACTGTATATTTAATTATTCGTCTATTTTTAAGTTATTCAACTAATTATAAGTCGTAGTGTCTTTTGTTCCCTAATTCAATACTGTAAACATCAAAGGAAACGCACCGAAAAGAAAGTTCTTTGGAAATAAATTTCCCTCGGTCAATTTCAATTTCACGGTGTACATAAAGTTCCCATTGCCTCCCATTTCGCTTCAAAACGGAAGTTCTTATCGGCGATCGATTTATATTGGAACGCGGTCGAGTCGATAAGCGGGGGATAAAAAAAAAAAAAAGAATTCCGTACTTCCACGAAGAGGGTGCTCTTTCCTGTAACCGCAAAACAAGTCTATAATGGGTAGCGTATTTATAGCCGTTTGAATTACGCTACCGGGTACAAAATAGAAGCAAGAAAGTTGAACGTATTCCCGGAATTTTCGTGGACTTAATTTATGCGCTCATGGCACGTATATACACAGAGGGGCATAACATTACGTCCCTGTGCAATTTATCTTTTTCGAATAGGAAACACCTGTATCCACTTCGCACATTTCATTGAATTTACATGTTGCTTCACGTTAAAAAACCTCTGTGGGCAGATCGAATCGATTTCATCTGCAACGAGAATTCTATTTATTTAGGGTCTTTCGAAATTTATATTTTTCTTCGCTAGGTCTATAAACATTTCATTTAAATAGCGATGATACGTTAAAATAGAGACTTCAAAAAATATACCAGAATTTTTTCAGATTTTTTAACAGCTTAAAACAGTAAAACAAAAGACACTGACACAAGGAACCCAGTGTGCTCACAGAACATTAATGATAAGTGTATGCACTGAATAATTTAAAAAAAAAAATAAGTGGGCATTTTTGGAAGTAGACGTTCTTTCGGTTCTTTTCTGGAGATCTAAATTATTATATTGTTACGTTGCGTACAGCATTAAATGCGTTTTATTGTTAGAAACATGCAAATAACTGCGTGTTTCCACTTATCGCACACATAGTCGTAAACGTGCACTCGTAAAAGTAAGGCAGCTGCAAGCATTCGATCGCGCCAATGCACGTGTGTGACAGTACAATATATGTACCACATATAAAACTACCTCTTTGTTTTGTTTACGTGTTCCCCAGTATAAATGCGACATAAAGTACATCGTTATGTGAGACGCACATTTAATATCGATTAGTTAATACTGTGAAGAATATTTTTACATTATTGACATCTCTATTCAAATTATCCTTTCTTGAAATTGATTCATTAAACCGTTTCCGAACGAGCTTCCTTTAGACGCTTCAACAGGTTGTTCATTGTGAAAATCGTTCGTACCTACAATAGAATATTACATTAGATTATTCGGTTTTTTCTTAGGGTTAATTTGATAAAACAGTAAAATAATTAACACAAGTATGTAATTAACATGGTGATTATAAAATGATAAATTGTGCAATGGTATGTAATGCAAATAAATTACATCGATTGGGATCTACGTTTTAAATGTAGGTTAGGAGAAAATGATACTGACACCAGAAACGTATTTGAAGTTTGTCGAAGTTTCATTCCAGACTAAACTAACCTATACTAAATAAAAAGAAAACGAATAGTGGGTTCGAGTTTCACTTGTCTCGAATAGCAATACACGAACATAAAAAAATGAACACTGCCCGCGCGGCATGTTCGTACTCGTTTTCACTGGGGCTAACGTATTCCACGCTAAAGTAGGTTTCTAGGTTGATTTCAGTGAATCTTTTTTCATCGACGCTACACCGAAGGTGCTAACGGTAAAACCACGTATACGTGGCGACCTCTATACGTATCTCAGTCATTGACACGTTTTAGCTTTTTAAGTGTAATACATCTCCGATTTTTAACCGTTTGAGTTTCGTACGCTTATTTATATTTTCAGTATGATTTTTCATAGAATGCTATCCTACTTAAACAACATGGAATAATGCATTCAAGATTCCTGTTTTTCAATTCTTTAACACTAGATTGCCGGATGTTGGGTATATACCTATTTTGCCTGAAACGAGTCAATTTGACTCAAACATGAGAACTGAAGCTTTTAAAAAAACATAAAACTTTATTTTAAAGAAAGTTTATTCAAAACAATTTTTACATATATATTCTGTGTTTGAAATACATTTTCCGCAGATTTTTTTATTATATTTAGCCCAAACGCCCTTACTTCTATTCCTTTCACATGATACTTCAACCTGACAAAATCATAAGTGAGTTAAACTAACTGACTCCGGCAATCTAGTGTTAATACTTAGATAATTTTTTAAATATTTAAATAAATGTTAGCAAATGACATTACTTAACATAATTTGCGATAGAAAGTGACGTAAATATCGTTTCCTTTTCATTAGCAATTGAGAACGTCAATAGGGCCGAAGAAAATTGAATAACCGACGTGTAGGGTTGGCAAGATGGATTTAACCTTGAAACAACGAGTTGTAAAGTGCAAAGAGTTGTTGGTGACTGTTCGTGTACCGGCTGCCAATTATTCTGGTTATTCCGGTACGTCGATTCGAGCGCTCTCACTTTTTCCTATTCGTCATCGCGGTTCGAGATGTGTCCGGCGTCTTCTGCTTCGGAAGCTTTCGTTACGTAAAAAGGGATTTCGTAAATCGTCTCGACATCCTGACAGAACAACGCTCTGCCATTCGTCGTCCCACGAAGTATCGATGCCTATATTTATTCGATGTGCGTTTCAAATTCACAAACGTCCGTAAAGAGGCGACTGTCAGTCGAGCTTATTTTCATTGCACGATCCCGACGTAACCCGTCATACAAGTAAACAACCGGATTTTTGCGCAAAACGGAAGTTCGAAGTGCGTGATGTTATAGAATTATATATAAGTTTTGGGTGGTGAAAAAAGTTATCGGTTGATTTAGAATTTCAGAATTTTCTCGTGTTGCCTTATATATATAGCTTTTTATACTTGCTATTTGGTGAAATTATTTGAAACATACGTTTTGTTAAGTCAATTGTAAAAAATTGTTTAATTAATACCTTTATCTATAGATTATGAAAATAAATTGTACACAGTAAGTATGATAAAAATTACCATTTCAACTGCATGCCTTGAACTAAAGTGTTCGTCTATGAAGTTAAAGAATTTCAATTAAAGGTCATTAAGGTAAAATGCTTCAAATTATGCCAGGTATCGTGAATTCGTTCTGGGAAAATTAAATTAATTACATTTTGTGTCTGGAAACGTGTCTCAGTCGGTAATATTATTGTTCTCGGAATGTTGACCTAGACATTTCTATTTACGATCAGCACAAATCTCTAGAAATCAGATACATAAAATGACGGAAGGATTTCTTGGAGTTTGAACTATCTGTTTCGTTTGGCATCGGCGCATCATGCTTGTGCCAAAGTTAAAGAGAAAATTCGTTTTTGTTCGGCGCTAGTTAAAACGGCTTGAGTATCAGTCGACAAGATCACGCGCTGCTAGCGCCACTGATAAATTTAAAAGATATCTCTATATGTGTAGCTTTCGTTCTATCTTTCTTTCCCTTTCAAACACTCTCGCTTTCTTTTCCTTTTGAAACGTTCTCACTTTCATTATTTTTAAATTTAAAATATCGTAGTTACAATACGCATAATAACAAGTATATTTATTTCTCTTTTAATTTCTTTAATTCTATTCAGTGAATTTAAATTTTCCTATACGATTACCATACAAATATTACTGTTGGGTGGTATAAAAATATTTAATACCGAAATTTATTTATACGTAAGAAAATATTTCTTTCACTTACGTTTTGTAATATTAAAATTTTTATTTTTTTCCAAATATCTTATTATCAACCTTACACTTTTTATACAAGAGTTCCGACCAATTTAAAAAAAAAATAGATTATTCGAATTTCTTAGTACATGTACGTACATATATTGTGTCTTAGTGTGCATACATAAGCTATCTCGTTAATCGATTTTACTTATGCTTCAAGATATCGACTAATGTCATTATAACAACCTATGTCCTCTGGGATTTGAGTGGTTTAACCAGGTTTTTCTCAGTGAAACAAGTTTTAAGTGTCGTGTGTATTCGTAATGAATTTTCGCGGTAAATTATTATCACGATTGTTCAAGATTTCCCGGGTGAGAGTTTTATTAAATATGTAGTACGCATATACATGCTCATTCATGAAAATTGGCTCAAGATTTGGCACGTGTTGAACGTTTATAGCGACTTATAATTACTTCCTTGTTGTACATAAAACATTATATATTTTCCAACGTTCGAAAATAAAAACTTCGTTGTACTTGTAAATGTATTATTTTACAATTTTATTTTTATTTCACTTATACACGTTTTATGCATATGTATAATCTTAATCTCTATCCTTACTAACTCATTTGGTCATCTCTATAAAGATGATAATTACTGCAGTAGAGATTAAACCATAAAAACAAAAATGCTTTGCTCTGTATGTTGATGGTTAACTAAAATTGAATTTATATTTGTGTTACAGTTTCCTGGTGAGTGCATCCTCACATACATGGAGTTTCAGCTGGATAGTGCAGAATACTGCCAGGCTCAACACAAATAGAGAGACACGCCCAATTATCCTAGAACCTGTTAGGTACTGATAAAGAAAAAAAAAGATAAAAAATAAAGAAAATCATCTTAATCAGGCAAAGAAAAATTTGATAATATTGGGATCATTGCCTCGAAGTCAAAAGAATCATTAGCTAGTCAACACGTGAAACATAGAAGATTTAAATAGATTCAATTGTTAATTTACAATATTAAATGCAAGCATTGTAGTTACTGAGCGCACCTGATCCAGGCGCACCCAGTGCCAAATAGGTAAGAATCAATATCAGTAACTTCTATTATATACTTATAATCCTAGAACTCTCTGAGCCTCGATTTGGTTCGCTGAATCCTATTGGGGGTTCCCCCGAACCCATACTTCTTTTTATACATTTATCCTGGAAAAAGTTGTTTTTTGAACAATTTTTGGTAATGTTAGGGTATGCTATAATTTTTAAACAAGGCAGCATACGTTTTTGCATTCAATTTGTATTGATTTATATATATTTATAAAATTAAATAATATTATAAAATAGTATACCGATGCACATACAGTTTGAATTTGATTCTTGTGATTCTTCTGATAAACGCGAATAGCAGAGTATAGTATTAAGCGAATGTTTTCTGCAGACATGATTTTTGCGTTTGTAAAAATTTTGCTTTGGTTTTCATAAACTATATTATATTCTATTCGTTTATTTTAGTTCGTAATGTATTTCCAGTTAAAATTCCCAATCAGTTGCATAGCTTCGTTCTTCGTTCTGTGATCCGCGTGATCAGTTATATTTCTGTTATACTTACTGATTTATTACACGCAGCACCGGGAACCTTTTAATATCAAACTTAAATATGTATACAACAATAAATAATTTTAAGAGAATTTTTTATGAAAGAGAAATAATTCTAATTTAAGGTTTTCGAGGAACCCCCAAACTCCAAGGAGTTCTAGGGTTAATAGAATTTTCAAAAATTAATTCAGAGACATTTGTTTCAGATAATCTTCCGAATCATAGTCAAGAATCCCAAGTGGGAATCGATCGCATATCAACAACGCCTAATGTAACGTAGCCCTCACCCCTTCAAAGAAATTTGCACCTTAACAACCCTTCTCGAGGTCTACATGTGAACCCATTGTTCTGTCCTCTGTAAAAAAATAAAGTATTCAATTAGTTAAATGAGAAACAACTTTATAAGACTGACATCTATGGGCTAAGTTGTCAAAATCAGCCTTTGTTGCTTCGTATAGTGTGGCACATTGCAAAAATAAAAAGAAACAGTGTCGTACAAAATTATATTAAAAACGTGAACGTAGAACGATAGAAAAGTAGGAGTTACACCACTTGTTGTCCAAAAGGAAATGAGCAACATGAGGGTAAAGGATATCAGACCAGAGCCCGCCGAGATCGAATACAAAAATATGAAGTTCCTCATTACTGATCGGCCCAATGATCAGACCATTCATACTTTTATTCAAGTATGCCCTGTACTTTCTACATTAAATAAATGCTGAATTCATTATATACAACGAAATTGATAAACGTTCTTTTTTTAACAGGAACTGAAAAAGCACAATGTCAAAGAAGTAGTGAGGGTCTGTGAACCAACGTACAAAGTTGAGGAACTTAAAGCAGAAGGGATCAATGTCATAGACTTGGTGTTTGATGATGGCACATTTCCACCCAACGAAGTAAATATAGTTATTTTTTAATATTATTTTAAATATTGTAGTAAAAATTGCTCAATCTTAATGCTGTAAATGAATTTTTATCTCAGGTCATCGATGAATGGTTTGAATTGCTGAAAAATCGATTTCGTGAGTCTCCTGATGCATGCGTGGCAGTGCATTGCGTCGCAGGACTTGGTAGAGCACCTGTTTTAGTTGCACTTGCTCTTATCGAGCTTGGACTAAAATACGAAGATGCAGTTGCACTAATCAGGGAGTAAGTATATGCTCGGCCTTGCTTAGTTCTTGTATAAGTTATTTGAGTATGAAATGATTACAAAAATGGTGTGTATTGTTTACTTCTGCAGCAAAAGACGAGGCGCCATCAATTCGAAGCAGCTGGCCTATCTTGAAAAATATCGTCCCAAGTCTCGATTGAAGCTCAAAAATGGACAGAAGAACTCCTGCTGCGTCCAATAGATCAAACGATTTCTTTGAAAAGTTACTAATTCATACTGATTGGTATACCTAAGTGTATAGGTTTTCGCGCCTGGTAACAAGAGACATACTATATTGACTCTGTTCTGAAAGGCCTATCAATGGAAATGCAACCGAACCAACATACATTTTGCACTGTCTGATTCTTCAGCATAAATGAAGCGATTTAAGAAAAAAACATGACTTGCATATAATTATTTGCACTTTTCTTTTATGAAATTTTTGTATTTATTTTTGATACTAAATTAATATTAAATGCTGTAGAACAGAAAATGCCTTCTGAGCGTGATACGGATAGTAGTGAAATTCGAATGGATCTGATTGTATAATAAATAAAAAGAAATTGGATCAAATTATGCGTTTTATAATAATACTTGGTGCCTCATTTAAGATTATTATGTACAAGTATTTTTGAAGGCTGCATTTACTTGGTCCAATAAAATAAAACACGCAATATGTTACTAATTAATTTGTGAACATTAGTTAATACGTTATTTATGCGAGATATTTTAAGGATGGTTGAAGCAAGCACCTTTGGATTAGTATGATTTATAGTAAAAAAAATGGTTCCTTTGCTACAGCCGTCATGAAACTTAGCTGTTTAGAAAATTAGTGCAATAAAAAAACTTATGTTTTCCAGAATGATTAAATGCAGAAAATGAATAAGTGTCTTATTAGCATCAATTTCTAAATAATTTAATGTATTTACTTTCAGATTGTGATTGAATGCACATTTTTCAGATGTTTTGCATATAACATGAATAAAAAGAAACAGAGCTAAGATCTGCACACAACATCACTGCAATTGTTAGGATAATATATCAATGTATCTTCAACAAAGTGTGGTTGGTGAAACATGTTGTTTGGTTCTAAAAAGCAAAATTTGTACAATACTAAATTAATTTGCTTGAGTTTTTAAACATAAGTAATTTCTCATGATCAATAGTCATTAAACCAGTGTGCACTTTATATTGCAAACATTTTTCAAATACCGTTCTATTGTATACCATCGATGTAAATTCTAAAATCGGATTTGCTAGACATTATTAGCAATCAATTTACAATACATATTTTCATATACTTACCACACTTGTACAAAAATTTGTATAAAATAGAACGATTTATATAAAAATTTACAAATATTAAAAGTCTTTAAATATTAATTTTTAAACAACTATAATTGAAATGAGATATTGCGTTGCATTTCCAGTGGCATGCCGAATTGATGAGTGTTCTTAACTCTTACTGGACTTGGAATCTGCGTTAACTTGAAGTAACGAATATTGCGAAACAAACTGAAAAAAATCACTCCAGAGTTATATATCACTTTTATCGTAGCTTAACGGCAATTTCACCAAAATTTTTTAAAACATCCACTTTTATTCGATAAATTTTAAAAGGCTGCATACGCGTTTTGTGTGAAGCATATATTGTAATCGTATTCGCAATTTTGGTAAAATTGTCGGTGATGCTGTACGCCACACTAAACTGTGTTCAAAAGATAGAAAAAAAATTCGCTCCTAAACTAATGAATGTAATATTTAGATCATTTCATGTGTCTGCCGATTTAACGTGAATGTACGTTTCTGTACGTATTACGATACATGAATTGTGTTTATAATCGTTTCTCGTGCTTATAGTGAAGATTGTGTACAAGAGTGATGTGAAGTACAATAGTCGATGTTTGTATTTTTTTCCTTTTTCATGATTAGTGTGTAAGGACTCCGAATGACATTTTTCTACGAAACTACTGACTAATAATGAATTTAATTGCACGATACGCCAATGATAAGATATTCGTCCCTTTTGTGCATAATTTTTAAGTATCATGTAATATCAGTATAACTGTTGTACATTCACCGTAATCGCAGACTCGAAATGAAATTAAACCTGGTACAGCTCCTTTTTTGTAATATTAAAAAAACTGCAATATTTTTTACCAGAGGATAGGACGAGGGACATTCGTAAAAAAAGAAAAATTATTGAGCCTTAAATCCGAAGTTGAATGATTTTCTAATTGTTCACTTCTCTTCTTTTTCTTCGTTAGGTTATTTTTAACGACTATCACGACCGTTGAAATATATTCCTTTTTGCCTTTCCTTAATATGATTCTTTTTAAAATAAGATATTGATATTTCAATTAGATATACCTAGTAATTCATTGAAAAAGTTACCAACGAATTTTTATCATGTAAAATCTAATTTTGCACGTCGATTCACTTCTTCAAGCAAATCATACTTCACTGTCTGAAGTAATTACGTATGTGAGTAAACATTTTTTTATCTGTGATACATTTTTTGTGGAAAAAGTTGAAAATTAGAAAAGATCACTGATTGAGCTTATTAAAAATATGCTATCAATGAAGGTATTTAAAAACTTTATCAGCTTTAATGAAAATTGTAGCTCATATTTTTAAATCGAACAATTAATGGGCATTTGTAAATGTTATTTAAAATTGTATTTAGGAAGATATTTTGATCTAAATATTTACGGTTTTATGTACCCACAGAGGAACATATTAAAAAGAAATGAAACAAAACATTTATTCCCGAAGAATTGAATCGAAACGCTATGTCAATTTTTATTCTATTATTCGAAAAAATACGATCCGTAAAAACACGAAGTATGAGTTTCTGTTTTAATTATCGTACATTCACAAATAGTGATTACAAAAAGCATTCATATAATAATTATATTTTGTGTTAAAAAATATTTCAATTCATATGAATAATGAGAACAGGAACAACTTAGGTAGCAAAGAAATCCTCTATTTTGAACCGATGTAATGAAGTAAGAACAGTCACTCCTTTCGAATCGATTATGCAGAAAATAAATTTAACGAGTTAGCGCAATTTAAACAAGAATTACTATTATATATTTAATTTGTTAATGTAATTTCCTACCTACTGCTGTATTAATGACATTGATTAAATTAAATGAAAAATTTTGTTATATTGTAAAACATCAGTAATGAAATAAAAAAGAATGGAAGTCGTTTTGTGAAAAAAACGTTTTGATATACCACTTATATGTCTGATACGTTGCCAAAATAAAATATCTCTTTGGAATTTTACTTTTGCAAACAAATGGAATTGTTTATTTAAAATAATGTTTCATTTTTTGTTTACAAAATTATAAAGATTAGTGAATATAATAATGTGTACAAAACTATGCCTTAGGTTGATATATTCTGTTGCTTATTACATTCTATTCTTTTGTTTTACATAAACATGTCATCATATCCGGGAGGAGGTAAGTGATCATTATCTGGATCACGACGTGGTCTTGGTTGATCAGTATCTGGTGGACCGAAAGGATCGAATCTAGCAAACGGTGGAACCGCTGCACTGTATTGACAATAACATTAACAATATTTTTAGTGTAATTTATAATAAAAATATTGCAATTATTTCGAGATCAACTTACGGTGGTAGTCTTCCAGGAATTCCTAAACCGGGCCTAGTTCGATCCATAGGATTACGTTGTGATGAAAATGGATCGAATATCATACCACCACCACGTGCTAATGGATTTAAATCTGCAGCTCCTACACTTGTAGGGTCAGCTGCAGGATTCCTTTAAAATTTAGAACACATTTTAATAAAATATATTTCACAGTAATTGTTGAATAAACTAATGATACCAAAAAAAATTAATTCTTTTAGGCGTGTCATGGAGAGAATAAAAATGTTTATACCAATTACGTATGCGGGATCAAATATACGTTATAAATACAAAGGTTTTAATCACTGATCACTTTGAAAAGAAGAGATTGCGTTTTCATGCTTGAAACTAAATCGTAAAAATTCAAAATTCAAATATTGTAAAGTCATCCAGATTTAGACCATCAGTATCATGAAAAGTCTGTAAAGATAGTTGACATATTATTTATAAACTCGAGGTATTAAAATCGCATCGATTCTCCTCTTTTTATCTCCCTGTCAGCCCTTATTATGTATTTATTTAAAATGGAAATTTCGTTTGATTAATTTTTTTACATGAAGCTTCATATGAGTTTCTTGTGAATCGATGCGAACATTACCATGGATGTGATGCAGATGAAGGACGTGTCCACTGTCCTACCCTTAAAGGATCAGCCCTTAATGGATCATCTCTTGGTGGATCATTTACTGATGCTGTTTGAGTAGAAATTTCTGTAGTATTAGCAGGAAGTAATGGATCTATAAGATCTTTCTGAATTGTGTTTATAACATCTTGGTATGTCGGTATTACAGATTCTAATGGTCCAGAGAGATTATTTACAGTCTGATTAATTGCAAATTGTGCACTAGACACATTTTGATTCTCAACTTTCTGTAAAATATAATATTTATAGTTAATACTTATATGAGATAAATTTGGTTATAACATGTGTTAAAATATATAAATTACCAATAAATTTATAAGTAAATCTTCATCAGATTTTATTCCATGAAATATAAATAATTTACTACTGTTTACATAACGCAATGAATAATTTGGACGGGTATTCCATCCCTCTGGAAGTAACTGTGATCCTTTTTGTGATGAGTCAAATGCTTTCTAAAATTAAAGATAATCATATTTAAAAAACATGATTAAAGAGTTACTATGTTCCTATAGATTACATTACATTTTACTTTATAGTGTTATGACAATACATGATTGCGTTAAAATTTCATTATTAAGCACGATCGACTTTATAAGAAAGCATATAACTTTTAAAGGTTATATACTGTACAATTTTAATAACAGTTTATTTCTAATAATTTTTCAAACAAACAAATAAGTTATGTGAAAATATAACTACTTAAAGCGTTTGAACTGCGCAATACTCTGGAAAAATATTGTTCTTTAATAACTTACGGAGTCACCGATTCCAATGCATCTAAATCCGTGTTTAATAAGATACCAATGAACGAACAGTATTAACACGTCCTCTTTTTTTGCAATCTGGTTGTTGAATAACTCGTGTAAGAGTTCAAAACCAAATACGTTGCATTCATCGCTCATTTTGATGCCAAATGACAGACGGGTTTTGAGGTTTGTAACTTTACGCCATTGGCGTTTGCATATAACTAACGATTAGTTTCCGGAACCGGGGGCAATGTTTTAATAATTTAAATTATATTTACATCGTTAGTTTCAAAAATAAATGTATAATTTCATTTTTAATGTTTGGAAAGTATTATTAAAATCTTTAAGTGTTTAAATCATGGTTATTTTATTCGCTGGTATGATTTTGCGGTAATATGTATTACGTACCGCCAAACAAGTGAATCTAAAATTTTATCCTTCTGGATTTAAATCTGTATTATGGTAGCCAAGGTACGTGTTTTTTTTGTTAAAACATTAAATTGTATGAAAATGTTCATCTTACTGGTAGATTGAACCGACATACATAGAGCATTTGTTCCTAACAGCATTGTAGAGTATTTTACTTTAATAGTTAGGTTCTACTAGATTTAATTTATGAACCTTCATTTCTGCAACAAATTTCTTTATGTTATAACAGAAATTTTATAGTTTTTGTGATCTTTGCGAATGGTATTAAGATTTTGTTGAATTTTAGAGATTACACATTCAACTTCTGTTGAATAATTGCACTTAGATTAAATATAGAATGAATATTGGATAAATCTGAATTTCATGAACAAATCAACGTTTCTTTTTACGCATTCGAAAGAAGTGCTTCAACTGATATAAGCATGAAATTATACAACATAAATTCAGTGAAAAGCAATTTCTTACATAAGAATTACACAAATTTTATACAAATTTTTTTTTATTATGTACATATTGATTTCTGTTCCAGCAGATATTTGTAATTGGTATTAAAATATATAAAAAGTACTTCTCTCAGTAATTGGAATCGGAATCAGTGTCCTCTTCAAATACATTAGGTGTTCCAAGTGGTGATGAGCTTCCCAAAATTTCTTCTTCACTTTCAGGTTCAGCTCTTTCCTTGCTGTCTAAAGCATAACGCCTCCATGGAAATCTTGAAAAAGAATTACAAATTTATTTTATACAATATTATTAATTAACTTTCGACCTATATTATTGTTACCTTGTTTTTTCTTTAAAACAATCCTCAATAAAAGTATGTGAAACTATTTTGGAGTGATTTTTTAATTGTTGGTATTTTGGTGTATTTTTAAAGGCACAGATTAAGTGGCTACATTTTTTATTAGTTGTATTAGGATCAGCAATATATTTTGCTCCCATTTGAAGAGCCTTTTTTCTAATTTCATCTCTTTGTGGATTAACATATCCACTTAGTGAAAATGTAACATCTTCAAGGAGTTTTGAAAATGACTGTTTTGGCTTCTGCTGTTCAATAGCTTTCCTTTTTGCAGCTCTTTCTGGCATACTTATTGGCTTGGGACTCGGCAGTTTACCGCAATTATTACATATTTTGTATTCATCCTGACATTGAGGACACTTTTGTTTTATTTTACTTCCATCTTTGCTTGGTGAACATTCTTCAAAACTTAAAGATCGTTTGCGCGAATTTGTACCGTGTGCTTGATTTTCTTTTGTCTTCGTATCTTTATTTGTTTTAGATGAAGGTGAAGGAACAATATCACCAAATGGAGTTCTTAATACTGGTTTATCATTTACAACTTTCTCATCTTTGTGTTTAGAATCATTTACTGAAGGGAAATTACTAGATTCTTTATTTTTAATACCAAACACTTCTTCTATCTTTCCAGCTTCTAATTTTTCTAATAATGGTCTTTTCATTGGTTCCCTGTTCTCTTCTTGTCGTTTAGTAAAATTATTCATACCAGTTTCTTTTATCTTTGAAAGCAATTTACCTTTATAATCTGTCTTTTTATTATCGATCATTTTTAGATACTTCTCTTTAAAGTCAGTTAAGGGTAGTTTTTCAGTTTCTTCTGATTCTTTCAATTTGAACCTTCCAAAGACATCTAGTCCTAAATCAACTACGACTTCTGTTTTGAGTATAATAAAAGATAACCCAAATAATTCTTTCAAATTTGCTGATTGCATGCAAGTCACCTTCACTCGATCAAATTTTACTTTTAATGTTTCAGGATTTAGATCTTTCTTTGTGAATATTTGTACTTGATCTCTAAATTTGCCATTTACTGCTTCATCGTGTGTCAGAAATTGATGGTTTATAATTGGAATCCACTTATCAGGTTCAGAGGATGTTGAACCAGTAACAATTACTACACAACTACGATAATTGCCAATGTCTATGCCTGTAATAGAGCATGGTTCTGATAACTCAAAAATGACATATGCAAGCATTTCTCCAGGTTTAGCAACACGCCATGATGAATTTGATCGATGCTGTAGAAGATTGTTAGCAAGATAGAGTGGATGCTCTGAAGAACAGCTTATTACTTTTGAAAGCTTAATAATCATTGTTCCACAGCCTTATTCACTTTAGTTTTTTTAATTTAAAAACAGTGGAAAAAATTCATAATCATAAGATCTGTAACATAAACATATAAGTACATTATTGTAATTTATAAGAAACAAATAATTGTCTGAAGATAAATGGATTTAATACATTGCTAAATCTATTAGTAAAATGTATAACCTGTATCTTATCACAATGTTTTATATCTTACCAATTAAGATGCTGTCTCACTTATGTTTTAATATAATTACGGATGTATAGGAACAGGAGTAATCTTCTTTCATGAATTATACGTATGAAAAATATCATTGCAAATTCATGTAGGCATACCAAAATGTATATGATATTAAAGAAGACGATTACTTTATTTATACTTCTTTCAGTAAGAACATCAAAATATGTTAATAATTACTTACATAAAAGTAAAAATCGAATATCATTAACGATAGTTTTCTTTAACGCGGGAACACAAATATAGATTTTGATTGGAGCATTCGCTGCTTTTGGAGGGAACGAGGAAAAGGGATTATCGAATCTTTTATATTACGATATTTGATAGAAATTACTTATTCCAAAAAAATAAAAATGAAATACTACACTGATGATTAAAAATTATTGTAATATATGACGATAAATTTGTGAGAAATATGTTTGAAAATATGAAGCGTATAACTCTGATGCCAGACTGAGGACGAGAGTTCTTGAGATCGTCCCCTTCCACTACGCACACTACCGCAGGAGACTCGTGTACGTGCACTTGATTAATGATTAATTCAATCTTAGTAAACGAATTAATTTTAGACATACATAGTATGTATATGCCAATAAAATTATACATGTGCATTTTGCATGTTGAATTTTTTTAAATAGTTAAAAGGTAGATACAATTTCGAATTATAGAAATAACAGCTATAAAAGTTATCAAATTAATTCACGAATGTTATATCATACCACTTTATTTTTCTTTTTAATTACTGCTTTACTCTTTTTCACGTTGCAGTTCAATAAATGGATACGTACATACACATACGGTTAAGCATTAGTAACTTATAGTGGCATACAATAATTATACAATTAATCTTTTTGCAATATATAAAATTATTTTTAAATTTCCCGCATATCTAAACTATTTTAAAAACGTTAATAACGCCATCTCTCAAAAAAGCGTCCAAACTGGTGACAAACATTTATCGACAAGTAAACAAAAGTGGTAACTGACTTTGATGAGGCCTGCCATCTATCAAAGAAACCCGCAAACAACTCGCACATTTTTACCAGCAATAAAAAGAGACAGAGAAGAAAGACATAGTTGCACCACCTATACGGTAAATAAACGAACTACTTCGTTAACAGTTTGAACCATTCTTCAATAGATGGAGCCACAAACTAAAGTTACTTCATTTATGCGCGAAAATTTAAAATTACTTTCTTTGTTAACCTTTTCAGTTAATTCTTATTTCTCCAAAGTCTCACTTGCTTTTGATATGATATGATTAATCTCTAGTTAGGGAGATCTTTACCTTTAATTTCAGCTGCCAATCATCTAAATAGCTTGTTATTAAGTTGAGAAATTTTAATATATTTACTAGGTTGTAAGTGACAGGTAGACGAAAATTAGTTCCACCAGTTCACCGCTATGTGGTGATAGTGTTTCAGTGTCCATAAATCGATCAAATCTACAGTTTGCAATAATATATATTTGCAGCGTTTTCAGGAATTGTCACGCATGTACCTTCTTTTCTAGGCCTCATATTTTCTATTTATGTCGATTTTGTTACGAATCAGTTTCTTTAAACGGATTTCTTAAATTTACCTACTTACCGCATGCAGTGTGTAAACCTAAAGATGGACCGAAATGAAACAACTGATTCTATGATGAATCTTTCAATGGGCAATAAATCCATGTAATAGACGTGATATTTAAAGTGCATTACTATACACTTTTATATTACTACATTTTCAACAGATAAACAATAAATTAACTGAAATTTTATGATGCAGCATAAAGAGATTTAATTCAAACATTATGTAGGTACTAATTTCTTTTGCAGGAACTTTCATTTTAGTCCTGAATTGGTATTGTCTTGGCGCTTATTACATTCTATACAATTATGGTGGGGCCTCCTATATTAAACATAAACTAAGCATGAACATTGTACACATTCATTCATCCACGATTACTTTTGTATATTATTACAAATATAAAAAATTACTTGTAAAATTCATTATGAAATAGCAAGCAAATAGAATTACACAGCTAAGTATTACAGGTTCATTTATCAGCACACGTTTTTAAATAGGAAAAATATAATTAATTCATAAGAAATGAATGTAATATTTTATATGGATTAATGCTTAATCAATTTTTATTAATCATCAATTTATATTAACAACGAAACCGTGACTTTAGCGCTGAAGTTCGCGGGACATTTCTCAGAATTTCTCGAGCGCGGAATTTTCGAATCGCAAACCGAACTTTGCTCCGAAAATCGAGAATTTGTATCAGGAGAACATAACGACTGAGGAGGTGGCACGGAATATTTTTCTCGGAACGTGACGTCATTTCTTGGAATTTCTCGGGCGCGGAATTTTCGAATGGCAACCGAACTTTGCTCCGAAAATCGAGAATTTGTATCAGGAGAACATAACGACCGAGGAGGTGGCACGGAATATTTTTCTCGGAACGTGACGTCATTTCTTGGAATTTCGCGATTTCTCGGAACGTGACGTCATTTCTTGGAATTTCGCGATTTCTCGGATCGTGACGTCATTTCTTGGAATTTCCTAAGCGCGGAAATTTCAAATCGGAACCGAGCCTTGCTCCGAAAATCTCGATTTTGTATCAGGAGAACATAACAACGGAGGAGGTGCCACGGAATATTTTTCTTGGTATGTGACGTCATTTCTCAGAATTTCTCGAGCGCGGAATTTTTGAATCGCAACCGAACTTTACTCCAGAAATCGAGATTTTGTATCAGGAGAATATGACATGCAAGGAGGTGGCACGAATTTCCCACGCTTTCAAATTCTCGAAATTTTTCAACAGATTTCGTTACTTTTTTTATTTTCTCGAGTTTCTCACTAGTTTTTTCAAACATTATTTTTAATTTTTGCGGGATATTATTTGTTATTATCTTAGATAACATATGAGGAGGAATAAATGATAAAGCATTGTAATACTGTTAAATTAATCTAATTTATTATGATTTTTGTAAAATACATTGTATAAAAATTAATTTTGCAATAAATAATCTGATTTCATAATATGTGTGTAATTTCTTCTGGAGATTTCCAATGCTGGGAGTTGTCCCGTTGTTCATTTCCAGGTCCAGACGAGTTCTGTAACAATATTTATTTTTATTTTCAATATTAACCATTCAAATGCGTGATAAAATTTATAAATCGAAAACAAATAGTTGCAACTATTACTACGAGTTACAAAATGTTACGGCGCAAACTTTGAAGATACTTAATTATTCCCGAAAAGTATCTTTTGCGATTTTAAAATTATGTTATTAGAAAGTGGATCTGTGAAGGTATGCAACGTATATAAAAGTGTGCATATTTCAATCAAACAGTTTATTGGATAACACGATAATTCAACTTAATGTTCCCGATATGTTGAATAATAGGACTGTACAACCGTGCTATACTTACTTTATCTTTATTTTAAAATTATTAAATGTCCAACAAATTGAAGATTAGAAGTTTTATTCAAAATTAATTGAACCATAAATTTCTTGCGCAGTTCTTAGCTTGGTGTGCTATTCCACCGATTACTCAATGGAAAACCAACACCAATTACCAGGTCTCACCACGAGGAGGTGACTGCGCTTCGAGACCCACGCGCCCTGCCCCCCAACCCAGCACCCCCTTCCCCTGTACTTTTACCCCAGCACCCAAGACCCGAATAACGAAAAAAACCCCTCACCCTTATGCTATTACTCTAATCCCCGGAACACGCACCCACAAAACCTCTCACCCTTATAATATTACCCCTGATCCCCGAAACCCAACACGAACAAAACCGCTTACCCTCAAACGAGATTCTAACACCTCTACACCCATAGAACCCCACGCGCGCCTGCTGACCGAATTTCCTAAACCCACCACTCCCACGGCCCATACCTGTTGCCCTAACAAAAAAAGCCCGAGTCCAGCCTGGTTATAACCTTTCAACGAAACAAGCTCCGCGTCAACGGAGGGCCCTGAGTGTATATACGCGCTAGAAACAGACTGGCCCCCGGACTGAATGTACCAAAATGTACAGAATTGAACAACTGGACCAAACTCCGCATAAACGGAGGGTTTGCGCCCACCCCCCACCCTACCGTATCCCCCCACCACCCTACGGCCCCTTAACCAACCCTCGGAATCCGCTAGCAAATAAAAAAGCTAATAAAAAAGCACCCCAATTCAAAGTGGCTATAACGCTAAAACGCACTCAAGCTCCGCGTGAACGGAGGACCCTGAAATGCTGGAAGGATCACACCTGCGCACGACGGCCCCCGGCGGAAGGGTCGCATCACGGCCACAATTGATTATCTAATACAAAGTACTATAAAGTACTATAAGACTACTCTACTAAACCAAACTCCGTGTGAACGGATGGTTTAAACCCACTCCGGGTGAACGGAGGGTTTGAACCCACACCCCGTTGTCCGCGCCACCGAAGACCCGAATACCCACAAAGCCCCCACCCTTATACTATTACCCCCTAATCCTCGGAACCTAACACGCACAAAACTGATTACCCTTAAACGTGATTCTAACCTCTACACATTTCGACTCTAAACCCATAAACCCCTTAAACGTGATTCTAACCTCTACACATTTCGACTCTAAACCCATAAACCCCTTAAACACGATGCATCCTCGTCTCATACCCCTACCAAAAACGCCCCGAGTTCGACTCCCACAACCTAGACCGATTGGTTGGCGTTCCGTATTCCTACACCGATTATCTCTATACCTTTGCCCTGCTAATACCCCTTGACTCTACACCCATAGAACCCCACGCGCGCCTGCTCACCGAATTCCCTAAACCCACCACTCCCACAACCCTCGCGCGCGTTAACCTAACCAAAAAAGTCCGAGTCCAGCCTGGTTATAACCTTTCAACGAAACAAGCTCCGCGGTAACGGAGGGCCCTGAGTGTATATACGCGCTAGAAACAGACTGGCCCCCGGACTAAATGTACCAAAATGTACAGAATTGAACAACTGAACCAAACTCCGCATAAACGGAAGGTTTGCTCCCACCCCCCTCCCCCATAAACCCCCAACCCTACGACCGCGAAATCCACCCCCGGAATACGCTAGCAAATAAAAAAGCACCCGAATGCAACGTGGCTGTGACCTTTCAACAAACAAGCTCCGCGTGAACGGAGGGCCCTGAGAGTATATACGCGCCACGGCCACGCTGACTGCTGGGCAAAAGGTACCAAATATAAAGGTACTTACAGACTACTACTTTACTAAACCAAACTCCGCGTGAACGGAAGGTTTGAATCCTACCCTTAAACCGCGTACCGCGAACGTTACGACCGCGTATCCCGACGTTAAGATCGCGTATCCCAACGTTGCGACCGCGTATCCCCAACGTCACGACCGCGAAACCCACCCCCGGTACCCCTAACACATAAAAAAGGACTCGAATGCAACGTGGCTGTGACCTTTCAACAAACAAGCTCCGCGTGAACGGAGGGCCCTGAGAGTATATACGCGCCACGGCCACGCTGACAACTGAACAAAAGGTACCAAATTTTAAGGTACTAGCAAACTACTACTTTACTAAACCAAACTCCGCCTAAACGGAGGGTTTGAATCTAGATACTCCCTACCTTTTAACCCCCTATGCTAAACTCTCTAATTTGTAAACCCCTAAACCGTTCCCTCGTAGATCCTACTTTCCCTAAGTCCTAAATTGGTAGAACTTATTCACTGACTATATTCGAAACTCTCTGAAAAGCGAAAGAAAACCGTAGGCAAAAGCTACAAATTATTCTAATGCGCGGTACTAATTTCCGAGATCTTCTAGCAGGCCTCTTTGAGACTTCTTCATCGGGGGAAACATCTATGGAAAACACAAACGAATACGAAATAGAAAATACAATACGTAAAATATATGAAATATTAAAACTAATTTATAGATTGTAGCATTTAAATATTTTTTACTTTGTTCGGATTCTATTTTTTTAACATAGTCCGTCAAATTATAAATTTCCCTAAACTACACGTTCACTTAGAAATGTTTGAATATTCCCTACGTTCGTTAAAAAAAAGCTTCCGAAAAACTAAACAATTCTAAGAAGACTAACAGGTCTTGCGAAGTACTCAAAGGAGTACTTATACTATTTAATGATTTAAAAAATTTTTTAATTAAAACGTTGAAATTAAAAAAATTGATTATTACTTGTAAATTAAGAATTTTAATGTTGGAATTGAAATTAATATATTTTGTTCCAATTATATTATAATTCTTTGGATGTTAACAGAGATGGTTTAAGCATTTATCAAAACCATTACTTTTTCCAAAATAAAGTGACAATTTTCAAAAAAGAAAATCGGGAACATACCCGAGGGCCTCTAATGATGCAAGATATTAATTTAATAACTTTGAAATATTAGATAAAGTAAAATATTCATATCAGAAAACTTGAGAGATTGTATTAATTTGCAACTCCAATTTAATAAGCTTTAAGTTTTTATTAAAAGTTGAATATTCATAATTAT